>ML790902.1:314761-333150 GCA_009831015.1 Picea engelmannii | reverse complement strand
GAAGAAGAGGTTTTCTCCCTTTATGGGTTTCCTCGTGAAAATCTGTCTCTGTGTGTATTTTATGTGTGACTGATGATCTTTACTCTTACTGTCCATATGATGTATGTTGGTTGATGACACATGAAGAAATATTAATAATTGTTAAGAAGGTATAAAATTGTTTAAGCTTATATACAACTGATTCACCCCCCCCTCTCAGTTGTATTAGTATTTTCAACATCCTTCTAGGGAAAAAAAACCTAAAATAACTTCTACTATCAGATTTGTGACCTTATAATGAACGATCTAGATTGACTACAAAATTACAATATTTTACAAGGCATTTTTCCCCCAAATTTCACTTTGGGGTCGTTGCCCCCGAAGCCTACCCCAGAGGGGAGCTACAAAAATTGTCTATGTCGCCTCTGGACCCCCCTGGCAACAATTGTGGGGGGAAATCCGCCTCACACCCCCCGTTAGGGAATGGGGTCCAAGCATGATTGAAACAAACCTCTGAATTGGGAAGATAATCAAGCTCCACAACCAACATATCCATCATTTATGGATTCTCTAGGAGGAAGCATACGTCTTCCTCATGCACCACGTTGTCTACTCATCCTGCATTCTCTAACCATGATACATGTCACGAACAAATCCAAATTTGTATTATCGATACATCTTTAACTATAAAAAAAATAGTGGAAGGCGAAACGGGTCCGTTGTTGCAGAGTTGAACCTCTCGTTGGTACCATTTGCAACATCCCTCCATAACATCATAAGAGTAAGCGACTACAACAAGTATTTTTTTTTCCTTAAAATTCCTTTTATATAAAATATCCAAGTCAAAACAAGTACAGTTAAAGACAATATCATAATCATTGCTATTTAAAATATAAGATAACAATCGATGATTTATCTATGTTTAATAACAACATTACTCTTACTATTTCTCAACTTCATGATAATGTCAAACCACAATACCTAGTAACATAAAACAAGTATACAATCTAATCTTATCAACATCACTTCCCATCAAAATCGAGTTACAATATCAATTTGTGTTTAAAGATAAACATGTGCATTTCATTATCATCCGATCACACAAAATATAACAATAAATTGCCATACTTATGCCCCAGTACCACTTAATTTGGATATTACTATGTGGATAATGTAATTATTATACCATGCACCCTATGAAACAACCCTCTTGAACAAACATGTAAGGGAGAGTTATTTAATAAACATTAACTAGGGATCATAAGGTAAATTATTAAATTTTACTTTTTATTTTCTACAATTTGTAAGTAAATCATAAATTAAGTTCATTTGATAACATAAGGTCATTTACATTTTATGTAACTATTATCAACATCATTTATTTAGTTAACTAAATGTAAAAACAAAAGAAGAAAAACAAACACCATTTTCGTTCATCAAGACTATTTAAGCACTATTCAACGAGAGATTTGATTTGCATCAAACTTACACACCATTTATTAAGTTGCGCAAATTATAACTACTCTCTAATAACTTTAGTAAAACTTTTGAACCCATTCTCGAGTGCAGAGAGTATGAATCTTTATTTAGACAATTGTCACGTTACAACTATAAGGAAGGAAAAACATACTCACTCAAGAACCTTGGTATACATATATAAGTTCCCATAATCAATCTAGACTTCATGTAAGAATATATAATTTTATCAAATCCGAACAGTCAACATAACAAGATTTACAACCCTACATTAGTATTACAAGGCTTGGCAGTACTCAAGTAGTTATTATAATTATAATTTATTTGTTTAGAGAGACAACTCTTAGATAGGAGTTTCCAAAAAAAATTAAGTGATTTTATATATATTATAATAATAATAATAATAATAATAATAATAATAATAATAATAAAAGAACAATAATCCTTACTATTCCCAATTATATTTTTAATGAGTCTAAACATAACAAAGAGATGAAAGGTGGGGTAAGTAGCCGAATTGGTAAGTCGCTCTTGTAATGACGGTGTGACCCGTGTTCGAGTCTCTCGAAGGCATTTCTCACTCGAATGGGAGTGCTGATTCGGTGATTGGGCATGTTAAGTTGCATTGCATTGTAGGAGCATTTAACCGGGATATGAACCCCCATCTTTTGCAAAGGTGGGGTAAGTAGCCGAATTGGTAAGTCGCTCTTGTAATGACGGTGTGACCCGTGTTCGAGTCTCTCGAAGGCATTTCTCACTCGAATGGGAGTGCTCATTCGGTGATTGGGCATGTTAAGTTGCATTGCATTGTAGGAGCATTTAACCGGGATATGAACCCCCATCTTTTTTACTTAGACTTGTGGCACCTGTCTTGGTTTCCTTCGGGCAGGACAGGTGCCAATAGAATATGGCTGTTTTGGACTTAAAAAATGCTGGTTTCCGGGTTTTTCCGGCAGCATTCTGAACGACAAAACTCTTGATCATGTATATTCTGTTACAGTTTTTGGTTAATATATTATAGCAGGGCCTACCCTTTTTTATTTAAAAAAAAAAACATAACAAAGAGATGAGAAATAGTTCACCAACCAATAACCATCTTATCATATTTAAATGATCTTAATCTAGGATCTAGAATATGATTAAAACTCTACTGCTAAACAAATTTAGTAAGTGCCTAAATTGGCACTAAATTTTGATTCCAGGAAAGCATGCAAACTTGGGGAAAGGATCCAAAAACATGGATATAATAATATACCATATCCAATGAATACTAAGAAAATTGTTCTAATTTATATGGCATGTCTTCATGCCTTTCCAACTTCATAATGCAGTACTAATTGTTGTGTAAATTATGAAAAGCTAGAACTAATTAGAGGACATATTACAACTCCTTTTTTTTTTTTAAATGAAAATATGTTGATCCTAGGAGACCTCCCATAATATTCATATATTTTAAAGAGTTCGGTGATGTATATTTGGAGCACCAAGTAAGAGATGCAAACCATTAATCTAATCCACATGATCTCGAAAGAGTTAAGACTACTAGATTAAGGTTTCTTCATAAAAAAACATTTAACTCATGCTCTCATCGAAGGATTATCCACCTCAATTATAACTTAGGCCAATTGATTAAAACAAAAAAAACAAAAGAAACAAAAAAAAGAACAAGAATACCGAGAGATTAATTCATTAAAACAATGCGTAAGTGATTTGTTTACTGAGCTTGAGAAAATATCTCTGAATAAAGGTTCACTCAATTTACTAGAAGGAATCAGATTAAAATAATTCCCAGGGTCTTCAATAACTGTATTAACCTTATAGATTGCGCATTTAACTGATTTATTGAGGAAGAAAACATTTACAATTACCAACAGTAAAATGTGTATCACAGTTCAGAATTTTTGTCAAGCTTTTAAGCTTGAACCATTTGATTGTGACTGCATCCTAAATTGTTTAAATATGGAATTTAATTATTGTCAAATTCTCAAGCTCCAATTTACATTCTTAGTATCACTATTTTAATCAACAAGCCATCGATAGGTCAGAATATTATTCCTGGAATTATTTGAATTGTAACACCTTCACCTTAACTTTATAAATTTAACTCTCCGCAAATATTATAAAGTAATCGACCCAATCAACATGATGAATCCTTTATTCAATAGTAAAATATTTTATTATATAAACGATCAAATTGATTGCCCATTTTCAATACCCTTCAAATGTTTAAACAATATGCAAATTAGGATTCCAAATTTTTATTTAAAAAAAAAAACTATAAGATTAAATACCATGACCCAAGAGTATTTTTAGGCGGGAATGATCTTCAATCTGGAGTAGCTTACACGTGTCCTTCTTACTCCCACCTACTAATTTAAGGACTTCATCGATACCTCCCATCCAACACTAGGGGTACTCTTCTTCACCCTTAGCCCCCCGAGTCGCAAAGGGGCCACACACAAAAACCATAAATCAATAACAACAAAATTTTCTCTCGCAAGGAAGAGCTTCCACTATTTTCACAAGTTTTGAACCCAACTCTCAAAAAATAAACTAGTTCATAAAATTTTTGGCAGCATAACAATACTTTCCAAGTGAGGTCCCTTTCCTTTCCTCTCCATTTCTTTTATAGAAAAATTCCTAATGACACATGTACTCATGCACAAATAATTATTTTTTAATAATTTAATTAAAGGATTATTCACCCACTACATGTGTCACACTCTCCCCAAATTGTACATGTTAATTCCTTTTCTATTTTATTTATTTAGGCATTTTCCCTCACGTTCCCCAATTTGTTCCTATTTTTCCTCTTAGTTGTCCCTTAGTTCCCCAATTCTTCATTTATTTTGTATCCCCTAACTAGATTTTAGTTTGAGTTGGATTATGAGTCTTCTTTTAGTTAGGATTAGTGGCAGATTGACTCAAGATGCTACTTTATGTGGACCACCTATTCTCTCATGTTTTAATTTCTTTTTATTTAAAAATCTCTTTTATTATTTTCATGCACACATGTACATCTACCCACTTTATTCTTATTTCTTCATTTACTTAACTTACTAGTCTAAATCCCTTTATTCCCTTTTTGTGTTTTGCTTAATCAAACTTCTTTAGACTAGACTCTTTTTTGTTTTCTTGTTTATAATTTAATAATCATTTGCATGCTCTTTTCTATCAAAGTCAAAGTATTTTATTTTATTTTCTAAACCTTCTAATTTTTTTTATCGACTCATGATTTGATTACGTGACGTTCCCTTCAAGACGCACCTTCATGCTCCAAGGGTGCCACTCACCTTTGGCTAGTTTGAAATTTTGTTCAACACTTGGAGTCAACACTCCACTTGGTCGACCTTGTGAGAGACTAAGGTGTTGATACTGAGAGGGGGTGAATCACTATCAAGTGCAATTTGGAAATTTTTTCAACTTATACTTCAACCAGATTATATATTCAATTATATCCAATGAGGAATGAATAATAGTAGAAGAGTTACACCAATACACCACAATACACCATGCACAATATATGAGAAATAACCAATAGTTATTGTTCAAGGGAAGTAATGACTTCCAAAGGTAACTAAGAATTCCAAATATAAAGGGAGGGATAAACCTCCAAAAGAAAGATACAATCCTCTAATATCAAGAGAGGGTTGACTTCTTCATCCTTGCCCCTTCCTTCCACCCAAGAATATATGAGAGATAATAAAACTTTACAAAAAATAATCACCATCAACCAACCATCACATAGAACCTGATAATGCTTCTTGAGACTTCTTCAACTTCTACAATTCTTCAATTCTTGGAATACTTTGATCCTGTAGATAATATTACTCAATGTATTCTCTGAAACTCCTCCAAGTTTCACTCCTTGAATCCTCCCAGAAAAGGATTTATAGAGAAAATGGTAGACCTTATTCAATTCTGGTTTATTCAGGAGAGAGAACTTGTACAACATGCCCCACGCTCAATTTTTAACATCATATTCTGAAATTTTTACATAGGAAACTACATCTTGTACTCTTTCCAATGCAATTGGTCTCACTTCATTTGGATTCTCTATGAAGACATTATTATTGTTTTATCCGGAACACCTATTTATGACTAGCTTCAAGACTAGTCAAAAACCCTATCTTCCATAGAGTGTATCTCAAAATTATAGCGAATAAAGAGATGAAAGTTTTACCACAGGTACCTAGATATGTCTTCTCAATACTATACCAATTTCACCATCTGAATCATTCTAGAAAACAATTTATAGCAAAAATGGTAATATGACCTGTAAATAACATACCTTAGAACACATCACCAAAAGACTTCATCCTCCCTTGAAATACGACCTTCTTTAATTCAGATTTCCTATGAAATTCGACTTATATCTCCTTGTTCATTAAAAAACAATTGTGTTTAAAATGAATGTATAATGATGTGTATTTATACCCTTTATGTCACTTCCTTTTAAAATTAGGGCCGACCTGACACTTTCTTATTTTGTAATTCTTTTCTCTAATTATCTTCAAGGCCGACTTGTACTTCCTTCTTCGATTCAATTTGTCATATTCAAAAATTCATTTCTCCTCAACCATGAGGATCCACGTGATGTGCCACCTACCACTGAAAACAACATGATGTATATTATCCATCCATGGGTGTTTCATCTTCATGTGCATTGTCCTTCATGTCCAAATACCTACATCAATATTGCGGTCCAAAACCAATGACTAGGGTTGACATCAATGACAACAACCAATCTTCCAACATAAGGGTTGTCTAAGGAATAAGGATTTTTTCTTATTGCACACCCCTTATAATTCTTTGTGGGCGGTTGTCTCAGTCTTCCCTCATGGCATCGTGGACCTCTCAAAATAGATAATCGTTAACCTACAGTTCAGGTCACGGCGAGAGTGCTAGTAGGTTGTGATAGGGATGCTTCCACACCCCTCCCTCATCTGTATGGTTTTTGTGTACGACCCATTTACTCCATATGTGATTCGTATTAACAAGCGTCACCAAGCCCGCATCCACTAACAAGAGAAATGTCAATAATCCAGATATATAACATCCATATTGAAATCATCATATATCTCATACATGTAATTCAGTACTCAAAAATGCAAACCAAATACAAGTCCACTCCCTGACTCAATCAGGAATCCAAGGAAGTCTATTGATTCTATCAATATCCTCAACCTGTCATGTATCCTACACACTCAGGAGAACTCATCAATAATACATGCCAATATATACATCTAAAAACTAACATATAATTACAATGACATAACAATATAACTCATAATCAAATAATAATCATAATGTCTCATAAACGGATCACTTTCTCGCAAGTGTCCTCAAAGAATAAGTCAGTATAAAATGTGATCAATGGGACTGGATGCTATAGAATTAGGGTTTTATGCAACAACAGAAAACCAATTAACCATATCATTATTTGCCAAATGGTTAGCATGAAAAATCAGTAATGGAACCAATGAGGAATGGATGGGTGAGAAATTGTAACATACCCATCCTAAAATAAGGCATAAAATATTTTGACTTAGGCTTGCATTTTAGAGGAAATAGTGGGAATTTTTAGACAAAAAAACTTCTATTGTGCATAAAGGGTAAAAATTGCCTTGTAAAACAAAGAGGTCGAATTGTTAAAACTAGCCTTGTCGAAATGCACACCCAATGGTGAAATTGGTATTATTATATCAAGGATAAATAGGATTATGAAACATCCATTCCTTCAGATAAATTATGCATGCCCCATGGTGAAAAATGTACGCCCTAAAAAACAAAAATACATAAAATGCATGAAAATAGGGCAAATGAAAAATGCACACCCTAGGAAGAAAAATGCATGCCTTGTGTTGGTAATTGTATGTTGACCTTGTGCAATTACATGAAAATGGGGTATTAAGGAAAATGCACTTCCTTTAAGGGAAAAATGCACGCCTTAAATTGAAATTTTACGTTGAGGGCATGTGATTGCATGTTTACATAGCAAGGAGGAATATGCACATCTTGTTAATGACAAATGAACACATGCACTATAAAAATGCACTCCATTGACATATTGTGCATCCCTATGGTGGAATAAACCCTAAATGGTTCTTCCTTAGACCATATGAATGGCTTGCATAGGAAGATGAGTCAAAATGGATGTTGATCCAATGTTGATGATTGATGATACTATGACATATTTTATAACAACCCTGGACCCATGTTTGATAAGTTCTTTGGAAACACACATATGTATTTAACCTTGTATGTTGATTTTTTGTCCGAGTCCTAGAATCTTAGAAACTGGAAGTAGTTGTAAGTCTCACACACGTATGATTGATTTCAAATGCATGCTATATATATTGCTTACCATTTAATTTGAGATCGATTGTGTGTGTTTGTATTATAGTCGTCAATGTTTCTAATTTTTCTTTCAAAATTACCCTAACACATTATGGAAATCATTTTTTTATTTTCCAAGTTATAATGCCCAGGGAAAACCCCCAAGTACTTCCCCTCATTTAGAGAATGGAAAGTTTTCATTAATTCTCTAAAATCCCAAGTCCATTATTAAAAAATGCTACCCATATACTTGAGTGTGCTTATAAAAATGCATGACAATTTTTATTAAAGTGTTATTTTTAATAAATTATATCTTACCTATAAAAATTAATTTACTTTTCTTAACAAAAGTGCTTTATAGAAAAATATACCAATATAACCCTAAATCATTTAATAAAAATTCATTTTCCTGCCAAGGGTTTCCTCAACGTGAGCGTGCATTCTATGGCTTCCATTCCTTGACATCCATTCATGTTAGTGTGCATTCCTTAAAAACCTATTTCAAATTTGAACCCATAAAACCATGGTCACAATTCAAACAGGGGCATCTTCTACCATGGGCACAGTAGTTGAAAAAGATGGTTCCCAAGATGAAAAGTTTACTGTCAACAAATTCTAGGAGTGTGTTGATATATGGAGAAACACAATGAATTGTCCAACAAGTATGTTAAATATCCCGAGAAGAGAAAAGGTTTTTGACTTTATGTTTGGATCCTTCAATTTCAAAAATGAGGAGATAGTTATGGCCATAGATAATTATGATGATATAGTTATGGAACTAAAATTGTTTAGACAGATCATTTACCTAGACACTGATTTACTTGCAAGAGGAACAAAAAATCCACATAGAGGGGGAGAAAAATTTAACTCCAAAAAGATCCCCAAGGTAGAAAAGATTGAGATGGTTAGTAAAATGTGTGGGAAAAAGGTATATATTCCTAGGAACAATTAAGAATGGTAAATGTTCCCCAGGGACTATACAAGTCTTTGATTCAAATTTTCCTAAAGATAATTATGAATCATCATAAGAATGATATTTCCAGTGACTGTATGGGGCTGGTCATTTATTGGGTTGAAGATAGAGTCGTAGATGTCCCTCATCTATTAGCAAAAAAATTACATAGCTCCCCTGAAGAAAGTAAAAAAAAAAAGATTAAGTTTAGTTTCTTGGGCACACTACAAAAAATTATTGATTTATATCAACCCAGTGACCAAAAAGGCCCTATTTAAACCTACATTATGAGATTAAAAACAAGGAAAGCCACTGAGAAAATTCCTGAATAGACTACAACCGATGGTGTGGAAATCAATTTTGATACAGTTTCCCAATATGAAGTTAACATTGTTAGAACTTTAAGAGACCTACATGAATATATGAATGAAGCTAAGGAGTAGGGAGGTATGGACCATTATATGGAAATACAAAATGACGATTTTTGTATTACTTTAGAAACTATAATTGATAGAATTCCTCCTAAAATGAAATTACTTGAGTATAATGTCCCTATTATGGGTGTTGATTCTACTTCTCCAAGTTCAAATGTGAACAATCCAACATACATTTTTTATAACGGATTTGTTTTTTGGGTATTTGATAGAATGATGCATTACAAACTTGTTGCGATGGAGGATTTTTCCTCTATATACAACTGGAAGGAAAATTGTGAACTAAAGCATGAGGATAATATTAAATGCTTGAAGAACATTGCAAGTCTACAAACAACAATTGTGAAGAAAGCGGAAGAATCAAGAAACACAATAAAGGGAAAATATTGTGTTATTTTTGGATTACATAGTGAGGTATCCGACATTACAGGGGAATGTAAGAGGGATATTGATAATGTCAATGAAATGTTTAAAATGTCATTAGCTACATATCAAAACACTATTTCAAATATTCAAGAAGAATTGAAAACAAGATTGGATGTTTTGAATATACCTCCATTGCAAACTACAAGTAATCTAGTTGTGGATGAATTAAAAAAGAGTTTAAAGGAGAAAGAGGAATTTGTTGTTTTTAAGTTTCTGTGGTGAGGAGTTTCGCATGTGTTGTTCGGATAATCCACAGTTGGAGTCATTTCGTCATCTACGTTTCGAATCTGAATCAGGATTGTAATTTTAAAAACTGAATTTGAAAAAAAATTGATAGAGGAACATGAGAAGGATAATTTAGAGATTGAAGAACATAAGAACATAATGACTAGTTTAAAGAAATAAAATGTTAACCAAGGTAATAAGTTGAATCGAAGAAAGATGTCAATTTTCGACGCAAATGAGAAGATCAGAGAACTTTAAAAGGAAATAAAAATTCTTACTGAAGGTCACAATATTAAGGATAAAGGTAAAATTCATGGTATGGGTAAGGGAAAAGGTAAAAGAAAGGGAAGTGAGGAAAAATAGAAGATTACTAAACTTGAAAAGGAAATAGAAATTCAAAGTAAAGAAGGTGGAAAAGAATAGGATAAAGATAACATTCAGGGTATGAGTAAAGGTAAATATATAAGTCAGGGAAGTCCAGTGAAACAAATTCCTTCAATTGACTTGGAAAAGTCCATAGAAAGAAAATAGAACATGTCTTGGGAATTTGTCTCATTAAGTAGTTCTATAGATGATCTATATGCCCCATCACCAATGGTGGAATAATTGAAGATGAAGATAGTTGAGAGAGATGAAAAGATTAAATAGATCAATAATAAACTCTTGTGGAACCAAAAAGAACAAAATTTGGGATGTGACGTGGAGATAAAAAAAGTTGAAATCCCAAATTGTTGATTTGCAGTAGAAATTATAGAGTACAACAATAATTGATGTGGTGCCAATTTTGTTTGCTACATCGGAGAAACAATATTTTAGGGAAAACGAGCTTGAGAATGAAGTACAAAAACTTAGGATTCAATTGGCTAACGTTCGATCCAAATTGAAAATAGAAAATGAATAACTCAAAAAGAATAAACAAGACAATGCCAGGAAGTATAAGAAGGATGCAGAAATGTGAAAAAACAAGCAGAAGATAAAACAATATTGCAAGAGAAATCATCAAATTATGCATCATGTTCCTGATGTAGCTCCAGAACAATCAGAAGCCTCTACAACAACAAAGAGAGGCTCTGCATATTTTTTTCCATCCCAAGAGTAGGGCTTGCAACAATATCTCAAGTAGCCTAGGGTAGTTACAAAATAACATTGGTTTATATACCATGTACTTCATGTAATTACATTTAAAGATGTGGTATATATCATTATTTCGACGGTTTTTTAACAATGTATTTTGTTTTATGAAGTTAATGACACGTATGAGTGTGTATAGTTATTGACATGTATGAGTATGTATAGTTACATATCAAAGCTTGTAATACTTTAAAAGTTACTTGATATTGAGTTATACACATATATACCACCATTCTCATCTTGTTTGCAATATGTTTGTGTAAAACATAAGTAGTTTTATGTACTTGATATTTTTTTATATAACAATGGTAATTGCATATATTTATCTTTTTTGTTAGGAATATGAAACCTATGTGTATCAAGTATGATTATGGCTTGTAAAATAATAATTGTACATGCAAATTACAATACATACACAATATACAAATGTAACATTTTCCCAATTTCCACCACAATGGTAATTTTCATACCATGACCATTCATAATCCAATATATGGATAAAATATATATAACTAGCACTAGAACATGCAATATATATATATATATATATATATATATATATATATATATATATATATATATATATATATATATATATATATATATATCCCAAAGATTTCATATTTATATACAGAGATAGTCTTAAACCCTACTATGCAAGCAATCTTGCAAAAATATCCTACTGGATATGTTCATATACAAAAACAATCCATAACCACAATATTTTTCTTGTGTAATAATTAATATATCGTCTATCATTATAAATAATTTAGAAGTTTCATATGTAACAATACATATAAGTTCATGGATGTAACCCCAAACCAAAATATATATTTCACCCTGCACCAAATTCTTGGGACACAAAAACATATGTACAGTTTTTTTTTTTCCCTAACAAGGCATGCATTTTTCTCATTGCCTTGTTTTCATGAAATTTCATTATAAGGATAGTGTGCATAATGTGCATAATTCATCTAACAATATAAATTTTCCCTAACATTATGCTTTCAATAAGTTATCATGCAAATCCTAGCACAAGACTTGCATTTTTCACTCAAAGACGTGCATTTTATAGCATGCCATGTTTTCAAGCATAAAACACATTATATCCATTTTTTAGCGTTCATTTTCTTCTTAAGGAATGCATATTTCATATTAATGAATGAATTACTTAATGTCCTATATATACATCATCTCATCATACATAATTCACCATTGTATCTTTTCTACAACTTTTCTACAACCCTGTAGCTTGTAATATTTCCTATAATATTGACCTATTCATTCTACAAGACCATTTTTGGTATAGAAAGATGTACAAATATTCTAAAACCCTATAGCTTGTAATATTTCCTATAATATTGACCTATTCATTCTATATTTCATTAAAATATCATGAATCTTTATGCATAGAAATCATCCTTTTTGGAGTGTAAATGCACTCTTAATTGTACAAACATGTTAAAACTATTGTAATAATCAAGTTACCACTTAAAAATTAAATTATGGAGGATTATCCAACTTTGGATGTGCACCTTTCTATAGCCAACTTTAAAAAATTGTCTCTTCGATTTTACAAGGCAATTGTTAGCCTTTATGCACATCAGGTAGGTGTTTGTATGAAACTTCCAATATAAGGCTATATGCATGTGTATAATCACAAATTACACCTTATTCAAGTTGAACCACTCAATTTGGGTCAACATTGAGACTAGGGCATGCATTTTACTCTAATGTCATTTGACTTCAAATTTACATGTAATCTCAATCTAGGTGCACGGAAACAACCTATCATGTTATTAAATTATGCTTTAGATGAAATGGATAAATTTTCCATATATAGAACTCCATAATAAAAATTATCAAAAAAAAATGGAGCTACAGATAAGCTTGAGCATGCATTTTAATTTGGTCACTTGGTATGGTTGTGACCTTCCACATTACAAGGAAAATTTTGCCTCTTCTACACAACAACCCTTTTAAACTAGCAATTGCAAACTAAGCGACATGAATAGGTCTAATATGATAAACCACACCTCTAAAAACTTTCACAACTCAAATATAAGGTAAATAAAACCTTCGTTTATGTTTTACGAATAGGTTGGGAATTTCTAGGGTTTGACTAGACATTGCTTGCCTATTTTTGCACAACAACGTCTTTTATAACTAAAAATGAAAAACTAAGTATATAGGCTTATGCAAAATGACTTAAAAAATAATTTACAATTTGAACCTCTCAAATTGAATCTGTTTTGAGACCCAGGCATGCATTTTTCATCAAGGAAAAATTTACACTAACACAAAATATTCCCTCTTTGTCCTAGAAGACAATTTTTGGTCTTTTTGCAGGGAAAAGGGTTTTAAGATTCAAATTGCACAAACAAAATTTTAGAAAGATGTACTACTTTTTTACAACCATGTAACTTGTAATATTTTATGTAATATTGACCTCTTTATTCTATTGCAGAAATTAGAGTTAAGTTTTATTCCATTTTGTTTGTATAGTTGATTGGTTAGAATTGATTGACCTTGATTCCTCTCATAATCCACCATCCTATGATTCATCAAAAGGTCATGAATATTTGTGAATAGAAATTGTCCTTATTGAAGTACGAATGCACTCCTAATTGTACAAACATATTAAAAAAATTTATTAATCAATTTACAACTTAAATATTAAATTATAGAGGATTATACAACTTTGGGCATGCACATTCCTATAGCCAACTTTAACAAATTGGACCTTTGGTTTTATAAGGAAATTTTTATCCTTTATGCACATGAGGTAGTTGTTTGTCTAGAACAACCAATATAAGGCTACGTCAAGATTTAAATTCATAAATTACAACTTCTTCAAGTTGAACAACTCAAATTGGGTCAAAAATTGAGACTAGGGCATGCATTTTACTCTAAGACAGTTTTGACTTCATATTTACATGAAATCCCAAATCTAGGTGCCTAAAATCAACCTCTTATGTTCTTAAACTCTTCTTTAGATGACATAAGTAAATACAAAATATAGATATATCCATCATACAACTTGGGCATATATTTTGATTTCATCACTTAGTACCATTTTGACCTTCCAAATTACAAAGTAAACTTTTCCTCTTCTGCACAATAACCATTTTTAAAATTTCAATCACAAACTTAACAATTAACAACATGAATAGGTATAATATGATAAACCATACCCCTAATAACTCTCACAACTCAAATGTAAGGTATAGTAAAACCTTCGATTATTTTTTACAAACAAGTTGAACATTTCTAGGGTTTTACTAGGCATCTCTTGCATATTTTTACACAGTAGAGTATTTTATTACCAAAAATACAAAACTACGTATATAGCATTATTCAAAATGACTTAACAAATCATTTATAGTTTGAAACACTCAAACTTAATGAGTTTTGAGACTTGGGTGTGTATTTTAGTGTAGTCCGGCATGCATTTTGCACCAAGGAAAAATTTACACCAACACAATTTTTTCCATCTTTGTCTTAGACGACATTTTTTGGTCTTTTTGCAAGGCAAATGGTTTTAAGTTTTAAATTGCACAAACAAAAGTATAGAAAAATGTATTACTTTTCTACAACCTAGTAACTTTTAATATTTCCTATAATATTAACTTCTTTATTCTATTGTAGAAATTAGAGTTAAGTTTCATTCCATTTTTTTATGTATAATTGGTTGGTTAGAAGTCATTGACCTTGATTTCTCTCATAACCCACCATCCTCTAATTCATCAAAAGGTCATGGATCTTTTTTAATAGAAATCATCCTTATTGGAGTGAAAATGCTCTCATAATTGTACACAAATGTTAAAAATATTAAAAATTTGGGTGTGCACTTTCCTATATCCAACTTCAACAAATTGGCCTTTCGGTTTTACAAGAAAATTTTTAGCCTTTATGCACATTAGGTAGTATTTTTTTTAGAACTGCCAATATAAGGCTATGCCAAGGTGTAAATTCACAAATTACAACTTATTCAAGTTGAACCACTCAATTTGGGTCAAAACTGAAACTAGGGCATGCATTTTACTCTGAGGTGGTTTTGACTTCAGATTTACATGAAATCTGAAATCTAGGTGCTTGAAATCAACCTATTATGTTCTTAAAGTTTTATTTAGATGATATATATATCAACTTATACAACAATTTTAGGTGCTACGGGGAAGCTTGGGCATGCATTTTAATTTCGCTTGACCTTCCAATTTACAAGGAAAACTTTGCCTTTTTTGTACAAAAACCATGTTTAAAATTGCAATTGCAAAACTAAGAACACGATTACGATCACGTACAGTATGATAAACCACACTCCCAACAAATTGCACAAATCAAATCTATAGTATAATAAAACTTTGACTTACATTTTACAAACAAGTTGTGCATTTCTAGGATTTTACTAGGCAACTATTGCCTATTTTTTCACAACAAAGTATTTTATGACTCAAACGAAAAACTAAGTATATAGGATTATGTAAAATGAATTAGAAACTTGTTTATATCTTGAACCACTCAAATAAAATGAGTTTTCATACCCTGGGGTGCATTTTAGTGTAGCCTAGCATGCAATTTGCACCAAGGCAAAATTTTCCCTCTTTGTCCTATAAAACAATTTTTGGTATTTTTCCATAGCAAAGGGTTTTAAGTTTTCAATTGCACAAACAAAGGTATAGACAGATGTAAAAATTTTCTAATGATCCCCACATACCTTCCTCTAGCATCAATGAATTTAAACTTCCAATCCCCAAGAAATGTGCTTAGATCACTAACTATTTTATCCCTATTTGACATTGTCTCTTATAGGAGGAGGATGTCATTATTCACATCAATAACCCTTTTAAAGGTTCATTTTTTGAAGGGGATTATTGAGCCCCTATAATTAAAGGTTAGATAGATAATAATGAACACTTAATAGGGACATTGTCCATTCTAACAAACCCTTCTATTATCAACTATTTACCAAACATGAGCTCATTCATAGATCTATTTTTTAGCAAAATAAATGGACTTGTTTCCTCTTCTTGGAACCCCATTTCCCCTTTCATAGTTTAGAACTAGCCCCTTTCAATTTCCCAATATTCTCCATACCTTTCAATTTTCCTATAGGTAGATTTAGACATTATTATAAAGATGGGTGAAACCATGAAGATGGGTTACACTTTTGCTTGTTTTATGAGAAAAAAAACTGTATTTTCACAAGTTCTTCAACTTTCGACATACAAAAGTATTTTGTTTATTTATAATTTCACTTTACAGTAAAAACAAAACTTGTGAAGGATTGTGTTAGCTTTCCAATGACTATTTTTCAATTTTTTTTTATCACGATTTGATATGTCAATTTGACAATTGTTTAATAGTATGATCCTTAAACATGAAAGGAATGATAATGAGTTACTTATTTCTACAACAATGTATCTATTATTAAACTTATGTTTTTAAGAAACGAATTATACTGCAACAATCTACAGAGACTCTATTTTATTATGAGTATAATTTTGAATCTAACGGATGAATATTATGATTTCTAGAATTTTTTGAAGTTGACCAAGCTGAGAACGTTGCAGATTTTAAACACATGTTTTTCTACACTTTGTATCTATCTTAATTTTTACTTAAAACTAAAATATAAATATACCCTTTTGAAAAGAACAGTTTAAGGATTATGAATATATTTTTTTCCAAAATTTTCACAGTATATTTTTAGAGATACCGATATTTCATTTCACCGAATCATAATGTCTGCTGAAAATATTATGTAGTGATTTTTTTTTAAATTAAATAAAATTAGATAAAAATAAATAAAATGAAAACAAATTATAGGAATTGGAAATAGATTCAATTTTGGACATGCTGGTGTCATTTTCGAAACCAAATTCTCAGTATTTGTAGGAGTCCACAACCTCCGAAGTTCAGGTAAGCTTGGGGCAATTCTCTAGTTTTTGTTTTCAGTCCCAATTTCATGTTTTCGGCTGAAAAACTAATATTTCGGCCGAAAGACTAAAATCTAATGGAAACCGTCAAAACTGAACAGTTTCCAAGGTTTTCGGCCAAAAAAACTTTCTTTTGGCCAAAAGGCTGTTGAGCAAATTCCGCCAGTCAAAAAAAATGAAAAGACACGTCATATCATTTCATTTCCCGCCAAATTGTATAAATAGGCTTTCGGCCGAAGAAATTTAACACAATTCATCGGATGGAAAGACTGATATAAGCTCGGGGATAGGTATTTCAAAGCATTTCTATTACTGATTGCATTTGCATTATTTTCTTTCTTTATTTCTTCCGTCTGTTCCATAGGCTTAATTGATGGATCGATATCGATACATGGTGGTTTTCTAGAGCACTTAAACAAAGTTTGGAATCATCTTTTTGGTTTTTGTTGAATAAGGTAATTGATGTTTGTTCAAGTTTTTATTGGAATAACAATTTATATGTTGATAGATAAATGTTGAACATTTTTTCAAGGTGAAGTATTTGTTGAACATATCTTTTACAGATAACTATAAAAGTCATGGGAAACAAAAGTTTGCACAAGAGAAAATATGATCGCACTCGAGATGATACTCGCCAAATCGAACAAAGGAAAGAGATTTATCAGAGAAAGAAACAAGAACGTGCAAATATTGAAGAAAGAAACGATGATAATGTCAATAGAGATTTTCGACAAGAAGAAGTTCAACCAGGTATGTATGCACATATGATGATCGAGCACACGACACACATTGGGACTGTATTCAGAAAGTATAGAATTTAAAGTATAGAATTCAAATTTAAAATATTGTAAATTTAATATAATTGGTTGTAATTACAATTTGATGTTTTTCAAAACATAAATAGATTTGTCTCATAATGTCGAAGAAGTCGTTGAAACCGAAATTGAACCAGAAGACATTGAAACCGAAATTGAAGCAAAAGACGAATCACCTATAGGTATGTACATAAATTTAGATAATACAAGATGAACACTCAAGTATATATAATTTAGTGAATTTTTGTTCAGGTTATGTTTTTTAATATAAAATTTAAATCGAAATATGCAGAAGAATCTATCAACATTGATGATGAAATATTAGAAAATATTGATACTGATAAATTTGGAAAGAAAAACGCTAAGCATTATATAAGATATCGAACTAAGAATATGTATAATACTTTTTTCAAAGATGAATTAGTAACAGTACAAGATCAACTTTTACTTTTTCTAATGAAGTCAAGAAAGTTAAAATAAGCTACATAATTATTGGGTATTCAAAAGTCGACAAAGGATACAAAGGTGACATGTTATGAACATAAATATACATATACCATAGATATTCATAACATAATAATTAATAAATAATAATTATTAATAATGAAAGGTCATGTCTCAAAGGACATGACTATTGGTAAAGGGCACCCCTGCGTGGGTATATAAGCAGGCC
>ML790902.1:258256-304467 GCA_009831015.1 Picea engelmannii | reverse complement strand
AAATGTCACCCAGTATGAAAATTAAGGTCTAGCTCTAAATTATGCTAGTGGTAAAGTTTTACCTAATTTTTATAAAATAAAATTATATATATATATTAAAAACAAAATAAATAAAGAGTATGATCTTCTTCAAATCTTGTAACACGAAGGGAGTAAGATATTTAATTTATTCATAAAAAAAATGTTGGAATAAAATTAAAAAAAGGAAATTAATTGTTTTATTATTTTTGATAATTTAAATTATATTAATTAAAAGAGAAAAGGGAAAAAGGGTTAAATTCCACACCTGCCTTTTTGAGTTCTAATTAAAAAGGGGAAAGAGGGAAAATCTAAAATATTAGGAAACTAGGAAAAGAGGTAAACACAAAAAAGGGGAAAATGTGGAAAGTCAAACTTAGTAAAGTATCTACCATTTAAGAGCCTTCTAATTTAAACTGAACTAGCAATTTAATAGTGGGGAAAGTCATTAAAACCTGTAAGAATTTGGGGACACCTAGGAGTGATTCTAGGAGTGACTCTAGGGGGTGAGGAAAATAAGAGAATTTAATTAATTAAAGAAATTAATTAATGGAGGAATGTAGGGGATGGGTGACACTTGTACGGAGAGGAATTTTTAGGAATTTATTTAAAAAAAAACTTAATTAAATGAGATTTTAGGAAAGTAAGGGACTAGGAAACTCTATATAATGAAGGGAGGAGATGGAGGATGGATTTTTTGGTTTGCGTAACATTACGCTGCAGAAATATCTACTTGACTGACTTAACTTGTGGGAGTTGGGATACCTTGCTCGGTGAGGAGTGGTAGCTTGGCCTTGTAAGGCGAGATGGGAGCTAGTCGAATCTCTGGATAGTGTGTGGGTGGATCCTTTGCGGCTCAAGGGGCTAAGGGGGAAGAAGAGCACCCCTAGCATTGGCTGGGAGGTATTGGTGAAGTCTTGCCAGTCGGCAAGCGGGAGTTGCACAGAGCGTGTGGGACATCATTCAGAGAAGGCGATCAGGAAACAATACGCTCTCTTCATTTGTGTATGATAGATTGTATTAGGACTTATGCTTTTATCTGCGTATTTAATGGAGAAGTAAACTGATTTATTTTTTTTTAAATTTGATGACTGAAATTTTTCTTAGCCTAGCTTGATGATTGATTGACTCCCATGGCCTTCGTTTTCCCGCATGTCTTGACCACCTTGCTGTGTTTGATTGTGTCCTTCGTGGTTGTTTAGCCTTCATCCCTAGATCACCAGTCCTCGCCTGAGCAATCGACCAGGAGCCTGATCTACATTCATCGCCTTGGTGTTAAAAGACCTATGGATCTCAATGCCCTGCTTTTCTGTGCAAGGATGATGAGCGAATGACGCACCTGTTAGTCGTCTACCCCGTGGTTGCTCTTGCTTGATTGATGGTCATTGCTCCTTCCTATATTGAATGTTTCTGCCACTGTTATAATTCCTATCCCCTAATTTTGACTCTACGTTTAACATTTTCCTAGATAGTTTATCTCTGCGCTTAATGCGCTCCCTTGTGATTCTACTCTGCGTTTTTCTCACCTCTCAACGATAGATTTACCCGCCACGTAATAGGAATTTTCATAGATTTTGGTGTAATGGTGGGGATTATTATGTTGACTGCAAATTGTTTCGCTTGCACAGGAAATCCGTCCCTCTACCTTGCTCGATTTTTATGCCTGAATTTATATGCTTGATTTCGAATTTATTGCTTGCGTTTTAACGATTTCGAGTTTTCTGCCTGCGTTTTACGATTTCAAATTTATGGGCCTGAGGGTTTAAGCTGTGTTGATATTTGATTTAGGATTATATGCCAGAAATTTCCCTAGGTGTTTAGTTGTTTCTCATCCCCTTTGGCCATCACCATCTCGTGATGCGTAATGGATGATTATAGGCATTCTACAACACCATATTTCTGAGGGATAGCATATTGTAGTTGGTTGCGTCCTTTTTTTACATTGCATGGCAACAATTGCATTATTATGACAGCGTATTCCTTTATGTCAGCCTCATCACGATTTTCCTCCTCACCGCGTTCCATTTTTAACCTGCTAGAGATAACGTTTCTTTTCCTATGTTGGGGTAGCGATTGGACTGTGAGTGAACCTATGCTTTCGTTTGATGAACCTCGAATACCAGCAACTCCTTTGTTTTCTTCTAGCAGCGAAGGATGTGTCTGTAATTTCGTTTTGCCCCCCCCCCCCTTTTTTTTAGTGTTATCTACAATAGATATTTAGGTGACTGGGTTGAGCCTTGTGATTTTAATTACTATCGTGGTCTAGCTAAGCGTCACCTAGATTATTGCCTTAGTTTGCATAAGCTGATTTTTCACGGATGCCTATTCTTCATTATAATAGAACTGCTTGTATTGTCAAAGATTTTATCGTTCTCATATGAATTTCCACGTGGATTGACTTATTCATACATTTCATTCAAAAGATTTATGCATCAATTAGTTAAATAATACATTTTAATTAGTAACTTCTGTTTAAAAAAAAAAAAAATCTAAAATGTTTAAAATGTTGGGTTTGATTAGCCCATTCAAAAGGTAGTAATATATAACTGTTATTCGCTGACAACCATTCATTAATTCATGACAAGAAGAAGTCCACTCTAGTATATAACAATGAACAACATCACTATGCTTTAATGGCCTAGCATGACATTTAATTATAAACAACAATAACTTTAATGTGCATTGATTAGCTTGACAAGACTTTAGTTACATAGGCAGGGTAGCATTAAAATCGCATGAATGAGAGTAGAAAGGGTCTTTATTTGACTGCATACCAGCATTAAATTGGCATTCAATTTGCATTGAAATGGCACTCATTTATTGTCAACAACCACTTATATATATATATATAGACCACCATTGCAATTAATTGCCAGCAGATTTTTATATGTGATGGACATGCATGATGTAAGTAATACTACGTAAAGGTGTTACATTAGTAATGACATACATACCAATATAGTTAATATCGTTATGTACAATTAAGTTGTTAAATTATATTGTATTTCATTCGTAATGTAGACTTGTATTCAGTGCGCAATTCAAACTTGTATTTAACTTAAACTTTAGACTTGTGTTTAATTGTAATCTAGCCTTGTGTCCAACTTCGACTTGTAACTAAATTATAAGTTAGACTTGTACTAAACACGTAGTTTAGTCTTATAATTATTGAGTTGTGTATCTAAGTTTTATGCTAGACTTGTTTTAATATTAATGTGGATTGTAATTATGGACTTAAGTAGACTAGATAAAATGATTCACATTTAAGGTTAAAATTTTATGGTACATGGATGAACGGATGGTAATATAGACTTGCTCAATTTAAGTTGCATTTAATGATTGTACATTAATGACAAATTGTGGTTTAGACTTGCTAAGCAGATTTTTAATCAATGATTAAGTTTTTGTGTATTTATTGACTAGTTTGACTTGACAGTGGGTCGGGACTGTTACACATGGTATCAGAGCGGGTTCAACCCGCGACTTGGGATTGTTGCGACTTTCATTGATATGATTTGATTATAATGTTGCTAATTGATTTGACTTGTATTCGGCAGGTAATCATGGTTAGAGGACGCCGCAGAGGCAGACGACGGGGTGCTAGGGGAGGAGGCACGACGCCTCTAGTAGTGTAGTGTCCCCAAGGCCGAGCCCCGTTGCAAACCATGTTCTGAAATGAATTGTAATTATGTTTTATAGGTTGGTGAGCCAAGTTTTAATAAGCTGGAGGATTATGCGTTTGTTAGGCCAGGGAGCCTGAGTGTTGAAGGCCAGGAGCCTGCTGTTGTATATGTAATCACGCAGAACAATTAATAAAATATAAACACTGCCATGTGCAGGACGACCATGATGAATGAGTGAAGGGGGAATAAGCATCCATCGAGTGGGAAAGGAACTAGGAGCTGGAAGCTGGGAAAAAGGGGCTAAGTGTTGAGACTAGGGGCTAAGCCTAGGGGGCTTAAGCCTGGGAATAATATTTTACTATTATTCCAAAAGAACATGTGCCATTTATGTTTTATCCTAAGTTTCTAGAAAGGAGAGGATGTACAAGGGTGATGCATGCGGGTGGAACGCATGCAATCCCATGGGTGACAAGTGTCAACTAGGGTGCATGCAAATAAAACAGATGAGGTAAGCCGTGAGAAGGATTCCTCCTCCTCCTCCTCCATTCCACCCGACTACCTGAGCATGTAGTGAGCGCTGAACAGTACGACCGACCCAACCACCGCAAGAATACTTCGTGCATTTCTGAGAGTCGAGAACCCCGTATTGTCTTTGATAGTCTGTGCACATCCTCTGTCTGACTGATCAAACCTATGCGCGGAGGATCTGTTCTGAAGCCGAGACCCAGAACCATTCCGCCACTATTGAACCAGTGGGAAAGCCTATGATGTTTCTGAAGAGCCGGTCTCACCCTCCGTTCTAAGTTGTGGAGTCTATGTCGACCCCTGCAGGAGTTACTCATCGTGCATTCTTGTGAACCATCACTGAGAGGATTCAAGCCATTTTTTATCCTGTGTGTGATCTCTCTCTAGGTGAGGGAGGTGGATGTTGTTGGAAGAGGTTTCTTCCAGAGAGTGTCCAGCACCAGCTTCAGGCTCTGAGATTTCCTGATCCAGCCTGTTGCCGAGGCCCAGAGAGGGAGGTTAGCACTGATGGAATGTGCTTGTGAAGGTGTATACTCCCGGGTGGAACAGGCATGTGGGGAATGAGAGTCTAATAGTAGTGGGCATAAGATGACATCCTGAGAAGAATCCTTCCAGATTTTATGTGTTGTTTTCCCTGTAACCTCAGCCTAGCCTAAGATTCCTTGCCTTGGGGTGGAGTTTAGTCCTAGCTCGGGGGTGACCCACTGCTGAGCTGATGAGCAGTGTGGTCTAAGGCTGGGAGGTTCATGGAAGGCCTGCACCTGGTTGGTGGATTCTACCACTGTTAAAAGATAAGTATCTTATTATGCCTTAATCATGTTTTGCAGGACTGTGCTGCTTATGTTATCATGATTTCCGCTGTGTATATGAATTATTATGAAACACTATGGATTATTAATTATAACAATAGATAATATGTTTACTCTAAGCTTAAATGTGTTTAATTGTTGAAAGGATATGGATTATATAATACCTATATGAATCATGTATAGGGTGGTGTTATAGTCTTCTCTTAATATCAATTAAGACATGGTAGCTAAAAGGGTACGCTATAGTTTGGTATCAGAGCCAAGGTTTCGACACTGAGACTAGATGGGCCAGTGGAGCGGTCTTTGGACCGAGAATGCGAGGGGAAATTGGGTCTGGAAGGCCAATTTCGGACCCTGGTGTGCTCCAAATTGTCAAGGAGTTACTAGACGAGTTTTTAAGCTCAGGAGGTATAGCGGCGTTATGAAACCGCAGCCAGTGTGGTATAAGTCCAAGGAGAGAGGGCTCCACACCATAAGTGTAGGAGCTTTAGGATCTGTTCAGGAGGGAAGGTGAACCCTCATGACCGTTATATATGGAAAGTGTGCACGGGGTTTAAAGCCCTTTGGAATTGCATAGGAGTGTGGAAATCGTGATACGCAAAATCCCGAATTAGTTAGGAACTATTTGAGCCGTTAGATCTCGGCTGGAAAACCCGACAGTCGATGGATCTGTCAGGAGATATCCAAGGGTTAAAACCCCAGTGAATAGGGGAGAAAGCCCCGAAATATATCTAGACCGTTCGAATGACGGAGGCCATGTGTCGTGAGATTTCCCATTTCGGGAAATCAGGAATCGCGATATCGGGAGTCCTGGTAACAAGGGATCGAGACTTTCCATGGTGGAAACCCTGGAGTAGTCGTGGATCGTCCGATTTGAGAAGGCCACGTGTCGAGAGATTACCCATTTTGGGAAATCGAGGATCGGGGATTCGGGAGTTCCGTTGACAAGAACTCGGGCTCTCGCCTTGAAAAATCCCAACCCATAATGTCGAGACGTTAGCATGTGGCTAAGTCCCGATGAACAGACGAGATTCCTTCAGGGAATATCTGGGTCTATAAAGACCATCCGATGTGAGGAAGAGATGCCGGCTTTAAGTTGGGGCACAAAAATGTGCATTAAGGTAAGTAGCGAGCAGATATGGACGTCTAGAGTCCACCCACCCAGATCTATGGATGAGGTTTCATTCCAGAGCCCCCTTGTTGTTCTACCTTTAGTGGTGGGGGGGGTCCGGAATCGGATGTGAAACTCTCGAATGGTTGAGATTAATTCACCTTGATCAACAATGCTCAGGTGAATTCCGAACCTCCCTTACCATTCTCCCTTTAAAGGGGGGGGGGTCCAGAATAGTGTGGCATGTGAAATGGGGCCCCCTCCTGTCCTGTTGTCTACCGTGCCACATTTTTCCTCTACCACCTGTACTCCACTTAACCGTGCGATGGGGCCTGTTCTCATTGGCCATTTGCTAACCCTGTAGGTAATTGTCCCTATTGGTCGGTCGCCAGCCTTGTCGGGGTTCGACGGTTGCAAAGCCAAACGGTTTGACATTAATGTAGCGTCGAGGTGCGAAATACAAAGAGGCACTATGTTTATTTGAACCGTGATCATGACCCGCGATCACATGGGAATGGAGAGAGAGAGAGAGAGAGAGAGAGAGAGAGAGAGAGAGAGAGAGAGAGAGCTAGCTTGCGCTAGGCCTCCATAGGTAATCCGGGTTTCTGATTCTGCAGAAATCAATAGAAAAGTTGATTGAGGTAGCGGGTATGATTGAGGAATAAATCGACATTTTGGGAGATGGGAGGTGAGAAGAGGTGAACACCTTCGAAACCCGAAATCCCGAAACAATCTACACCATATATCGTGGGGAGAAGAACTTGACCGTTGGATCAAGTAAGTTAGTAGACAGTGAATTTGTGATTTCAGCAAATGGAAGTTCAAGATGTGTGGATTCACGAACTTCCGACACCTGAAACCTCGAAACACCGAAAGGATATGCGTCGTAGATCTGAGAAAGTTCTGACCGTTGGATTTTTCTAGGAATGGACGTGGACACATGGAGATGTACCACATGCTAGTGGGTCGAGAAGAGAAGTGAGAGAGGTGGGACCCTATGACGTCGTTAAAAGCGACGTGGACCCTCATGAACGTACCACGTGCCACCGTAGTTGTGGGTGACCACTGTGCTACGTGGGCCCGGAGGGTAAAGTAAGTCGGAATTTTGGAAGTCGGGGATTGGAAAGGAAAGAAATTCTGAAAGCCTCGTAGACCGAAACCCCAAAACCCGAAGTCTCGAAATCTCGAAGTGTCGAAAATTGAAAGTTTTGAAAACACAAAAATTGTAGAACCAAACGAGAGCTCAGAAAACTTATTTGAATCAAAATTTCTTTCGTTCTTGTTCATATTGGCTTATAAATGTTGTGGATTGTTCCGAAGGAGTAATGGCCTGAAAAACTTCGAATTTAATTGCACAGTGCATGTGCAGAGTTCAACGAAGGTCAAGACTCCAGTTAACCAACGCCGAGTATGGAGTGGGAAAAGGTGCAGATTACCCCTGAAATAGAAGACGAATAGGAAGGAAAGGATGTCAACCTGGGAGTTGAAGGATTGGACTCCAATGGGCATGAAAAAGAGAAGGATAAGGAAGGACACATAATGAAAATCATTGAAGGATTGCAAAGAGAGGCCAAGGCTCACCGAGATGATAGTCGAAAGCTCATGAAAGTCAGGGATCGACAGGGTGAATTAAACTTAAAATTTTTGAAGAGCCTGGAAAGAATAGAGAAGAAACTTGAGAAGGGAAGAGACTCAAGTATGACGAAGAGTCGCAGAACCCATGGGAGAAGAAGTAGGTCAAGGAGTGGTAGCCGACATCTTAGTCGCTCCCAAAGACATTCTGACATGAAGACACATAGTAGTTCAAGTCCATCCCCTACCAGAAAACATCGAAAATCTGAAAAGGAGGAATTGAAAGGAGAGATGAAAAAAATTAAGCCTCCAACATTCGATAGAGAACATAAGAAGGAGGTAGATGTCGAGACATGGTTTCTTGGCATGAAGAAATACTTCCAACTGCAGAATTATTCCGTCCATGCAGAAGGAAGAATTGCAATGTACCAACTGAAAGGAAAAGAATCCATGTGGTGGGATCAGTTTGTGCAGGTGAAACACATCAGAGAGAAAGAGTTCACGTGGAAATAATTTAAGAGGTATTTCAAGAAGAAATACCTGACTAAAAGATACTATGACAGAAAGATGAAGGAGTTCTTCGGACTCAAGCTAGGCAGCATGACTATTGATGAGTATGAATGAAGTTTCCTAGAACTACTGAAGTATGTTCCATTCATCAAAGATGAGGCTGTTAAGATTCAGAGATATCTGAGTGGACTACCACCTTCCATGAGTGAAAAGATTCAGTATGACAATCCTAAGACCATGGAAGAAACCATAAGAAAGGAGAAATGTCTATACGAACAACAAAGAGAAAAGCCTACCTTTCGGAAGGCTTGGGATGACCAAAAGAGGATTAAGAAGGAACAAAGGCAGAAGGGAAATAGGCCTCCCTCTTTTAGAAACAGTCCTTGGGGACAATCATCTTTTAGAGAGCCCAGGAAAGTTGAAGGGAGTGAGTAGATGCCAAGACCGCCACCTATGGAGTGTTGGGGCTGTAAAGGGAATCATAGGTACAGAGACTGCCCCCACAGAAAAGATAAAGCGAGAACTGTCCATACTATTCAGCAAGCTGAAACAATGGAGGATATGGGAAGCAGAATGCCAAGGATCTATGCAGCCCTGGACAACAAGAAAGCATAATTTCAATCACACATGATTGAAGTGGAAGGTATGATCAACAACTGACCACTTGTTATTTTAATTGATTCAGGGGCTAGCCATAGTTATATAGATCCTAGAGTGGTGGAATGTTTGCATTTAACAAGAAGCAAACATGAAAAGTCTTGGTTAGTGCAGTTGGCCACAGGGACCAAGAGGAAGGTCACTGAATTGGTTAAGTCTTGTTCAGTGGACATGAAAGGAATGAGCACTAAGGCTGAATTGAACATTTTTCCTTTAGGCTCATACGATTGCTTAATTGGGATGGAYTGGTTGGACYAGCACCATGCCCTTCTRGATTTMCRTAACAAGAGGTTYACMTKCYTGAACGAAGAGGGAAATCCGGTAACAGTCCAAGGAATTCCCAGAGCCGTGGCTGTTAGGGAAATCTCAGCCATGCAGCTGAAGAAATGTYACCGRAAAGGYTGTCAATTATWTGCAGMTCGGGTGGAAGAAGCAKYCCWAGATGTAGTATCGAATCTGGAAKAYCAYGARGTACTCAAAGARTTCAAGGAYRTATTTCAGGAGGTACCYGGACTACCTCCRAAGAGGGACATCGATTTYTCTATAAATKTGATGCCTAGAGCAGCTCCAGTTTCRAAGGCTCCTTATAGAATGAGTACACCAGAGCTGAAGGAGTTGCAATTGCAGCTCGAAGAGCTACTAAAGAAAGGTTACATTCGCCCCAGTGTGTCACCGTGGGGAGCCCCGGTCCTATTCGTGAAGAAGAAAGATGGGATGTTGAGGTTGTGCATTGATTTTCGGCAGTTGAATAAGGTCACTGTCAAGAACAAGTATCCTCTGCTAAGGATTGATGATCTTTTTGATCAGTTGAAGGATGCGAAAATATTTTCAAAAATAGATCTCCAATCAGGATATCACCAAGTGAGAATAAAGGATGAGGACATCAGCAAGACCGCCTTTAGAACAAGGTATGACCATTATGAGTTCACGGTGGTGTCGTTTGGGTTGTCCAACGCGCTTGCTGTTTTCATGTGCTTAATGAATGGAGTGTTCAGAGATTATTTGGACAAGTTTGTCATAGTCTTCATGGACGATGTCTTGGTGTATTCCAAGACAAAGGAAGAACATGAGCAACACCTGAGAATGGTGCTGCAGGTGTTGAGAGAGAACCAGCTGTACGCAAAACTGAGCAAGTGTTCTTTTTATCAAAGGCAGATCCATTACTTGGGACACATTATATCTGAAGAAGGGATCGTTGTGGATCCTGAAAAGGTACAGGCCATTAGAGAATGGCTAGTGCCAAGGAATGTGGCAGAGGTTAGATCTTTCATGGGTCTGGTGGGCTACTATAGGAGGTTCATAGCCGAATTCTCAAAGACCGCTCATTCTATCACTTCCTTGCAAAGGAAGGAGAAGAAGTTCCAGTGGACTGAAGATTGTGAGAGAAGCTTCCAGCGATTGAAGCAGTTGTTAACCAGTGCTCCAATCCTGAAGATTTCAAATCCAAATAAGGATTACGTAGTGTGCACAGATGCGTGTAAGGAAGGGTTGGGAGGAGTTCTCAGCCAAGAGGGATTTGTAGTTTGTTATGAATCCCGAAAGTTGAAGGAGCATGAGAAGAATTATGCCACTCACGATTTAGAGCTGGCAGCAATCGTCCACGCCTTAAGGAAATGGAGACATTACCTCATGGGAAAGAGATTCAAGTTGAGAACAAACCATAACGGTCTGAAATATTTATTTGATCAGCCGACCTTAAATTCCAGGCAAAACAGATGGCTAGAGTATTTGTGAAAATATGACTTTGATATCAAGCATATCAAAGAGAAAGAAAATAAGGTGGCTAATGCACTCAGCAGAAAAGTGCACAAATTACATGCTATAGCCATTATCATGTACAAAACTGAGATTAAAGACAGAATTTTGGAAGCTTCCAATGCTGATTTGCAGTATAGAGGTCTAGTAGCAAAGCTACAGCAGCGTGAGATACCACAAAACAAGGAAAGTTACACCTTGGGAACTGATGGCTTACTTCTGTATAAAAATAGAGTGTATGTACCCAATGTATGAGAATTGAAGCTGGCAATTCTAAAGGAGATGCATAACATGACTTATGCTGGACATCCTGGATATCAGAAGACCGTGGCAGCAGTCAAAAGCCATTACTTTTGGCCGAGTTTGAAGAAAGAAATCGCTGAATACATCGCCAGATGTATGAAGTGCCAGAAGGTTAAGGCTAAGCATAGGCACCCAACAGGGTTGCTGCAACCTTTACCCATTCCTGAGTGGAAATGGGACGTGGTAACAATGGATTTCATCATCGGACTACCTAGAACAAGCGAGCAGCATGATTCAATCATGGTGGTGGTGGACAAGCTTACTAAAGCTGCCCATTTTATTCCACTGAAAACCACCCACAGGGCAGCTGATGTTGCTGATATATTTTTAAAAGAAGTTGCACGCTCGCATGGAATTCCTAAGACAATTGTGTCTTATAGGGACCCGAAATTCACCTCGAATTTCTGGAAAGGACTGTTTAAGGGATTCAGAACGAATCTGAACTTTAGCAGAACGTATCATCCCAAGTCTGATGGACAGACAGAGAGAGTGAACATAGTAATAGAAGACATGCTGAGAATGTATGTGATGGATAAACCATCAAGGTGGGAAGACTACCTGCATTTGGTAGAATTTGCCTACAATAATGGGTATCATGCATCATTGAAGATGAGCCTATTCGTAGCGCTTTATGGAAGAAAGTGAAACACTCCAGTGAGCTGGGATAATCCAGCTGATAGAGCAGTAGTTGGGCCTGAGCTACTCAAAGAGATGGAAGATCAAATGATAAAAATTAAACAGAATCTAAAAGTTGCCCATGACAGACAGAAAAGTTACACTGATAGTAATAGAACCCATAGAGAATTCAAAGTGGGTGACCATGTTTTCCTAAAAGTGAAAACTAACAGGAGTTCCCTGAAGCTAGGAAGTTGCGCCAAGTTGGCAGTAAGATTTTTTGGGCCATTTGATATCCTGGAAAGGATTGGGCCGGTTGCATACATGCTTGCATTACCTACATCTATGAATGTACATAATGTGTTTCATGTTTCACTACTTAAGAAATATGTACCTGATGCTAATCATGTTATCGATTGGAATGTGATTCAGGTGGAAACCAGAAGGTGTCCTACAAGTGCATCCTGTGCGCATATTGGACAGGAAAAGAAAACAACTCCGAAATCGAGCTATAGAGCTTGTAAAGGTCCAGTGGACCTGGTATGGTCCTGAGGACGCGACATGGGAGCATGCAGATGTTATGCAGGCAGAGTACCCGCATCTTTTTGAAATTTTTTGAAAAGTTTTCAGATGCTGTGTAAAGTTGCACTGAGGACAGTGCAAAAATAAGGGGAGGGGATTGTAGTGTCCCCAAGGCCGAGCCCCATTGCAAACTATGTTTTGAAATGAATTATAATTATGTTTTATAGGTTGGTGAGCCAAGTTTTTATAAGCTGGAGGCTTATGCGTTTGTTAGGCCTGGGAGCCTGAGTGTTGAAGGCCAGGAGCCTGTTGTTGTATATGTAATCACGCAGAACAATTAATAAAATATAAACACCGCCATGTGTAGGCCGACCATGATGAATGAGTGAAGGGGGACTAAGCATCCATCGAGTGAGAAAGGAATTAGGAGTTGGAAGGTGGGAAAAAGGGGCTAAGTGTTGAGCCTAGGGGCTAAGCCTAGGGGGCTTAAGCCTGGGAATAATATTTTACTATTATTCCAAAAGAACATGTGCCATTTATGTTTTATCCTAAGTTTTTGGCAAGGGGAGGATGTACAAGGGTGATGCATGCAGGTGGAATGCATGCAGTCCCATGGGTGACAAGTGTAAACCAGGGTGCATGCAAATAAAATAGATGAGGTAAGCCGTGAGAAGGATTCCTCCTCCTCCTCCTCCATTCCACCCAACTTCCTGAGCGTGTAGGGAGCGCTGAACAGTACGATCGACCCAACCACCGCAAGAATACCTCGTGCATTTCTGAGAGTTGAGAATCCTATATTTTCTTTGATAGTCCGTGCACATCCTCTGTCTAACTAATCGAACCTATGCGTGGAGGCTCTATTCCAAAGTCGAGACCCTGAACCATTCCGCCATTGTTGAACTAGTGGGAAATCCTGTGTTGTTTCTGAAGAGCCCGTCTCACCCTCCGTTCTGATTCGTGGAGTCTGTGTTGACCCCTGCAGGAGTTACTCATCGCACATTCCTGTGAACCATCACTGAGAGGCTTCAAGCCATTGTTAAGCCTATGTGTGATCTCTCTCTAGGTGAGGGAGGTGGATGTTGTTGGAAGAGGTTTCTTCCAGAGAGTTTCCAGCACTAGCTTTAGGCTCTGAGACTTCCTGATCCAGCCTGTTGCTGAGGCCCAGAGAGGGAGGTTAGCACCGATGGACTGTGCTTTTGAAGGTGTATACTACCGGGCAGAACATGCATGTGGGGAATGAGAGTCTGATAGTAGTGGGTGTAAGATGGCATTCTAAGAAGAATCCTTCCAGATTTTATGTGTTGTTTTCCCTATAACCTCAGCCTAGCCTAAGATTCCTTGCCTTGAGGTGGATTTTAGTCCCAGCTCGGGGGTGACCCACTACTGAGCTGATGAGCAATGTGGTCTAAGGCTGGAAGGTTCGTGGAAGGCCTGCACTTGGTTGGTGGATTCTACCACTGTTAAAAGATAAGTATCTGATTATTCCTTAATCATGTTTTGTAGGACTGTGTTGCTTATGTTATCATGTTTTTCACTGTGTATATGAATTATTATGAAACATAATGGATTGTTAATTATAATAGTAGATAATATGTTTACTCTAAGCTTAAATGTGTTTAATTTTTGAAAGAATATGGATCATATAAAACCTGTACGAATCATGTATAGGGTGGTGTTATAGTCTTCTCTTAATAGCAATTAAGACATGGTAGCTGAAAGGGTACGCTACAAGTAGCATCCACGCCTGAGGGATATAACCCCCAGGGAGATGAGAAGGTTGTCAGACAGGAGTAGATAGTAGTTGGTGTTGTGGTCAAAATGATGAGATATTTTCAGCACATGTCTGAGGCACTGATCAGCTGTTTGGACAAAGATGAGGCCAGGGCACCAGCACCCACTGAGGTTCCACCGTACACTCCGGTCGATACTGGTAGCATTCACCGTGAACTCAAGAAGGTCAAATTTCTAGAGTTCTTTGGTGCCCCGGACGACACATCCATCGAGGTATGGTTGGAGAACATGGCGATGTGCTTTTCACTTCGAGATTATACCTCCAACATGAAGGTATGCATGTCAGTCTTTCAATTGAAGGGGAGCGTTATTATATGGTGGAAGACACTCCTACCATAGTTGAATGTGGTCGTCGAAGACGTGTCATGGGAACTGTTCGAGGAATGGTTCTAAGAGAGGTACCTTTCAGAGGAATTCATTGAGCATCAGCTCAATGACTTCAACGCCTTACGACAGGTTGGCCGTATGGTGCTCTAGTATGAGGCCCATTTTATGGAGCTGCTCCGGTATGCTCCACACCTTAACACTGAGAAACTTAAGGTCAACAGGTTCGTGTTCGGACTTAACGACAAAATTCGTGCAAAGGTCAGGATTTTGATAACTCAAACCTTGCATGATGCTTTCCAGAAGGCCCTTATAGTAGAGTTGGATCTTATCAGTGGGGGTCAGACCAGGACTCTAGTGAGACCAGCATGGTAGGTGTCATCTGGAGCACAACAACATCAGAAACCATCCAGACATATGTTGGTATATCATGGCTTCTAGAGGGGATCCACTTTCACTACACCTTGGTAACCGACGCCTCAACAACGGACACCTTATTGGGGACCACAACATCAAAAACAACATCAACCGTAGCAACAACAGTTTAGGCATGTTCAGAAGAATAGACTAGGATTATAGGACAGTGGGTTGTCATCTTCTACTTCAGGTACCAGGACTACTGGGCCGAAGAAGGGGTGTTGGACGTGTTGGGAGACACACTACTAGAGCGACTGCCCAATGGAAAGGACTAGAGCATCCGGATCAACCGGACCCACTACCATGGGAGATATGGGCAAGGCCCATTAGATTCATGCAATGGTGAATAACCGCCAGGAAGAGCACCAGTCGACTGTGCTCAAGACAACAGGTACCTTCGCTGACCAAACCCTTAGTAATTTGATAGAGCCCAGTGCTACCGAGAGTTTCATTTTTGGTGCAGCGCTAAAAAGGATTAAGGTAAAGGTAGTCGAACAAGATGAGTTTAGCTTCATAGAGATGGCCTCGGGAGCCAAGCAAAGGGTTGGAGGAAAGGTTATGGGTTGTATCCTCAACTTGGGAGAGTTTGTCACCAAGGCCGACCTGTATGTCACGATCTTAGGATCTTATGATGTTGTGATTGGTATGGACTAGTTGGAATCGCATGAGGCGATACTCAACTGTAAGAAAAAACGATTGAGCTTGGTCAATGATGAGGGACAAAGATGTGTGATTGTAGGACAGAACCAGGGAGTTTCCCCGAGGTTCATCTCTTCCTTGAAACTTTGGAAGAGAATGCACAAGGGGTGAAATATTTATGCAATCCTTGCGTTAAACGAGAAGGGAGTAGCGGAAGGTCTAGAACACCTTCCAGTGGTGAGAGAGTTTGCAGACGTATTTCCAGAGGACTTAACTGGGATGCTACCAGAGAGGGAATTGGACTTTACTATAGACCTAAAACTAGGAACTGAATCGATAGCGAGAACGCCCTATCGGATGTCGACCCCGGAATTACAAGAGTTAAGAATGCAACTGAAAGAATTGTTGGACCTGGGACTGATACGTCCAAGTGTGTCACCATGGGGTGCGCTGGTTATTTTCATACGAAAGAAGGATGGGTTGTGGAGGCTCTGCATTGACTACCATCAATTGAACAAGGCCATGATCAAGAATCAGTATCCGTTGTCGAGGATTGATGATCTGTTCGATCAAATGAAGGGCGCGATAGTGTTCTCAAAGATCAACTTGCGATCAGGATACCACCAGTTATGGATTAAGGAAGATGATGTCCCTAAGACCGCCTTTAAGACGAGGTTTGGACATTACAAGTTTATTGTTTTACCGTTTGGACTGACAAACGCCCCAAGGGTATTTATGAGTTTGATGAATGCAGTGTTCTGCGAGTACTTGGACAAGTTTGTCCAAGTATTCATTGACAATATTTTGATCTACTCTTAGACGATGAAGGAACATGATGAGCAATTGCGCTTGGTACTACAGTGTCTGCGAGAGAACAAAATATATGGGAAGTTTTCCAAATGCTCTTTTTATCAATTGAAGATTCACTACTTAGGTCATGCCATCTCTGGTGAAGGCATCGTCGTGGATCCAACCAAGGTCGAGGATATTATGGAATGGCCTATGCCGACAAATGCCCCGGAAGTGCGTAGCTTCATGGGTTTAGCAGGATACTATCGACGGTTCGTCGGGGGATTTTTGAAGATAGAAAATCCGATCACGAAGTTGCATAAGAAGAATAAGAAGTTTGTTTGGACCGAGAAATGCACAGAAGCATTTTGGAGGCTCAAGGAGTTGTTGACAACAACACCGATACTAAAGGTCCCTGACATGGATGCAGACTTCTTGGTATGCACTGACGCATCCAAGGAAGGCTTAGGCGGAGTCTTGATGCAAGACAGACGCGTGATCGCTTACATCTCAAGGAAACTGAGAAGGCATGAGGAGAACTACGAGATGCATGATTTGGAATTGTTAGCCATCGTTTATGCCTTGAAGATTTGGAGACGCTACCTTGTTGGACAAAAATTCGAACTAAATACTGACCATTGTGGACTACAACGCATCTTTACAAAAAGCGACCTGAACGCATGACAACGACGTTGGTCGAAATTGCTTAGCGAGTACAAATTCGAGATTACTTACATAAAAGGAATAATGAACCGAGTGGCAGATGCATTGAGTCAGAGACTACACATCTTTTTGGTTCTGCCTCTTCAGACGAATCTACGTGAAAAGATTCTAACTTTACAGCATGACGATGACTGGTATAAAGAGGTCGAGGGTTTTATCGGACAAAACACAATGATGGTACCACTATTTGAAGGATTTTCATTTGATAGAGATGGTTTATTAAGGTTTAAAAATTGGATCTACATACCGTCGAACGATGAGTTGAGGATGATGATCCTAAGCGAGGCTCATAGATCAATTTACATGGCTCACCCGAGAGTCACGAAGATGAGGGCAGACCTTAAACCCTTATTCTTTTGGAAGGGAATGAAGGCAAACATAGTCAACTATGTGGCTAGATGTCTAAAATGTCAGCAGGTAAAGGCTAAACATAGACACCCAACAGGATTACTACAACCACATGCTATTCTGGAATTGAAATGGGAGGTTATTTCGATGGATTTTATTGTCGGATTGCCACTGATGGCAAGGAGACATGACTCAATTTTTGTAGTAGTAGACACTCTAACGAAGAGTTCTCACTTTATTCTTATGCATATGATGTATCAGGAACCTGACATAGCTAGAGTTTTCATCAGTGAGATTGTGAGGCTACATGGCTTGCCTAAGAGGATTATATCTGATCGAGGATCGGTGTTTACTGGACGATTTTGGATGAGTTTCCAAGAGGCCTTGGGAACCCAACTTAACTTTAGTACTGTGTATCACTTGGAGACTGACAAGCAGACCGAACGAATGAACCAGACATTGGAGGACATGTTGCGTATGTACGTAATGGACCAACAAAAGCATTGGGAATAATTCTTGCCACTGGTGGAATTCGCTTATAACAACAGTTACCAGAGCACCATTAAGATGGTGCCTTTCGAGTTTCTTTACGGGTGACCGTGTCGGATGCCTTTGAGTTGGGATCGGCTTGAGGATAGGGTCCTGGTGGGACCAGAAGCGATCCAAGAAATGGAAGAGAAAATGCAAACAATAAGACAAAGGATTAAGCAAGCACAAGAATGACAGAAGAGTTATGTCGATGCACACTGTGTCGACCGTAGTTACGAGGTTGGTGATCGAGTCTTCTTACAGGTTAAACCGCATAAGAGTTCGATCAAGTTTGGAAAGGGAGCTAAACTCTCTCCTAGGTTCATGGGAACTTTCAAGATAGTGGAGAGAAAGGGGCCCGTGGCCTATTGACTAGCCTTGCCTGATTCCTTGAGGCATATGCACGATGTTTTTCATGTATCAGTTTTGAGACATTATATTAGTGATCCTACACATGTTATTGACATGAGTTCTTTGCAGGTGTCAGACGAGGGGGTTCTCACGGTTGAGCCGATCTGTATCTTGGATCATTGCATTCAACAACTACGATGTCGAACAGTAGAGCAGGTCAAGGTCCAGTGGGACAACTATAGTCCACACTCGACGACCTGGGAGGACACATATGATATGTGCTAGCAGTTTCCATTTTTGTTTGATAGATAGACTTATGATACTGTGATACACTTATTTCGGCATTTTTACTGTGAAACTTTGGGACGAAGTTTAGACCAAGAGGGGGTGTATGTAACATCCCACTCTGGTGCACTAAGAGAACTTATTCTTTGAGGACACTTGCTCGCAAGTGATCCAGATTATTATGCTATTAAAAATTTTGATTTTGATTATGAGGTGTTATGGGTTGATGACATGTTGTTTTACTGCATTGACATAGACATGTGCTATTGACTCGGTTTTACTGAGCGATCAAGATTTTGGACCTTGAGGATGTAGAGGCATTGATGGAACCCCTTGGACTCCAGACCAAGTCAGGGAGTGTACCATTGGGGTTTGATTGTTTTACTGTGATTTTAGTGCTTCTCATTAGATGATATGACATGGATATATTCTGACATGATTCGTTGATGATGCAGGCTGACGATAGCTTGCCAACCAGACTCACATGTGGAGTAACGGGGTCATGCACGACTACCAGAGATTTTGAGGGAGAGGTATGGACAACAGCCCTGCCACAGCCTACTAGCACTCCCGTCGTGGCTCGAACTATAGGTTAACGTTTACCTAGTTCGAGAGGACCCACGATTTCATGAGGGAAGACTGCGACAGTCGCTCACGATGATTCTAAGGGGTGCGCAATAAGGCGGGGGCCTTATTCCTTAGAGGCCCTTAGTCTTGCACAAGTTCACCTAGCGAAGTATTAACTCTAGGGGTTTTTGATGTCTACCAAGTCAGTCAAGAGGTGAGTGGCACCCTTGGAGCAACGTAGTGCATCCTGAAGGGCACGTCGCGCAAGGGAAACAGATTACGACGAGTGGCACCCTTGGAGCACCTAGTGTGTCCTGAAGGGCACATCGTGTGGTTGATGATAGATGAATGAACCTAGATGGACTTAGGATGAATAATGTGTTAAGAATATTTAAAACAAACAAACAAACAAACAAATTTCCCTAATAAAATGTCGCCCAGTATGAAAATTAAGGTCTAGGTCTTACCTAATTTTTATTTAAAAAAAATGAAATATATATATATATATATATATATATATATATATATATATATATAATAATAATAATAATAAAATTAAAAACAAAATAAATAGAGAGTATGATCTTCGTTAAATCTTGTAACACGAAGGGAGTAAGAAATTTAATTTATTCATAAAAAATCAGTTGGAATAAAATTAAAAAAAGGAAATTAACTATTTTATTATTTTTGATAATTTAAATTATATTAATTAAAAGAGAAAAGGGAAAAAGGGTTAAATTCCACACCTACCTTTTTGAGTTCTAATTAAAAAGGGGAAAGAGGGAAAATCTAAAATATTAGGAAACTAGGAAAAGAGGTAAATATAAAAAAGGGGAAAAAGCGGAAAGTCAAACTTAGTAAAGTATCTACCATTTAAGAGCTTTCTAATTTAAATTGAACTAGCAATTTAATAGTGGGGAAAGTCATTAAAACCTGTAAGAGAAATTAGGGACACCTAGGAGTGATTCTAGGAGTGACTCTAGGGGGTGAGGGAAATAAGAGAATTTAATTAATTAAAGAAATTAATTAATGGAGGAATGTAGGGGATGGGTGACACTTGTACGGAGAGGAATCTTTAGGAATTTATTTTAAAAAAAATGGAATTAAATGAGATTTTAGGAAAGTAAGGGACTACGAAACTCTATATAATGAAGGGAGGAGATGGAGGATGGAGTTTTTGGTTTGTGTAACATTACACCGTAGAAATATCTACTTGACTGACTTAACTTATGGGAGTTGGGATGCCCATCTCGGTGATGAGTGGTAGCTCGACCTTGCAAGGCGAGCTGGGAGCTAGTCGAATCTCTGGATAGTGTGTGGGTGGCCCCTTTGTAGCTCGGGGGTCTAAGGGGGAAGAAGAGTACCCCTAACATTGGTTGGGAGGTACCGGTGAAGTCTTGTCGGTCAGTAGGTGGGAGTTGCACGGAGCGTGCAGGACGTCATTCAGAGTGGGCAATTAGGCAACGGTACACTCTCTTCATTTGTGTATGATAGATTGTATTAGGACTTATGCTTTTATCTGCGTATTTAATGGAGAAGTAAACTGATTTATTTTTTTAAAATTTGATGACTGAAATTTTTCTTAGCCTAGCTTGATGATTGATTGACTCCCATGGCCTTTGTTTTCCCGCGTGTCTTGACCACCTCCCTGTGTTTGATTGTGTCCTCCGTGGTTGTTTAGCCTTCATCCCTAGCTCATCAGTCCTTGCCTGAGCAGTCGGCCAAGAGCCTGATCTATGGTCGTTGCCTTGGCGTTAAAAGACCTATGGATCTCAACGCCCTACTTTTCTGTGCGAAGATGATGAGCTAAGGATGCACCTGTTAGCCTTCTACCCCATGGTTTCTCTTGCTTGATTGGTGGTCATTGCGCCTTCCTATATTGAGTACTTCCGCCGCTGTTATAATTCCTATCCCCTAATTTTGACTCTACGTTTAATATTTTCCTAGATAGTTTAGCTCTGCGCTTAATGCGCTCCCTTGTGATTCTACTATGTGTTTTTCTCACCTCTCAAGGATAGATTTACCTGCCACGTAATAGGAATTTTCACGTATTATGTTGACTGCATATTGTTTCGCTTGCACAAGAAATCCGTCCCTCTACCTTGCTCAATTTGTATGCCTGAATTTATATGCTTGATTTCGAATTTATTGCCTGCATTTTAACGATTTCAATTTTTCTGCCTAGGTTTTACAATTTCGAATTTATGGGCCTGAGGGTTTAAGCTGCATTGATATTTGATTTAGACTTATATGCCAGAATTTTCCCCAAGCGTTTAGTTGTTTCTCAGCCCCTTTGGCCATCACCATCTTGTGATGCGTAATGGATGGTTATAGGCATTCTACAACACCATATTTTTGAGGGATAGCATATTGTAGTTGGTTGCGTCCTTTTTTTACATTGCCTGGCAGCAATTGCATTATTATGACAACGCATTCCTTTATGTCAGCCTCATCACGATTTTCCTCGTCACCGTGTTCCATTTGTAACCTGCTAGAGATAACGTTGTTTTTCCTGTGTTGGGGTAGCAATTGGACTGTGAGCAAACCTCCGCCTTCATTTGATGAACCTCGAATAGTAACAGCTCCTTTGTTTTCTTCTAGCAGCAAAGGATGCGTCTATAATTTCGTTTTGCCCCCCCCTTTTCTTTTGGGTGCTATCTACGACAAATATTTAGGTGACTGTGTTGAGCCTTGTGATTTTAATTACTATCGTGGTCCAGCTAAGCGCCACTTGGATTATTGCCTTAGTTTGAATAAGTTGATTTTTCATGGATGCCTATTCTTCAATATAATAGAACTACTTGTACTATCAAAGATTTTATCGTTCTCATACAAATTTCCACGTGGCTTGACTTATTCGGACATTTCATTCAAAATATTTATGCATCAGTTAGTTAAATAATAAATTTTAATAAGTAACTTATGTTTAAAAAAAAAAAAAAACAATCTAAAATGTTTAAAATGTTGGGTTTGGTTAGCCCATTCAAAAGGCAGTAATATATAACTGTTATTCGCTTACAACCATTCATTAATTCCCAACAACAAGAAGTCTACTCTAGTATATAACAATGAACAACATCACTATGCTTTAATGGCCTGACATGACATTTAATTATAAACAACAATAACTTTAATGTGCATTGATTAGCTTGACAAGACTTTAGTTACATAGGTAAGGTAGGATTAAAATCGCATGAATGAGCGTAGAAAGGGTATTTATTTGACATTCAATTTTCATTGAAATGACACTCATTATTGTCAACTACCACTTATATATATAGACCACCATTGCAATTTGATGCAGGAGCATCGTCAGCAGCAAGCGAGTGCGAGCAGTGCCAACGCATTTTGGCACATGTTCAAAGGTATTTAAATTGTTTTGAAGAGGGATGCGCCAAAACTTAAATAAATAAGTTAAGAAAGGGCGTACTTGTAGATTGTAAACAGACCTTGAGCGATCTTCTCTCGTCTGTAGTAGGTAGATGCATTTATGTATAATAAATGTAAGTAAGAAGCTTTGAATTCTAGATTAGACAGTTTTAGGAGCAGAGGGGAAATCGACTATAGACACCCTCATCTTGTATCATTTGGGACAATTAACACTACCAATTGTTAATAGAGCATAGAGGAGAAGAAACAGAGAGTTGTGCAGAAGAACCCATGTACAAAAGTTCTGAAATTAATATATGAAGCTTTGATTTTAGACTCATGGTGTTCTAATGCTTTCTGTGTATGTGTGTTGAATGATATGCTTATAGTTATTTTACTCTTTCTGTTATGCATTTGCTGTTACGCTATGTATAAATGATTTCTTGTTAAATGTTTGAATTCTGAGAGAGAGAGAGTAAGAAATGAGTTTCAATTGTTTCTCTATCTGAGAAAGAGTTCCTGCAAGGAGTGCAGTGGAGCATCTGCAAGGAGTGCGTTGACGTGTTCAGAGTTTTTATCTTTGAAATCTCAGGAGGGATAACATTGTTCTCATTCTCGTGGAAGTGCAAGTTAAGAACAAGAGACATGCAAGGTGTGTGCAGGCCGAGTAGAGTCTCAGAGCTTACAACCTGAGGAAATTGTTGAAAGACTGTTGTTGCAAGGAGTGCACAGAGTTGAAGAGGTTCAAATATTAAAGAATATTTGAAGAAGTGTTGCAAGGAGTGCGCGTAGGCGTTATCCCCAGAGTACTTGAGGATTTTTCAATCAATCTCAGGAGGGATAGGGTCTTCGAAGTTGTCGAAGAGAAGCTCAAGAGGGCTAGTGCCTTGAAGTGTTGAAAAGAGGCACAGCGAAGTTGTTTTGCAGGTGGATAAGTTCCGTGAAGGAATACCTTGTTCATTTCGCAGGAGTTGTCAAGGAGGAATTGGACGGTCGGAATTCTCTGAGGGGAATTCGCGAAGTTCCGAGAGTTGTCAGATCTTGCAGAGGAGCAGGGAAGTTACGACAAGTATTCTTCAAGTGCAAGCTCAGGAGAAATCAGACCGTAGGATCCAAGTGGGCCATTGGATCACTCATGAATTCTCACTTTGGGGATTCGCAAGTTGAAGGACCAAAAACCTTGCATAAAGATTTGCGAAATCACAAAGTGCGAAGTCCCGACAGAGCGAGAAGTTCTGTTGTGGGGATAGCATTAATAACGAGTTAGAATTCAACATTTCATCGTTTCGGGAGATAGGAGGTTGATATTTTTGTCCCGAGATTCTTGAAAATGCGAGACACGATATAAGTACGGGGGAAGGATGTCATCAACCATTTCAGCGAATCAGAATTTCGGGTTTTCATAGTTGGAGAGTCGAGACACTCAGAAGGAAAAGTCATGAAGTTGTGAGATCCGAAGTCCCGAAAACCCCGAAGTCACGAGTTGCGATAAGGAGTATCAAGGAGTTTGGGATATCGGCACTTTGGGTGTTTGGATACAAAGGAGGAAACATTTTGGCAAGCGAAGTTGCGAAGTACCGAAGCTAGGCATGAGAGACACATGACAGAACCACAAGGTGGGCCCGAGTGATAGAAAGACAGCCACGTGTCACCTATTGAAAGGAGTCAACACCCCATTGACCTCTCATGTCTCAGGGATTCATAAGGTAAGGGAATGAGAGTTCAACCCTTCGACTCGCGAGATTGCGAGTTGTGACAAGCGCCTTTAGAATTGGGCCTTGGTTATAGCGTTGTGGTCACTTGGAGGAGGTGGAGGTCGCGCCTAGTGTTGTTCACATAGGGTAGCTTCCCGAAGGACCAGTGGACCGATAATTTGTGATTCCAGCAGGGAATCAAAAGAGTTGATCCGGCTCAAAGGATATAAAGAAGGATCCTGTGAGAGGACGTCGACCCGAGGGTCGATAGAGCGTCCTGTGTCAGTTCTGGTATCAGAGCCTAGAAATATTTCTTTGCTTTTTGTAGCAGAAAAAAGAGGAATTTTACAGTCATGCCGCCGAGAATAAGAGACAGACAAACACCCGATCCACCAGTGGAAAGAGAAATTCCAAGAAGACGGGGTAGGCAAATACCTAGCCCAGAAGAAGAAAGAGAAATTCTAAGAAGAAGGGGTAGGAAATTACCTAATCCACCAGGGACAAGAGATATGCATAACTTACATGCTAAGATGGATGCCATGGAAATAGCGCAGAGGCATGCAGTTGGTGTTGGGGATCTCAGTGATTCTGAAAGTGAAGATGAAGCTGGACATGGAGGAGAATAAGTTGTAGCAGAAGATGCAGCAAATGAAAGCCTGATTAGGGTTGTTGCAAGAATTGGTGCTACGACAACAATGGACATTCGAGTATATGAAGGAAACCTGGATGTTGAAGAGCTTCTAGATTGGATTAGAGCTCTGGACATATATTTTTACTATGAAGATGTCGAGGAAGACAAGAAGGTCAAACATGTTGTCACAAGATTGAAAGGACATGCAACATTGTGGTGGCATGAACTACAAGTTGATAGATGTTGCAAAGGCAAGAAGAAAATCAAGAGTTGGGATAGAATGATCGTGAAGATGAAGGCGAAATTCATACCCAAGGATTATCAAGTTACTCTATTTCGAAGGATGCAGAAATTGAGACAGAAGCTGATGACAGTGAAGGAGTACACTGGAGATTTCTACAAGCTAAACATCAGGGCAGGTCATCACGAAAGTGATGATGAAAAGGTTGCTAGGTATATGAATGGTCTGAGATACGACATTCAAGATGAGATGAGCATGATAATCATTCAGACTGTAGAAGATGCTTATCAGATGGCTTTGAAGGCTAAAGAGAAGCTGAGCTGAAAGAAAAGTCAGAGAGGCCGAGGTAGAAGTCAGCCCAGAGGCAAAACAATTGTCCAAGATAGGAATCAGAAGCCTAAGGAAGAGTGGAAGAAACCTCAACCTCAAACTGAGAGAGGTGGAAGCACACAGAGAGGACAGTATGCTAATAACAACACTTTTCCTCGCACTAGAGGAAGAGGAAGAGGCAAAGGTGGAGTGATAAAATTTTTCACATGTGGAAAGAATGGACACAAATCTTATGAATGTCCAGATAAGAAGAAAGAAGGTGGTGAGACTCACATTGTCGAAGCACAGAGGAGAAATGTTGAAGCAGAGATTCAAAAGCATGGGCAGACCATGCGAGAGCTCATGGACAAGAGCCCATGAAAATTTTTCAAGTGAGGGAGTATGATGCAGGAGCATCGTCAGCAGCAAGCGAGCGTGAGCAACACCAATTCATTTTGGCACATGTTCAAAGGTATTTAAATTGTTTTGAAGAGGGATGCACCAAAACTTAAATAAAGCAGTTAAAAAAGGGAGTACTTGTAGATTGTAAACAGACCTTGAGCGATCTGCTCTCGTCTATAGTAGGTAGAGGCATTTATGTATAATAAATGTAAGTAGCTTTGAATTCTAGATTAGACAGTTTTAGGAGCGGAGGGAAAATCGACTATAGACACCCTCATCTTGTATCATTTGGGACAATTAACACTACCAATTGTCAATAGAGCATAGAGGAGAAGAAACAGAGAGTTGTGCAGAAGAACACCTGTACAAAAGTTCTGAAATTAATATATGAAGCTTTAATTTTAGACTCATCGTGTTCTAATGCTTTCTGTGTATGTATGTTGAATGCTATGCTTATAGTTATTTTACTCTTTCTGTTATGCATTTGCTGTTACGCTATGTATAAATGATTTCTTATTAAATGCTTGAATTCTGAGAGAGAGAGAGTAAGAAATGAGTTTCAATTGTTTCTCTATCTGAGCAAGAGTTCCTGCAAGGAGTGCAGTGGAGCGTCCGCAAGGAGTGCATTAACAGGTTCAGATTTTTTATCTCTGAAAGCTCAGGAGGGATAACATTGTTCTCATTCTCGCGGAAGTGCAAGTTAAGCACAGGAGCCGTGCAAGGTGTGTGTAGGACGAGTAGAGTCTCAAATCTTACAACCTGAGGAAATTGTTGAAAGACTGCTATTGCAAGGAGTGCACAGAGTCGAAGAGGTTCAAATATTAAAGTGTATTTGAAGAAGTGCCGCAAGGAGTGCGCGCAGCAGTTATCCCCAGAGTACTTGAGGATTTTTCAATCAAGCTCAGGAGGGATAGGGTCTTCAAAGTTGTCGAAGAGAAGCTCAAGAGGGATAGTGCCTTGAAGTGTTGAAAGGAGGCGTAGCGAAGTTGTTTTGCAGGTGGATAAGTTCTGTGAAGGAATACCTTGTTCATTTTGTAGGAGTTGTCAAGGAGGCATTGGATGGTCGAAATTCTCCACAAAACTTAAAATCTCCACAAAACTTAAAATCTTCTTCTTCATCACTATATTTGTCAAAAATGGGAACATCACGCTCAAATTGAATGACAGAGATGAAGATTCATGCATAGAATTATCAGCAATAGGATCTTGAAAAATATTTGGAAAAATATCACCTCGTTCTTCATCATAATCTGAAATAACATATTCATAAGGAGAAGGAGAATCTTCCTGATGCTTTATCTGGAGATGAGACAGTCCCTAAAAATTCTGTTCCTCATGGTTACTACAAGTTCCCTTGATTTGCAAATCTAGAAACTATAGCCTATCCTTAGTATCTACTGCAGATTCAAAATTGTTACATGTTGTTCCTTCAATCTGTCCATCATCTTTTAAATTTTCAAAGAAAACAATCTGATCTTTATGAGAATCTAAGACAGTAGATTCATTTAGTGCAATGTCAAAAGCATCTAATTTATGGTTAATATCTTGAACATCATGATTATCTCGATCATAATGAGAGATATCTTCTACTGCAGTAAAATATTCATGAATGTTTAGTTCTTCATTCAATAAATTGAATTCATGACAGCATCCGAGATATAGAAGATCAACTGAAAATTTGTCTTTACAAAACACATGAAAAGCAGCATGAAAATCTGCCAAAGAGCTTATACTGGCAATAGGAAGAGACTGGTACCAATCACGAGCAAATCCCTCTAATGAAAAACTGAAAAGATTAATTTGAACATCCTCATGTATAATTTCAAGCTGATGAATAAAGTCATGAAAATCCAGCAAGTGTTCAGCTGGCACTTCCCACTCTTCTCCTCGAAATCTGGGAAGGCTACCTTCCCATTCATCTCTACTAGGTACTAGATGAGGGTAACCAAAAATACCTGAGACATTGCAAAATGCATACCTCTTGTTCATTTCATACCAGTGGAGTCACCAACAGATTTCTGAACAATGGAGTCACCACTGAATCTGTCCTTCATGGAGTCGCCAGATAGATGATTACAACCAAAATAATGTCTAGTCTTTGTCTATCATCAAAGGTTGGATCTATTTCGTCTCCCAAGGAAGCTGAGCTTCAATTTCCTCTCCCTGGAAACAACACCAATTTGTTATCACTCTAGGAAACTCTCCTAGGTTGTATCTCATAGATGCCTGGTAACTTAACTACTCTTGTAATGATTCACTCAATAATGGGTGTGGGGTTGGATCAAGATGAATATCTACCTAACTGGACTCTGTATTCAAAATTTTCTAGGGATATCAAACAATACAAGGCTCTCAAGAGATGCAATCAGACAGGTTGTGTATCAAATAGAATAGAAGCTAATCACTTAACCGGATCACACATATATAAAACAATAAGAATGATGGGTCTAGAAACTAGCATAACCACTTATGGTCCTTTTATTAACAATCAGATGGTGAGATGACAGTCACCTATGGATTAAATAATCATAGACAGAGAATTGCATTCAACTCATAAGTAAGAACAGATAAGAAAGAAGAGGTCTAATAACACCGATGAAAGAATTTTGCAAGTTTGATATATTAAGAAAAAGTCTCTATTACAGTAGTAGCATAGAAGAACTCAAAGTCGAACCCCTCAGTCTATAAAATTGATAGGCTTTATAGCCTTTACAAGCAGTTTCAGATCCTCAAAAGATGGATCTGATAACCTCTTCTCCTATCTCAAATTCAGATTTGTGAGGTGGCTGGAAAAGACAAAAATTTATGGAAATATGCTTCTCAAGGATTGACCCATATCTCTCAAACCAAAAATCACGTGTACAAACTGGAAGAGGATTTTGTATATTGGTTTGTTTTGAGAAAAAACCTCTCTTAGTTCTTTGATGTTCATTTTCATTTTCCTAGGATCTTCATTTCAAAAACATGTGTCAAACATGGAAATTCTGAGATCCAAAAATTAGGTCTCAGAGATGAATTCGATTCTCCCAATATATGAAACCTGTAGGAAAACTGAGAGAGGTTATTGTTCTTTGACATGTTATAAACAAAAACCTCCTTCCATTTCTCAAAACGATTCTCCAGTCACTTATAATCATCATTTGAAAATGATGACGCAACACAGAAAAAACAGACTTTTCTGCACTTTTGGTGGCTAAGAGAACCCCGAATTTCATGTTTTAACCACCGAAGGCTTTTGGTGATTAAGAAGCCCTTTTGGAAAAGTTCTTAACCACCAAAACCTGAGTTTTGATTTTTTTGAAAAGAAAACCAAATCAAAAGTTTTTCAAACTTTGTTACAAACATAAAGCTCTAAAAAATGAACCTTAAAAAATTTACAAGTGTATTTTTCAATGACTTCCTATAACCTAAAATAAACAGAATTAATTGTGTTATTTGAAGGGATAAAAAGTCCAAACAAGTACTATACTTTAGTTCTATTAATAATGTACTTTATTATTACTACATGGTACATGGTAGTATTATTATAAACCTATAGAGTACTATTAGTATTATATTAATAATATACTTCAAATATATTATCTTACGAGTATGGCTACTTAGTATTTAAACATAGTACATTATTAGGAATAGAGTACTACACCTTATATCAATTAATAATTTATTTATAACACTTTATTTAACACTACTATTTAATATTATTATTAAAAACTTTATGTACTACTATTATGATACTATTAGCATTACTAGCCTTTATCATAACGCGAGCATTCTTATAATTTATTTATGTTTACTACATGAGTATTGCTTCTAACGAGTAATTAATGATTTTAGGGTTTAATTAATTATTAATAATTATGGCATTTCCTTTTATAGAGTTTCTAAGCTTTATATTTTAATTGTACCGACATTAAAACCCTAAACCTAACTTCCCCCTCCATAAGATAAAACACTAAATGTGAGGAGCGGAGCTAGAAGAGTTGGAAGGGCCACAGAGAAAATATAATCCCATTCCTATCTTTTATGGTGACAGGGACATGGATCGTAATGGTATGGGAACTGGAATCAATGTGGTAGTTTCTACCTTGGATGCTACTTTCGCTACTACAGATGCTTGCTCAGATGCGTGCTCAGATGCTACTGGTGAGACATTTTCCCCTGGTCTTTTTGCTATATGTGATTATTAAGCAATTGGATCAATTGGTTATTCAACCACGCGGGATGTAAAAACTGCTTGGATTGATCTGATTGATTGATGGCAAGTCTTCTGCCAGGTTTTAATACATCTTCTGTCGGGGGTGGTCTGACAAACAGAGGGATATTATTTATAGGAGGGTTACAACAAATGGGGCACACAACAGACCAATAACATAAAGCCTCTTGTACATCCCCCTGCTAATCTGCTCGAGGACTTACTTACCCGAGGGCTATTTGAAGGTCTTCCCTAATTTTCATGGAGAAAATGACATAACTTTTAAGGACCACCTTACTGCCTTTCAAGACTACACTGAGAATTTCTATGTAGAATAGGAGTATTTTCTCAAATGGTTTCCCATTCTTTTGAAGGGTAGGAAATAAAATGGTTGGCATCATTAGTATTTATTGTATAGATGTGTAACCCTTACCTTTGACTTGTTTTCCTGAAGATTAATCCACATATTTGATTCAAAACGTTGATCAAAACATATCTCTCACTGTGGTTAATCCGAAAGAATTCCCTCAAAATTCACACCACAAGAATCTAAAACATTTATATTAATTGTGTCAACTATGCTTTGTCATGGCATATTAAACATGCAGGAAACAAAGAATGGAGTGCATCCAACAAAAAAGATTTTGAAACATGACATGCAACATGACTTCAAAATAATGTGTATTGTTTATGAAACAGTCATTGCTATCATACACTTTTTGATTTACACAATCATGTATATTCTACTATATATAAATATAGATATATTTATTACACTTTATTATTATTTTTGTAGATGTAACATGAAGAGGTGGAATATAAAAAACAAGCCTATCAAAAAAACAATAGGTTAAATAACCAAAGTACAATGTTTCCTACAAGTTATGAAGAAATGAGGCATGCACGCAACTCGAGCAACGATAACAGTTCAAGCGATGTCAAATGACAATCAGTATAAATGAATGTTACTGTAAGTTGTATGTTTTGGAATAAATCGGGGATTTTGTTTAATGTACTCGACATATTGTCCAAATTTCATGAGGACATGTTACCAATGAGTTTAGCAATTACATATTGGTTGCATTTTGATTATTGTGGATATTTAAGTTTGTCCCATTTTGTATGACAGTGGGTCACTTATTCATATATAATAAAATGTGTTTCTTATTTAATTCAATTGTCAAATGTTGTTGAATTTTGCATTATTGATTAATTAATATATAGATGGTTTACATTGTTACAAATAGCACAGGAGTAATATGTTGGATAACACATTTATGCAATCGTTGTATCAAAACACAATAACAAAAATATAAAAATCAATATTATTATAACAAAGATTTGTTTTTGAGATGATTAATTGAAAATTTGTAAATAAATAATTAATTAAATTATATACATATCGATGCATTGCATTCTTTTGAACTCACTAAATGGTGTGTTTTTGAGTTATACGCATTGGCGCTAAAAATTGTGAGAAGGTAATGTTGCTTTAAATGACATAATGTATGATTATAATTTTATCGTTTCAAAATATTTCGGTGCACATGATTACAATACACACCATTACATGCATAAACACAAAAAAACATCGACGCTTTTCATTTATATGTGTGCACCGATGCTTCTCATTTATGTGTGCACACTAGTGATTTTCATTTATGTGTGCACACTGATGCTTCTCATTTATTTATGCACATGAGTTACTCTCATTTATGTGTGCGCACATGTGCTTTTCAGTTATGTGTGTGTACCGGTGAATTATATTCAATACCACACCACTGCATTTGTTACCAATAAAAGCACCGAAAAAAAAAAAAACCTTCACTACAACCTCTACTCGCCCAACTGTTTTTAGTTATATGGAACATTCATTAAAACCTCTACAGCCAATAACATAGGTTGTAGCGGAGTTTGTTTTGAAAATTTTACCAAATTTTGTAACACAAAAAACCTCTGCAAAAACCCCTGCTGAAAGGTTTTCTCCTTGTAGTGTTGGAATGCCTTAACATACATTTTGGCAGTTCCTCGGCCTTGGAAATTGCATTGATGAGCTTGGGAATTGCAAATATATCATAATGTTCCATTGAGAGGGAAGGAATCCCCCAGCCTTTGACATTGTAACCCTAAGGATGTTAGTGTTCTAATGGATTCTGTTACACTTGATGAGGATGGTACACCCATTGGGAGGGACCTCAAGATGTTGGAATTTTCACCTAAGATGTTGTGCACCTAGAGGATGATGTCATATTGGAGTGGTATGACCTTACATTGATCCAACCTAGCATGTGGGTGATACATTGGCACTTGTTTGATGATGATACATGACCCTAGTGATGAGGGGGTGTGACCCTTTGATGATGCTTTTCACCTTTTGAGGAGAGACGTGGCCTTTGGAGGCATTTTGGAGGATGATGTCACCCTCTTCTAGCATCCTACACTCACACATGTAGCATTTTTAGAGGGGAAGTTTTGGTTTTTTATCATTATACTTTTATTTCAGGCGCTATTTTCAGGGTCAACTTTAGACCTATCCACCTTGTATCATGGATTATTATGATTTTTTAGGGAATTTTAGAGAGACAAGGTGATACTCTTGTCTCATATTTATAGGGGATCATTTCCTAATTTGTAAATCATAACTCATCTTGTGTAGAATCAATTTTACACTTGTTTATCTTTCTTATGTTTCTTTGTCATCATGGAGTACTTGTGCGAAATTTCTTGGAGATGATCTAGTGGTTGCTTTGCAAGTATTTTGTGGATGATTTTATTTCTAGGGTTACTTTCATGCCAAAATATTTGACTAGTAAGTGTGCTTTTCAAGTCTTGGATGATTTATTTTCGATGTATTAAGTAAATTMTTTATCGAAGTGGTTATTTTGCATGTTATCTTGTTTCTCTTCTATAAATTATATTTTGAAACCCTAAGGAAGATTTTTAGTGGACTATCTTCCATGTTATCAAAATTTAAATCTTGTTAAAGGGCATAAGGGTTTGTAGTGGACTACCCTATTTTTTGTCTTTAGGTTAAGATTCTAGGGTTTGTAGTGGAATACACTAGGGTTTTGACCAAAATACTTTCTACATCTCTTTCTTAAGGTCTTTATAAGGAATAGGATGGCCTCTTGGGGTTTTTAGTAGACTACCTAAAGTCTCCCTCTTAAAAAATCAATACATAGGGTTTGTAGTGGACTACCCTAGGGTTTGCTTCTTAGGTCTTCTCTTTCCTTTTCTCTCATATAATTTGCATTTTTAGATTGCATATGCCCAAGGAATCTAGACAACATGAGTCATTTTCTCTCTTGTAAGTAGCATTAAACCCTAATCCCTCTTCTCCTTGATGTCTTATGCTAGATTTTGGTCTTATTTATTACTTCTTGATTTTTTATCTATTGCTAGCCTAACATCTAGGGTTTCTATTGCATTCTTACTTAGAATACATATTGATGTCATTTATTGCTTCATTCTTGCAATTTCAAGCCAATTAGTGCTTTGAAGTCTTGCATATTTGAAGTAGTCTAATGCTATTTTATGTTTCAAGAATGATTGGTTATTAGTGTGTTAGTTTTAAGATTACATTTAGAATCTCTTTCATTGCATCTTCACTAGATTTAGGACTGCTATATTATTGTTTTCATAACTTGTTATTTGTTGACGTAAATCATCTTTTTTTTCAAGTTTTATTATAGCCATTTCTTTGTCTTTGATCAGTAGTGCCTCAAGGCATTTACTTATTTAATTTGTTGTGGTAGATATATTTTACTGTAAATACCTCTTCACGCGCCAACCTTGAATTTTATTTATTCAAGCCACCTTGCATTCACCTTGAACCTTTCCCTATTTGGTGGTATAATTGAGTAACCAAGATAGGAGGTCGCAAACTTGATTTACTCTTGCTATAATATTCCTTGAGGTTGCTAGGGAATCATCCCTTGTGTTGGATCTCAATCCTTCAATAAAACATGGGAAGTAATTTCTTTGGTGACAATGGAAAGTACTTCCATACGTTACATTTGTCTTGCACCTTGTGAAATATTTTCACAAATGCTAGATATTGTGATAAAACCCTCTAATTTAAGTTGGGAAAATGAAATATTATGCTCCTTGTCTATATTGTGAACACTAAAATAGACCTCTAATTGTTGCAACCAATGATTCAACTTTAATGCATCAATATCACCTTGGTATGAATTGATATCCAATTTGACTTCCATTTTAAATAAAGACTATGAAGGGGTAGTGTCACTGGAACGTGGCTTCTCTTTCTTAGTTTCTTCCGTTGACTCTTTTTATGGGTCTTTGTTTTCTCTTGGTTTCCCCTATAATATGATCTCTAAGTTAGAGTCTCCAACCTCCCCAAACTTTCCGAGCTTGTTGGATAGAGCTACCATGAGGAGGGTCATAATGCATGAGATATCAACAACTTGCTCTTCTCGCCTCAAAAATCACCCTTCTATTGGATCTCAAGGGTTGTTGTAAATCGACTCATCGTCCATGGCTAGGGTTATGTGACGTGACTTTCTTCTTAAGACGATTCCCAAATCCTGCAACTTTACACTAATACCTAAAAGAAAACTTCTCTGATACCAATATGATCTTTAAACTATTGTAGATATTCCATTAGAATAACTCATCACAACATATCTTATAATATTATTAAATATTAGACTATGTTGACTAATTTTCCTTACATCCCAAATTAATTAATTACTATATTTTCTTGAATTTATGAAAATAATTGAATATGAAATTGAAAGAAAGAGAAAACATATACACACTATCCACACAATTGAACACACTATCCACAAAACTTCAAATCTTCTTCTTCATCACTATATTTTTCAAAAATGCGAACATCACGCTCAAATTGAATGACAGAGATGAAGATTCATGCATAGAATTATCAACAATAGGATCTTGAAAAATATTTGGAAAAATATCACCTCGTTCTTCATCATAATCTAAAACAACATATTCATAAGGAGAAGGAGAATCTTCCTGATGCTTTAGCTGGAGATGAGACAGTCCCTAAAAATTCCATTCCTCATGGTTACTACAACTTCCCTTGATCTGCAAATCTAGAAACTGTAGGCTATCCTCAGTATCTACTGCAGATTCAAAATTGTTACATGTTGTTCCTTCAATCTGCCCATCATCTTTTAAATTTTCAAAGAAAACAATCTGATCTTTATGAGAATCTAAGACAGTAGATTCATTTAGTGCAATGTCAAAAGCATCTAATTTATGGTTAATATCCTGAACATCATGATTATCTCGATCATAATGAGAGATATCTTCTACTGTAGTAAAATATTCATGAATGTTTAGTTCTTCATTCAATAAATTGAATTCATGAGAGCATCTGAGATATAGAAGATCAACTGGAAGTTTGTCTTTACAAAACACATGAAAAGCAGCATGAAAATCTGCCAAAGAGATGATACTGGCAATAGGAAGAGACTGGTACCAATCACGAGGAAATCCCTCTAATGAAAAACTGAAAAGATTAATTTGAACATCCTCATGTATAATTTCAAGCCGATGAATAAAGTCATGAAAATCTAGCAAGTGTTCAGTTGGCACTTCCCACTCTTCTCCTCGAAATCTGGGAAGGCTACCTTACCATTCATCTCTACTAGGTACTGGATGAGGGTAACCAAAAATACTTGAGACATTGCAAAATGCATACCTCTTGTTCATTTCATACCAGTGGAGTCACCAACAGATTTCTGAACAATGGAGTCACCACTGAATCCGTCCTTCATGGAGTCGCCAGATAGATGATTACAACCAAAATAATGTCTAGTCTTTGTCTATCATCAAAGTTTGGATCTATGTCATCTCCCAAGGAAGCTGAGCTTCAATCTCCTCTCCCCAGAAACAACGACAATTTGTTATCACTCCAGGAAACTCTCCTAGGTTGTATCTCATAGATGCCTGGTAACTTAACTATTCTTGTAATGATTCACTCAATAATGGGTGTGGGGTTGGATCAAGATGAATATATAACTAACTGGACTGTGTATTCAAGACTGTCTAGGGATATCAAACAATACAAGGCTCTCACAAGATGCAATTAGACAGGTTGTGTATCAAATAGAATAGCAACTAATCACTTAACCAGATCACACATATATAAAACAATAAGAATGATGGGTCTAGAAACTAGCATAACCACTTATGGTCCTTTTCTTAACAATCAGATGGTGAGATGACAGTCACCTATGGATTTAATAATCATAGACAAATAAGAAAGAAGAGGTCTGATAACACCAATGAAAGAAGTTTGCAAGTTTGATATATTAAGAAAAAGTCTCTATTACAGTAGCATCATAGAAGAACTCAAAGTTGAAACCCCTCAGTCTATAAAATTGATAGGCTTTATATCCTTTACAAGCAGTTTAAGATCCTCAAAAGATGGATCTAATAACCTCTTCTCCTATCTCAAATTTGGATTTGTGAGGTGGCTGGAAAAGACAAAAATTTATGGAAATATGCTTCTCAAAGATTGACCCATATCTCTCAAACCAAAAATCATGTGTACAAACTGGAAGAGGATTTTGTATATTGGTTTGTTGTGAGAAAAAATGTCTCTCAGTTATTTGATATTCATTTTCATTTTCCCGGGATCTTCATTTCAAAAACATGTGTCAAACATGGAAATTCCGAGATCCGAAAATTAGGGCTCAGAGATGAATTCGATTCTCAAAATATATGAAACCTGTAGGAAAAATGAGAGAGGTTATTGTTCTTTGACATGTTAGAAACAAAAACCTCTGTCCATTTCTCAAAAAGATTCTCCAGTCTCTTATAATCATCATTTGAAAATGATGACACAACACAGAAAAAACAGACTTTTCTGCACTTTCGGTGACTAAGAGAACCCTAAATTTCATGTTTTAACCACCGAAGGCTTAGGCTTTCGGTGGTTAAGAAGCCCTTTTGGAAAAGTACTTAACCACCAAAACCTGAGTTTTGATTTTTTTTAAAAGAAAACCAAATCAAAAGTTTTTCAAACTTTGTTACAAACATAAAACTCTAAAAAATAGATGCTTTCTTAGTTGCGTGCTCAGATGCTACTGGTGAGACATTTTCCCCTGGTCCTTTTGCTACAGGTGATTACTAAGAAATTGGATCAATTGGTTATTCAACCATGCGGGATGGAAAAACTTCTTGGATTGATCTGATTGATTGATGGCCAGTCTTCTGCCAGGTTTTAAGACATCTTCTGTTGGGGCTGGTCCGACAGACAGAGGGATATTATTTATAGGAGGGTTACAAAAAATGGGGCACACAACAGACCAATAACATAAAGCCTCTTGTACATTCCCCTGCTAATCTGCTCGAGGACTTACTTACCCGAGGGCTATTTGAAGGTGTTCCCTAATTTTCATGGAGAAAATGACATAACTGTTGAGGACCACCTTACTGCCTTTCAAGACTACACTAAGAATTTCTATGTAGAATAGGAGTATTTTCTCAAATGGTTTCCCATTCTTTTGAAGGGTAGGAAATAAAATGGTTGGCATCATTAGTATTTATTGTATAGATGTGGAACCCTTACCTTCGACTTGTTTTCCTGAAGATTAATCCACATATTTGATTCAAAACGTTGATCAAAACATGTCTCTCACTGTGGTTAATCCGAAAGAATTCCCTCAAAATTCACACCACAAGAATCTAAAACATTTATATTAATTGTGTCAACTATGCTTTGTCATGGCGTATTAAACATGCAGGAAACAAAGAATGGAGCGCATCCAACAAAAAAGATTTTGAAACATGACATGCAACATGGCTTCAAAAAAAATTGTATTGTTTATGAAATAATCATTGCTATGGTACACTTTTTGATTTACACAATCATGTATATTCTAATATATATAAATATAGATATATTTATTACACTTTATTATTATTTTTGTAGATGTAACATGAAGAGGTGGAATATAAAAAACAAGCCTATCAAAAAAACAATAGGTTAAATAACCAAAGTACAATATTTCCTACAAGTTATGAAGAAATGAGGCATGCACGCAACTCGAGCGATGATAACAGTTCAAGCGATGTCAAATGACAATCAATATAAATGAATGTTACTGTAAGTTGTATGTTTTGGAATAAATCGGGGATTTTGTTTAATGTACTCGACATATTGTCCAAATTTCATGAGGACATGTTACCAATGAGTTTAGCAATTACATATTGGTTGCATTTTGATTATTGTGGATATTTAAGTTTGTCCCATTTTGTATGAAAATGGGTCACTTATTCATATATAATAAAATGTGTTTCTTATTTTATTCAATTGTCAAATGTTGTTGAATGTTGCATTATTGATTAATTCATATATAGATGGTTTACATTGTTACAAATAGCACAGGAGTAATATGTTGGATAACGCATTAATGTAATCGTTATATCAAAACACAATAGAAAAAATATAAAAATCAATATTATTATAACAAAGATTTGTTTTTGAGATGATTAATTGAAAATTTGTAAATAAATAATTAATTAAATTATATACATATCGATACATTGCATTCTTTTGAACTCACTAAACGGTGTGTTTTTGAGTTATACGCATTGGTGCTAAAAATTGTGAGAAGGCAATGTTTCTTTAAATGACATAATGTATGATTATAATTTTATCGTTTCAAAATATTTCGGTGCACATGATTACAATACACACCATTACATGCATAAACACAAAAAAACATCGACGCTTTTCATTTATATGTGTGCACCGGTGCTTCTCATTTATGTGTGCACACTAGTGCTTTTCATTTATGTGTGCACACTGATGCTTCTCATTTATTTATGCACATGAGTTCCTCTCATTTATATGTGCGCACATGTGCTTTTCAGTTATGTGTGTGTACCGGTGCATTATATTCAATATCACACCACTGCATTTGTTACCAATAAAAGAAYCGAAAAAAAAACCTTCACTACAACCTCTACTAGCCCAAATGTTTTTAGTTATATGGAACATTCGTTAAAACCTCTGCAGCCAATAGCATAGGTTGTAGCAGAGTTTGTTTTGAAAATTTTACTAAATTTTGTAACACAAAAAACCTCTGCAAAAACCCCTGCTAAAAGGTTTTCTCCTTGTAGTGTTGGCATGCCTTAACATACATTTTGGCAATTCCTCGGCCTTGGAAATTGCATTGATGAGCTTGGGAATTGAAAATATATCCTAATGTTCCATTGAGAGGGAAGGAATCCCCCAGCCTTGGACATTGTAACCCTAAGGATGTTAGTGTTCTAATGGATTCTGTTACACTTGATGAGGATGGTACACCCGTTGGGAGGGACCTCAAGATGTTGGCATTTTCACCTAAGATGTTGTGAACCTAGAGGATGATGTCATCTTGGAGTGGTATGACCTTACATTGATCCAACCTAGCATGTGGGTGATACATTGGCACTTGTTTGATGATGATACGTGACCCTAGTGATGAGGGGGTGTGACCCTTTGATGATGCTTTTCACCTTTTGAGGAGAGACGTGGCCTTTGGAGGCATTTTGTAGGATGATGTCACCCTCTTCTAGCATCCTACACTCACACATGTAGCATTTTTAGAGGGGACGTTTTGGTTTTTTATCATTATACTTTTATTTCAGGCGCTATTTTCAGGGTCAACTTTAGACCTATCCACCTTGTATCATGGATTATTATGATTTTTTAGGGAATTTTAGAGAGACAAGGTGATACTCTTGTCTCATATTTATAGGGGATCATTTCCTAATTTGTAAATCATAACTCATCTTGTGGAGAATCAATTTTACACTTGTTTATCTTTCTTATGTTTCTTTCTCATCATGGAGTACTTGTGCGAAATTTCTTAGAGATGATCTAGTGGTTGCTTTGCAAGTATTTTGTGGATGATTTTATTTCTAGGGTTACTTTCATGCCAAAATATTTGACAAGTAAGTGTGCTTTTCAAGTCTTGGATGATTTATTTTCAATGTATTAAGTAAATTCTTTATTGAAGTGGTTATTTTGCATGTTATCTTGTTTCTCTTATATAAATTATATTTTGAAACCCTAAGGAAGATTTTTAGTGGACTATCTTCCATGTTATCAAAATTTAAATCTTGTTAAAGGGCATAAGGTTTTGTAGTGGACTACCCTATTTTTTGTCTTTAGGTTAAGATTCTAGGGTTTGTAGTGGAATACACTAGGGTTTTGACCAAAATACTTTCTACATCTCTTTCTTAAGGTCTTTATAAGGAATAGGATTGCCTCTTGGGGTTTTTAGTAGACTACCTAAAGTCTCCCTCTTAAAAAATCAATACATAGTGTTTGTAGTGGACTACCCTAGGGTTTGCTTCTTAGGTCTTCTCTTTCCTTTTCTCTCATATAATTTGCATTTTTAGATTGCATATGCCCAAGGAATCTAGACAACATGAGTCATTTTCTCTCTTGTAAGTAGCATTAAACCCTAAAACCTCTTCTCCTTGATGTCTTATGCTAGATTTAGGTCTTATTTCTTACTTCTTGATTTTTTATCTATTGCTAGCCTAACATCTAGGGTTTCTATTGCATTCTTACTTAGAATACATATTGATGTCATTTATTGCTTCATTCTTGCAATTTCAAGCCAATTAGGGCTTTGAAGTCTTGCATATTTGAAGTAGTCTAATGCTATTTTATGTTTCAAGAATGATTGGTTATTAGTGTATTAGTTTTAAGATTACATTTAGAATCTCTTTCATTGCATCTTCACTAGATTTAGGACTGTTATATTATTGTTTTCATAACTTGTTATTTGTTGACGTAAATCATCTTTTCTTTCAAGTTTTATTATATCCATTTCTTTGTCTTTGATCAGTAGTGCCTCAAGGCATTTACTTATTTAATTTGTTGTGGTAGATATATTTTACTGTAAATACCTCTTCGCGTGCCAACCTTGAATTTTATTTATTCAAGCCACCTTGCATTCACCTTGAAACTTTCCCTATTTGGTGGTATAATTGAGTAACCAAGATAGGAGGTCACAAACTTGATTTACTCTTGCTATAATATTCCTTGAGGTTGCTAGGGAATCATCCCTTGTGTTGGATCTCAATCCTTCAATAAAACATGGGAAGTAATTTCTTTGGTGACAATGGAAAGTACTTCCATATGTTACATTTGTCTTTCACCTTGTGAAATATTTGCACAAATGCCAGATATTGTGATAAAACCCTCTAATTTAAGTTGGGAAAATGAAATATTATGCTCCTCGTTTGTATTGTGAACACTAAAATAGACCTCTAATTGTTGCAACCAATGATTCAACTTTAATGCATCAATATCACCTTGGTATGAATTGATATCCAATTTGACTTCCATTTTAAATAAAGACTGTGAAGGGGTAATGTCACTGGAACGTGGCTTCTCTTTCTTAGTTTCTTCCATCGACCATTTTTATGGGTCTTTGTTTTCTCTTGGTTTCCCCTCTAATATGATCTCTAAGTTAGAGTCTCCAGCCTCCCCAAACTTTCCGAGCTTGTTGGATAGAGCTACCATGAGGAGGGTCATAATGCATGAGATATCAACAACTTGCTCTTCTCGTCTCAAAAATCTCTCTTCTATTGGATCTCAAGGGTTGTTGTAAATCGACTCATCGTCCATGGCTAGGGTTATGTGACTTTCTTCTTAAGACGATTCCCAAATCCTACAACTTTACACTAATACCCAAAATAAAACTTCTCTGATACCAATATGATCTTTAAACTATTGTAGATATTCCACTAGAATAACTCATCACAACATATCTTATACTATTATTAAATATTAGACTATGCTGACTAATTTTCCTTGCATCCAAAATTAATTAATTACTATATTTTCTTGAATTTATGAAAATAATTGAATATGAAATTGAAAGAAAGAGAAAACATATACACACTATCTGCACAATTGAATACATGATGCATCCTGGGAAACCCAATATGAGAGAAAACCCATCTAGAAGGTGGGGCCTATGCTCTGTTCTCTTTTGTTTAGTTATGGAAAGAAATTACAAATGTAACATCCAATTCTATTGAGCACATTTTATGTTGACTTATTCTTTGAGGACAATTGCAAGCAAGTGATCCGGTTATGATACATTATGATTATTCTTTGCTTATGGGTTATGTTATGATGTCATTGTGATTATATGTTAATTTCTAGATGTATATATGTATCAAAAGGTATTATTGATGAGTTTCCCTCAGTATGGAGGATATATGATAGGTTGATGATGTTGATGGCATCAACAAACTTCCTTGGACTCTAGATTGAGTCAGGAAGTGGTCTTGTAATTGGTTTGAGTTTTGAGCATTGATTTACATGTATATATGATGATTTCAGTATGGATGTTATGTATATGGATTATTGATAGTATTCTTATCAATGGATGAAGGATCGGTGATTCTTGTTAATCTGACTCACATAAGGATTAAAGGTACCATGCACAGAAACAAGACATTTAAGGGAGAGATGTGACAATGTCTTTGTCACATCCTACTAGCACTCTCATTGTGACCTGAATTGTAGGTTAATGATTACCTAGTTCGGTAAGGCCACGATGTCATGAGGTTAGACTGAGACAGTCGCTCATGAGGAAATCTAACTGGCGTGCAATAAGGCGAAATCCTTATTTCTTAGAATCCCTTAGTCTCTCACAAGATCGACCGAATGAAGTGTTGACTCCAAGGGTCAAATAAACTTCCAAAACTAGTCAAAGGTGAGTGGAACCCTTGGAGCACGGAGGTGCGTATTGAAGGGAACATCGCATAATTATATGTGAGTCAATAAATCTAGGTGGCCTAGAAAATTAATGAAATGTTTAAACCATGTTAAAAAAAGTCATTTATTTATAAATTTTGAAATATAACAAGAGTCTAAGCCTAGTCAAAGCTAAGTTCAAGTAAAAGTCTAAGTTAAAAGTTACTAAATCAAAAATTAAATAAGACTAAGGGAGTTGGGAATTAATAAACTTTAGGAAAAGAGGGAAAAGGAATTTGAAGTTGAGTAAATGCACATGTGTGCATGAAAATAATAAAAGGGATTTTAAAATGAAAAGCAATTAAAACATGAGAGAATAGGCGTACACATAGAATGGTATCTTCTGTCAATCTATCACTAAGTCTAACTAAAAGAAGACTCCTAAACCAACTCAAACGAATATCTAGTTAGGGGACACTCATTTAATGGGAATTTGGAGGACTAAGAGACATCTAATAGAAAAAATAGGAACACATTGGGGAATGTGATGGAAATTGGTTTTTTAATAAAATAAAAAGAGTAATTACATGTTCAACCTTGAGAGAGTGTGATATATGTGTTAGGTGAATAATCATTTATTTTAATTATAAAAAAATGAATTAGTTGTACATGGGGACAAGTGTCATTGAAAATAATTCTATAAAAGAAATGAAGGAGCGTTGAAAAAGGATCTCACTTTAATTAGTAATGTTATAATGCCACTTTGTGGCACTATGTTTTACTTGTGAGAGTTGGGACTCCAAGCTTGTGAAAAGAGTGGAAGCTCTTCCTTGTGAGGAAAGCATGGGAATTGTTGTCACTGGTTTCTTGTGTGTGCCCCTTTGCGGCTTGGGGGGATAAGGGGGAAGAAGAGTACCCCTGGCATTGACTGGGAGGTACCACTAAATTCTTGAGTTGGACAAGCAAAAGGAGGGATGCCGCACAAGTATCTGATTCCAATCAAAAGATCACCATCAAAAATTCGACGCTTCTTTGGTTACGGTATTTTATGTTAAATTTTCTTATGTGATAGAAATATCATTTGCTGCAAATCATGTACGATTTTTATTCCATATGTATCGTTGTGAATGAAATACAAAACTATGAAACTATTGAAGAACCTCCTTGTAAACTATTGGAAAATAACAATTTCTTGTATAATACCGTGGTCGAATATTATCACTTATATTAGTATGTGGATATTATTTGATGAATTAGTTTCTACACGAACAGAGTATAGCTGTGTTGGACGTTCTTATTTATCCGGTTTAAAAAAAATATATCTCAGCTATATCTATCATCACCTCCAGTTATTAATAATTGAATTTTTAGTCCAATTTGTTAACGAATCTTACCTTGTTTACAATCAGAGACTCAACATATTCTATCTCAGATGGTAAATAGGTGGGGTTTTCAATTCTGTTATATTATTGTATAATCTTTGTTTTGAGATTGACCTGTTCTTAATTTTCAAGCGATTTTAAAGATCCACGCCTCGATTTTCAAGAGATTTTGTGCCCCTCTTAATACTCCTTAATTTTATTCAAACTTCGATTACCTTATGACTGTAGTGATAGGAATAATGAATTGTTATCATTATCTCGTATTTTACTAGTATGCCTTTTAAGATTAATAATTCGATAAGGGATGGAACACTTGTTCCTATGAGATCCGACTGTAGATACTTAAATAAGAATATAAAGATAATTAATAGATAAAAGACAACGATTGTTTTCAGCTAAAATTGATTTCCCTTTTATGTTTATATTCAATATTATGATCGAAAAGGATTTATATTTTTAGTGTATTAGTTGTTGGGATAGGGGAGGAAGCTATCAAGAGTTAAAACTTAGATTATATTTATATCATAAATTAATCATGTTATAGATTATTTGTATCATATAGCAGTTAGGCCATGACAATTGCACATGTCATAGAAAATTGTTATAATTATTATTGATACGAAATTTAATGACTTTCACATGGTGATTTAATGAAGATTATACAATTCCACTTTTTAAATAATGACGGATAATAAAAATTATGGGTAAGATTTTATTTAATTGTTAAATTATAAATTATATTGAGCCTTGTTAAATGGATATTATTACTATTATTCCTTAAGAAAAAATGTGTTGAGGGCTTGTTCCATCTATTGCTATGGAGGGATTTACATATGGTATCAGAGCGGGTTTAACTCTGCGACGACAGACCCAATACGCCTTTCACTATGCTATTTTCAAATAATTATATATGTATCGCTAATACAAATCTAGATTTGTTCATGATAGGTATCATGGTCAGAGGACGCAGGATGAGTAGACGACGTGGTGTGGGGGGGAAGAGGCATGCTTCCTCCAGGAGCATCCACGTAGGAGGGATTGTCTCCACTTGGAGAGGAGCATACTAGTAAGCATGAGCAGGTTGCTATGGGAGATGTGGTAGGTATGATGAGATCCTTATAGAGGATGTCAGAGGCATTGATCATCCGTCTTGATTGGGATGAGGGAAGAGCATGTGTTCCCAATGAGGGTTCACAACGCACTCTAGTAGGTAGTAGCAATATATCCAGAGAACTCGAGAAAGTGAAGTTTCTCGAGTTCAAGGGTGCCATGGATGGCTTATCCATTAAGGTATGGTTGGAGAACATGGCGATGTGCTTCACACTTCGCGATTACACCTCAAACATGAAATTCTTCATGGAAGTCTTTCAACTGAAAGGGAGTGCTCTACTTTGGTGGAAGACACTCTTGCCTCAACTAAACATGGTCTTTGAAGACAAGTCATGGGAATTGTTCGAGGAACGATTCCAAGAAAGGTACTTGTTGGATGAATTCATTGAGCGTCGTCTTAATGAGTTCAATGCCTTATGACAGGGGATTCGTACGGTACTGGAGTATGAGGCTAGGTTCATGGAGCTACTCATATATACTCCACATCTGAACAGAAAGAAGTTAAAGGTCAACAAGTTTGTGTTCATCCTTAACTTCAACATTCGTGCAAAGGTGAGGATCTTGATGCCTCAGATGTTACACGATGCATTCCAGAAGGCCCTCATAGTCGAGGAAGCGCTAAATAGTGGGGGTCAGGGCAAGACTCCTTCTAGACAGACTGGATAGGAGACACCGAGAGTGCAGCATGAGAAACCAACTAGATAGAATTTTGGGCATCGTGATATGCCCATAGGAGCTATGTTTTCGACATCGCGACAACATACTCCTCAGTAGCAGACTCCCGATAGAGAAGCATAGAAAAAATAGAAGAAGTGTCATCTGCAGTAGAAGCAACAATTTAGGCTTGTTCAATAGAATAAACCAGGATCACTGACTGTAGGCCAATAACTTCTACTTCAGGGACCAGGAGCACTGAACCAAAGAATGGATGTTGGACATGTATAGAGTTATATTACCAACGATATTATCCGATTGAGAAGGCCAGATAATCCGGATCATAAAGACCCACTATAGTTGGAGATTTGAGTAAGGCCCACAAGATACATGCAGTGGTGAATAATCGCCAGGCCAAGCACCAGTCCATTGTGCTCGAGACGTCATGTATGATCGTTGATCAAACTTTTAGTATTTTTATAGATCCAGGAGCTACAAAGAGATTTATTTCTAGTGAAATGCTTGATAGAATTAAGGTAAAGGAAGTTGAGCAAGACAAGTTCAGATACGTAGAAATGGCATTGGGAGACAAACTGTTAAGCCCTAATATTGGCTCATTACCACTTAATTGGGGAATATTAGATTAGTAATGTTATTTTATTTATGTCGGCTTTAGGCCATTAGTTGTAATTTAGATTAGTAATGTTATTTTATTTATGTCGGCTTTAGGCCATTA
>ML790902.1:228626-238686 GCA_009831015.1 Picea engelmannii | reverse complement strand
ATAATTATTTCTTAAAATAACATTAACTAATTATTTATTATTAATTAATCATTCATGATTGTCAAGGATTAATTAATTAAGTAAATGATTAAAGGGGGGTTAATAAATTATTTTATTAAATTAAGAGTTACGTACATGGAAAGAGATAAGATATTAAATAAAGGGGATAAGGGGCATTAACGGCGAAAGGATAAGAAGGTAATAAATGGGTTAGGTAGGGAGTAAATGAGGGGGAAGTCGATGAAGGAGGAATATGGAGGGGAAGGAGGTTTACGGGAGGTCATTTTACGGGAGATTGGGGATTGATTTGGAGGGCTCTTGGATTTTTGCAGAGAGGAGTGGAGTTTTGGAGTGAGGATTGTATCAGTCAGGCACTGGGGTTGCTGGAGGTTTTGGGCACGGGGGCCAGGATATCCATATGATATCTTGGAGCTAGGAAGTTACCTAGTTGGCAAGGTGGAACTAGGTTTTGGGCAGCGTTTACAGTGCAGCAGCGGTTAGCAAGGCAACAGCAAGGTAGCAAGGCGAGGAGAATTAACATCAGACCCATGTAAATTAAGTTGTGTACTTGTTTTCTTTGCTATAAGATTTTAATATTCGTTGTTAAATTACATGCGTATGTGCTCAAAATAAGGAATATATGAAATTTTGATGTTTTGCTCAATTAAAAGAAATTAATGAATTTTCTGAAATTAATTCTGTTACAATTCATGTAATTATTAGGCATAAAATATATTCGGCTCCTACAATGTCATGCAAGTACCTGATTCCAATCAAAAGGTTTCCATCAAGAATGTGACGCTTCTTTGGTTATGGTATTTTATGTTAAATTTTCTAATGTGATAGAAATATCATTTGTTGCAAATCATGTACGATTTATATTCCATATGTACAATTGTGAATGAATTACGAGACTACGAATCTATTGAAGAACCTCCTTGTAAGATATTGGAAAATAACAACTTCTCGTATAATATCTTGGTCGAATGTTATCACTTATATTAACATGTGGATATTATTATTACTTTAAATAATCTGATGAATGACGGGTTTGATGAATTAGTTTCTACACGAACAAAGTATAGCTCTGAGTGTTGGACGTTCTTATTTATCTGATTTAAAATATATATATATCTCATCTATATCTATCATCACCTCTAGTTAATAATAATTGAATTTTCAGTCCAATTTGTTAACGAACCTTACCTTGTTTATAATTAGAGACTCAACAGATTCTATTTCAGATGGTAAATCGGTGGGGTTTGCAATGCCGTTATATTATTGTATAATCTCTATTTTGAGAATGACATGTTGTTAATTTTCAAGCGATTGTCAAGATCTAAGCCTTGATGAGAGGATAAACTTTGATCCCGTAGTGCGAGAGGGTAATTGGGTCGAAGAGTTCTTTTTTTTTCTTAGAGTCGAAATTTAATACCAATTCCCTTGATTATTGAAGAAATTTATTTCTATCACTTCCTCTTCGAAAATACTAGCGTTGAATTTACTCACATGTATTTCAGGAACTGAGTAAGAAGCTAATCCCTTGTTCCTGTAGAACCTAGTGGTAATTAATTTAGTTATTACGGAGTTGACTACTTGTTCCTATGAAATTTTGTGCCCCTCTTAAGACTCCTCAATTTTATTCAAACTTTTATTACCTTATGATGATAGTGATCGAAATAATGAATTATTATTTTTATTTTTTATTAGTCCCTAACAAAGCGGATTATAGCAATGAGTTTGCTATTGATTTGACATTAATTTCTATTGACTTAAAAAATTTCCATGGGAAACCTAATGTTCTACATAAGAAATACAATTTTTTGTTTTTTAATCTATAAAATAACTTATTTTTTTAAACTGTCATTGGTTGAAAATTTTGAGGCCTTATTGTGGCCTTCACGTCATTCAAAAATTTAAATTAATTGCACAATCAATATTTCATACTCCCATAAATAATTTGGTCGAGACCCCAACGACCAACTCATCGACATTTTTGTTTTCACGTACCACCACGAGGAGCCATACAAATTGGTTTAGAGAATCTACCCAAAAACGCATCCCTGGTTTACCTATCATGTCGGGCCATCAATACTGACAAGATTTGCGTACCATGTCAAGCCATCAATACTGACAAGAATTTATGTGAAAACATTTTCATATTGAATATTATGTATTTTGCAGCGAAATATTTAATACTTTATACAATATATAAAGTATTAAATGTTTTATTATGGAATGCATATTTAAACATTTCATGTCAACCACCTATTTTCTAGATTAAAGTAAAATGGAAAGCAAGAATAAATATTGTCTAATTGGGTTTCAACTTAGAAGTTCCATTCGGTTTCTATATTGAGATAACGAATATTAATATGAGTAATAGATTACAATCATAATAAATATAGTAATATTAATAATCAATTATAATTCTAATGAAAAAATTAATAGTAATAATTAATCTCACTAATGAATATTAATATTAATATTATCATATAATAATACTAAATATAATTATAATAATAATAAATAATAATTATAATAAAAATATTAATAGGAACAATTAATTTGACTAACTTAATAATCAATTATAATTATAATAAAAATATTCATATTAATAATTATTTTCACTAACTTTTAACTTTTAGTAATAAAATTTAAATAATAAATTTAATTATGTATATGAAGTTTTAAATCATTATTATTATAATTTTCAAATCTGCCAAAGACACGAATTATGTTATCTTACCACTCTTGTTTTAAGAGTTGTAATAATTTGTCTTTTAAAATTAATAAAATTCAATAAAGGATAGAACCTTCCTATGAGATCCGAATGTAGAGACTTAAATAAGAATATAAAAATAGATTATATAAAAGACAACGATTGTTTGCAACTAAAATTTATTTCCCTTTTATGTTTATATTCAATATTATGACCGGAAAGGATTTCTATTTTTAGTGTATTAGTTGCTGGGATATGGGAGGAAGCTATAAATAGTTGAAACTTAGATTATATTTATATCATAAATTGATCCTGTTATAGATTATATGTAGCACATAGTAGTTAGGCCATGGCAATTGCACATGTCATAGAAAAATTGTTATAATTATTATTGATAAGAAATTTAATGACTTTGACATGTGATTTAATGGAGATTATACAATTCCACTTTTTAAATAATGATGAATAATAAAAGTTATGGTTAAGGTTTTATTTAATTGTTAAATTGTGAATTATATTGAACCTTATTATTATTCCTTAAACAAAAATGTGTTTAAGGCTTGTTCCATCTATTGCCCACTTGTTTGGATAATTGTCCTTGAAATTTTTATTGTGTAAATAAATGATAGTAAAGCTTATGGTTAGATCTGTATATTAAAATTATTGATGGTGTATCTTGACTTGGTTGTGAAATTAACATTGAGTAAGTACCTTGATGTACAACAAAAATAGATTGTTATTGTTACTTCTTATTTTTAGGTTAAACAAAATATTATTAGTAAACCTTGTTCTTTATTGTTCTTTGGATGGAGACAATTTTTAACAATAAGGAATAGGATGTTAGACGATTAAACTTGTAATTTAAATAAATTGGTTGAGAAATTTAAATTTTAAATAATCATTAAAGACGATTTTTACATGATAGATATATTATGTTAGACTCTTAAAAGATTATGATTTATGATTTCGATTGTTTTAAAAGTTATTTAAGCGGATGAGGGTTGTGATAATACATTGGGTAAATTAATTCTTTGTGAGATAGAATCATAATGATGTGCACTAGATGAATGATTTAATATTATATAAAAATAGTATTTGACCTCTCTGTCATAATTATTGTTACATTCCTTGCACATGGAAGTGTCGTATTGAAGTAATTACAAATCTTGTTATTCCTTGTTTTAAAAAATAAAAATAAAATACTATTATGTTGATTTGATTTTATTGTGTTTTTATGGAGGGATGTTACAACAAAGAAAGAGGCACTCAATATGGATTTTTCTTTAACAATGTGTTTTGAATTTTTGCTATAGAATCTCCTACTTCCTCCATTACGCTCTCAAATACTACTCCTTGGATGTTCTTCTCAACTATGGAACAAGTACAATACAAAAGAATGGAACTTTTTCTCCTCCTAGCGATCTAGTATTTAACATAGCTTAATATCCATCTAGGGTTAGGGTTTTGACTTCATCAACCCTCAATTAGTGATCAAGTTTGGACCTTCTAGAATATTCTTGAAATTCCACATGTGGCTAATCCCATATTTAAGAGTAATGGGGGTTGATGTGGCATCCACTCATACCATGGTGTTCAACAAGGTAGGTCAACTTGTGGGAGGCATAACTTTTGCATACAAGCTTTGATTGAGGCATTTTATGCACCATTGGAAAGGTCTGGGAGTGTAGAACATTGTCAAGTGTGTGTGTGCAACTTTTGGACATTACAACCCCCCAAAAATCCTTTTAATTCCTCTCAAAATGGATATGTAAGGTTCCATACCCTAATTTTCCAAACTGATACATGTCACTAAAATGGCCCTGCAAGCCAATTCCTCCTATTTTTCCACCCAGAAAGTACCAAGATACATGAAAATTTGTATGGTGATCCAATCTGGATCATACCTCCCCATTTAGGAAGACTTTTGGTCCCCAAAATATTTACTGAATGAGTTGAGGAAATTGTTTTTCTACCTTCTCCCTAGAGTACCATTTTTTTTTTCTTAGAAATTTTCCATTCAACCCTATCTATGAAAGCTCAAGTTACCTCTATCTTGTAGTTCTGGACTTTGTCTACAAAATTGTTTCTTCTTCCAACTCTACCCGAGCATCTAGTGTTAAGTCTTATATGGTAGGTAGGACCTGCTCCACCTCCTAATCCAACATGGAAGGCTCATAGAGTTTCAAATTCTCCACATTCACCACTGAGTAAATGAACATGTATGGAGGTAGAATGAGTCTATAGGAATTATCTCCCACCTTCTCCAATACCTCAAAAGGACCATACAACAGAGCCTTGATCTTATTACGAGGGCCTTTTAGTATTTCATTGTTCAATCGTAAACAACATTTGTCTCCCACTTTAAATGGATTATTGGTTATGTGTTGATCATGTCTGGACTTATACTTTTCCTATGACTTATTCAACATCTCCTATACTTGAAAATGGATCTGTCTAATCTTTTCAACAAATTTCTCTACTTTCAAAACTTCTCCTATGATGTCTTCCCTCACTCCTTGTTTCCCATATACAACATCCAAGGGAAAAGGAGTTAAATACCCAAAGAAAGTTTCAAAGGGGGGCTTACCAGTAGAAGTGTGGATTGCTATGTTATAAGAGTGTTGAATATAGATATGATTTTCATCCCAAGTTTTTGGATGCTTCTTATTGTAGCCCCTCAAAAGTTGTACAAACATCATGTTGACTATTTCTTTCTTCCCATTTGTCTATGAATGGAATTTTGTAGATATCTTCAACTTTGTGTCCATCTTCTCCCAAAGTTTAGTCTAAAAGGTAGTGAGAAATATGATATCCTTGTCTAAGATGATGCTCCTTGGTATCCCAAAGTGCACCCTGACTTGTTCAAAGAACATGTTTTCTACATCTTGTCCATAGATGGTATTTTTAGAGGGAATAAGAATGCACATATTTCTAAACCTTACAAATACCACAAAAATATAGTAATTTCCCTTAGAAGTTGTTGGTAAACCACCAAAAAAATCCATGGAAATGCTTTCCCAAGGTCGAGTGGGTACAAGTAAGGGATGGTATAGATATTTCTTTATATTATGCATATTCTAATATAGCATGATACATCTTCTTTCATTCTGGGCCAATACAAATACCTTTGTAAGTTAGCAATTGTCTTCCCAACACCAAAATGTCTTGCAACCTACAGGTTTGAGCCTCTTTGATAAGATGCAATATTTCACCTTTAGGAACATAGAGCTTGTCTAGTTTGTAGAGTAACTCATTATGGAGATGATATCTAGACTTACTTTCACCTTATTTTACATGAACTTGGTGTTGTAACTATTGAAATACCTCCTTGAAGTCCTGATCTTATATGTATGCATAATAAATAAAAGGATCCATGTGCAGAAGAGATCCCAAATCTATAACCTTGGATGTGGGTGGCCTTGAAAGAATGTATGCAAACTTATTAGTGTTTCCCTTATTATACTCAATGACTAGATAAAATTTCTGCAATAATCCCATCTGCGTATAATGTCTAGTTTGTTGAAGCTTACTCTCAGCTTGCAAATACTGCAGTGGTTGGTTATATGTGTGGATAATGCTTTCCTTGCACATCAAATAGTGCTTCCACTTATTAACATCTTGAACCAGGGCATAGAGTTCCTTATCACATGTATGGTAGTTTAAAACTCCCTCATGAAAAATCTCACAATGATAGCACATTAGATTACCTCCTTGCATCAAAATGGCTTCCATAGCATACCCACTAGAATTTGTCTCCACTTTCAAGGGATTTTGCATGCTAGGAAATGTGAGAAATGTTTTCTTATTGATATTTCATTTCATCTCGTTGAAATATTGATGTTAATTATTTCCTCATTGGAAACTCTTACCGCTCATTGTTATGGCATCAAGTGGTGCAACTACCACTGAGAAAGATGCTATGAAATTCCATAGGTACTATGCAACCCAAAAAAATATCCTAACTTCAATTAAATTAGTAGGAATTGGTCATTTTATGATGGCCTCCATATTTGTGGGATCTATCTTGAGCTCCGCTCCACCGATCACATACCCTAAATATACCAATGATTGCTTAGCAAATTCACATAAATTGAGGTTAGCCAGCAATTGGTACATTTTCAGAGTCTCTAACACCTACATGAGGTGTGACATGTGCTTCTCCCAAGTAGAGCTATAAACCAATATATCATCCAAATTGACTATAACAAATGAATCTAAATATGGGCACAATACATGATTCATTAGTCTTACAAATGTATCTAGTGCATTAGATAATCCAAATCGAATGATCAACCATTCATACAAACCTTTCCTTATGTTAAAGGTGGTCTTCCAGGTGTCTTGTTCGTTGACATATACCTTGTGCTATTCCTATTTGAAATGAAACTAGGTGAAGTACTTGGCATGTTGCAAATGGTCTAACAAATAATTTATCTTGGCCAGAGGGTATTGATTCTTGAGTGTAATCTTGTTCAAAGCTATGTAGTCGATACACATTCACCAAGTCCCATACTTCTTGGGTACGATGATGGTAAGTAACCCACAAGGTGAGGTACTTGGTCAAATTAATCCCTACTACAACAACTACTCCAAATTTTTCTTCGCTTCATCTGCTTCCAAAACAAATTGTCTATACCATCCAATATATGGTAATGGGAAATCAGGCAACAATTGTATCTCGTGCTACACTTCCCTCTTAGATGGAAATCCTTTATAATCCTAGAACACTCCTCTATATGCATCGATATCACCTTGGAATGGATTGATATCCAATTTTGCTTCCATTTTAAATAAATATTGGGAAGGGGTAATGGAAATAGAACTTGGCTTCTCTTTCTTGGTCTCTTTCATCAACTCCTTTTCTGAGTCCTCATTTTCTCTTGGTTTCCCTTCTAATTTAGAGACACTAGCCTCCCCGAACGGTCTAACATTGATGGCTAGATACACCATGAGGAGGGCCATATTGCAAGAGATATCGAGGAATTTCTCCTCCAGCCTCGCAAATATCTCTTTTGTTGGATCTCAAGGGTTGTTATGAACAAACTCATCCACCATGGGCTAGCGTTATACAAGTTTATTCTTAAGAAAATTCTTGGATTTTGTAACTTTCCATAAATACCTCCCAAAAAAATCCTCTAATACCAATATGATCAGAAAAATTCCATGGATATTCCACTAGAATAACTCATCGCAATAGATCTTATAATAATATGAAATCTTAGACCATGTAGACTAATTTTCCTTAGATCCCATATTAATTAATTACTAGATTTGCTTGAATTTATGAAAATAAATTAATATGAAAATGAAAGAACAGGAAAAAATATACACACCATCCACACAATTGAACATAAGATGTCTCCTGGGAAACCCAATATGGGAGAAAACCCAACTAAAAGGTGATGCCTATGTGATTCTCTCTTCTCTTCAATTATGGAAAGAAAGTACAAAGAAAGAGGCACTCACTATGGATTTTCCTTTGACATTGTGCCCTAAACAACTACTGTAGAATCTCCTACCACCTCCATTATTCTCTCAAATACCACTCCTCGGATGCTCTTCTAAACTATGGAACTAGTACAATACAAAAGAATGGAACCCTTTCTTCTCCTAGTGGCGTGATATTTAACATAGCTCAATAGTAATATAGGATTAGGGTTTTACCTTCCTCAACCCTCAATTAGTGATCAGGTTTAGGCCTTCTAGAATCTTATTAAAATTTCACACATGGTTATCCCCATATGTGTGATAAATTGGGGCTAATTCTGCATCCACTCATACCATGATGGTCAAAAAGGTAGGTCAACTTGCAAAAGGAATAACTTTTTCATATGAGCTTTGATTGAGGTGTTTTACATACCGTTGGAAAGGTATCATAGTTTATAATATCATCAAGGATGTCCATGCAATTTATGGACATTGTAACCCAAAACTATTCCATTTAATGCCTCTCAAGATGGTTTCGGACAGAGATGATTTTAAGGGATAAATTTCGCTCATGAGCTAATTTTCCATGGTTTTTCCAAAAATGAGATTCGCTATTTTAAAAATGAATCACCCAAATTCTTTAGGATAAACTATTTTACCTTAAAAATCCCCAAAAAATTATAAAAACTATTTAAAATACTTAGAAATTTGAATATTTTTACAAAAATATCTCCAAACATTTATAGTTGACATATCAAGGATTAGGAAGATCCACCAAGGTTTCTACATTTTAAAATAAATTTCCATAAAATCATCCCTGTTTGCGGAAGGTTCCAGACCTCAATTTTCCAAACTGGGACCTGCCACTAAAATGACTCTGCAAGCCAATTCCTCCAATGTTTCCACCTAGAAAGTACCAAGATAGATGAAAATTTATCTGATTATCCAATATGGATAATTTATACTTCACGAAAAAAAATACCCAAAAGAACCATGGGTTCATAGAAAATTAACTTTGTATAAAGCATTAGATACCTCAGCTATCCAAGGAACTACTCATGACATGCCGAAAAAGAACAACATATGCATTTTGAAGTACTTTGGTAATAGATCCAACATAGGACAATTGGCCTTTTCACTTTCCACCTACTTGTATTCAACCTTACAATTCCCCTTTTTGTATGTCATTCTTGGTGATTAATATGTGGCGAGAACATCAATACTTACCATGCAGGTTTTGACCTCTTAACCATTCAATTTTTTATATGAATCATATATTTTTAATATAAATATTTTTTTAAAATTTATTAAATTGTAGTTGATATGAGTGATAGTAACTTGGGTTCAAACTTGAGTGGGTATAGACTCTTAATTATGTAATGGGTCGAGTACTTTGACTATTTCAATATTCAAGCGGGCTTTAACATATTGAAACGTTTCAAGAAGCAATGGAAGAACATGGAGTAAGTTATGATAACTGTTGATTAAGGTTGGTTGTCATTGATGTCAACTCTTGAAGAAAGACCCATAGCACAAAGTTTTGGGCAATGGACCCAATAGTGTTTGATGTAAATATGACTCATTATTGTTTTTTCATGGTTGATAAGAAGTAAGTATGGATGAACTCCAAAGTGGTCCCCTTATGGTGAAAGCCCTCACGGGAAGACGTTTTGTGGAGTAAGAGAACCCATGCTTAATTATGGAATAATGAGATGAAGGAAAGTGAATTTGTCAGGAAAAATATCCTATATGGATATTTCTTGTCATTTCATTTCCGGTGGTATGTGGAACATCACATAATTCCTCACGGTTAGAGAGTTATGGCCATGAGAAGTTGGAGACCCCAGGTTTGGGTAATGGACCCAAGATTGTTTGATGGGTAACGATATGAGTTATGATATATTTTCAGAT
>ML790902.1:202691-220736 GCA_009831015.1 Picea engelmannii | reverse complement strand
GTTTTCTCCCGATTTGGGTTTCCACGTAAAACACTGGTGTACTGTGTATGTGTATGATTGTTCATTTGTTCATTGCTTATTTACTCTGCAGTTATTGGATAATAATTCTTCATTGATATAGCACTTGGATTATATGGTTAAATCGCTCTATTACTGATTCACCCCCCCCCTCAGTAATCCAACAATAACAAGGATGTGGTAATGAAACATTTTGTACTTTCTTTAGAAGAATATGAAAGAATGTGGTTTAGGAATTTGAATGATGCTATTGTTAAAAGTTGGATGATTTTAGGTTATTTTTAGAACAATGAGATATAATAAGGATGGTATAATGATACTTAATGAACTCCATGAGATAAAAAATAAACAAATTGAAACTATGGTGGAGTTCAATTTTAAGTTCCAAAATATATTGGACAATATAACTACACACATTAAATCTAAGGACAATGATGTCATATATACAAGTTCCATTGAAGGCACTTTTGGTTTTTATTTAAGAGACAAAGCCCCCAAATCCCCCAAAGATATGAAGTCAGTGGAAGAAATGGCATGTCATATAGAAGACATTTTTACTATGTTTAAAATAGATCTTTTTGGTTTCTCTAGGGTATCACCATTAAAGGATGAAACAAAAACTAGAGCCCTAAATTTATCAAATCCATCTCCTAATGCCATGACATATTTGACTGAGACTCTTAGAGATATTACTAATAGACTTACTTACCACAAACAATAACAAATAATAGGTTCTTATGATTAGAAATAACCACGTAGAATCAATTTCAAAGAAGAAACATGGGTTGGGATAGAAATAGAGGTCCCGAAGATCAAAGACTCCCATTTTTTATGAATCCAACCAATATGGTGAACAAAGAAAATTTACCATGGTGTAGAAAGTGTCAAGACTTGCATGATGAAGGATCATGACATACACCTACAATACAAAGAGAACCTAATAATGAATATCCAAACAATCTTGATAGCCTTAATTATATTGAAAAAGATGATTTCATTGGCAATATTCCAGGGAAGTATTATGTTTTATTTAATGAATATATGAAAGAGATAAAGGGTAATAGTGTAGACTCATATATGCTCACAAAGAAGTATGGTACAATGCCTGCTCAGAAGGAAATAAGGAATATAGTTGTCGAAATGAGTTTAAACACGTATGAGAGAAGAAATCAATTTTGAACACAAAAGCCTCAACTTGGGAGACAAATTCCTTAGAGACCCTGGATTAATAGACAACCCCCTCAACTTGGGAGACAGATTCATCAGAAACCTCAGATTAATAGACAATGTGTTACAACAAATGGATCAACCAAAGTTTATTCTTTAGGAAATCATTGAATAAGTTTGAATTTTGATTTGACATTGATTTGGTTAACAAGTTGAACAAAATAAAAGTTCCCATCCCTCTCCTTGAGCTAGCAAAGGTTCCATCTCAAAAGGAGAAATTGAAGACATTTTCGAATAAAAAAGAAATGAATGAGGATTATCTCGTAGTGGTCCAAGCAATCAATCAAGGAAGGAGGAACAATAGTCATGCTCAATTTTATATTACATTGGTGGTAAATGATTTGCTTCCTCATAATTCTATGATAGTTTAGAATCCTCCACTAATTTAATGAATTTAAAGGTTATGAATAAGCTTGGTATTAAGACTACTCATTCATATAGGAATATGTGTTCTATGGACTCGAGAGAGATAAAATTCTATAGTTTGATTGAGGATTTCCATAAGGTTATGAATCAACTCAGTCTTAAGACTACTCATCCATTCAAGAATGTGTGCATTATGGACTCAAGAGAGATAAACGTATGTGGTTTGATTATGGATTTTCATGTTAAGTTAGCCACATATCCAACCATCTCATTATCGATGGATGTCATATCCATTGATGTTCCTAACCCATGGGGTATGTTTTTATATGGAAAGTGTGCTACAATCCTTGGAGGTAGTATTTAGATGGAATTATCTCATGCCACCATACATGTATGTGAAGGACTACATATTTCACATTGTACATGGAACCACCTTTGATATATCATGTTGAAGATCCAAATGACCCAATGAATGAGCTTATTTGTGAAGAAGACAATCCAGGAAGTTACATTGTTTTGGCTCATGCAATAGTTGAAGAAGTTCTTGAATAAAAAGGTGAAGTTAGTTGGAAAATGCAAGGGGATAGAATTGTTTTCACATCTCCTCAAGGTGATATTAAGAATTTTTATTACATATTTGAATTTTATTGCACAAACAATATCACAAAAATATGAAGCATTATTTTTAAGTTTGTAAGTGGCAAGAGATATGGGTATCAAGTTATTAAAAGTTATAAGATATTTATATCTTATTGTAATCGGGTTAAGGGTCAATTTTCTACTAAGAATGATAAACTGAAGAGATATATGAATGTAGTATGGGATTATATAGAGTTATTTTATGCATTTGTTATTGATGTGGTCCCAAGAGAACAAACATGCAAGAGATATGTTAGTACTAGTAGATTGCAATCTTCGACCTTGTGAGGAACTGATTTCTGGAGAATGTAGGATGGAGATTATATACAAACCTTGTATTCCTAATAATTAAGAACATCGGTAGGTCTTTCGTAATGATGCTCAAGTGTTGAGATTCTTAAACAACCTGCAAGAGTTTTTAGAAAATCAAATAAATTTGCAAGGAGAAAATGAAGAAGAGATGGAAGTTGAGGAATTGAAAGATAATAGACTTCCCCAAGGTGTTATCCCTTTTGAGAGATTTTTCACTAGACATTGTATGTATAAAAAATGATATTAGTAAGAAAGCCTCAAGACAATATGAAGATAAATATTTGATCAATGGAAATCCCTGAGATCATCTAGATAGGGAATAATACTTCAAAAGATGAGAGGAGGGATATAGAGAATCTCATTAGAGAGTATAGGGTTTCTTTTAATTGAAATAATGATGACCTTTGTTAGAAAAACAAGATCACGGAATAATAAAATAAAAATAAAAATAAAAATGTGGAAATAAAACATAGAATATACACAATACAATAGAGACACAGAAATATGTGGTTCACCTAGTGTGGGCTATGTCCACTAGAGAAATTGTGAGGTCCTTTTTTATTATCCAACAAAATGAAGGGATACAACCTACAACACAGTTGTTGTAACATCCTCTTCTTTCTCTCACAGTCTCCTCTCTCATAATACAATATTCACAATGATACACAGCCGCAATACAATTCCCTCATAAAACAGGGTTTCCTTCAAGGGGAAAAAAAACATAACATAACTTTTACCGTTGGATCTGTGACCTTATAATGAATGATCCAGATTTACTATGAAATTACAATATACATTTACAAGGAAATTTTTCCTTCGGGGATTTGCCCCCAAACTCTCGTTGTCCCTTGGACCCTGCAAGGGGGCAAATCCCCCCTGAGTGCAGGAGTGTATAGTCTTCATGGGGTATAAACACGGTTGAAAACAAATATCTCTGAATCAGGAAGATAATCAGGCTCCACAACCAACAATATCCCACTTGGAAAATGATCACAACAACTCCAACGTTGTTGTACCTGTTGGAATTAGACGTGGAAAATTTATCATCTTCACCTTCATGCTTGAAGACTAACTGAAACTGAGAAAGAAATCAGTTTCTCCTTGGTTACACCCTTTGTTAACTTGTCTACAGGATTCTGGCTAATATGTATCTTTTCCAATTTCAAATGTCCATCTTCCAAGATGGATCGTATGAAGTAGTGCTTGAGTTGTATATTCTTAGTCTTTGAATGGAAGGTTGAGTTCTTTGCAAGATGAATGTAACTCTCATTGTCACAGTACAACCCGTTATTCACATGCTTCTTTCCCAATTACTCCATAAACCTATGTAACCAAATCATTTCTTTACTAGCCTCTATAGCAACAACATACTCTGCTTTTGTTTTTGAAAGTGAAACAACCTTTTATAGTTTTGAAATCCAACTTATTGTTGTTCCACCTATAGTAAAATCATACCCTTTGGTGCTCCTCCTGCTATATTTATCACCTGCCATATCTGAATCATCGTATCCCTGTAGAGTAGTGTCTGAACCTCCAAAAAATAATTCATGAGAAGAAGTACCTCTCAAATACCTGAGAATCCACTTTAGTTTCTCCCAATGTTCTTTACTTGGATTGTTAATATACCTTCTCACAACTCCCATTGCATGTGCAATATCTGGTCTTGTGCAAACCATCACATACATCAAGCTGTCAATTGTTGATGAATAAGGGGACCTGGACATGTATTTTATATCCTCTTGTGTCTTGGGACACATTTCCTTAGTTAATTTGAAATGGCTGGCCAAAGGTGTACTAACTAGTTTTTCATTCTTCATTCTAAACCTCTCCAACACCTTCTCTATGTACTCACCCTAAGACAATGTCAATTTGTGATTATTCATGTCTCTTGTTATTCTCATACCAATGATTTTGTTTGCAGCACCCAAATCCTTCATCACAAATGAATTATCTAATTTATTCTTGAGCACATTTATATCCTACATATTAGACCCTGCAACAAGCATGTCATCTACATACAATAGCAATATAATATAACTTCCATTTTCTATCCTTTTAAAAAAAACATAGTGATCATAATGACATCTATTATAACCTTGTTATGTCATAAACTTGTCAAACTTCAAATACCACTGCCTTGGATCTTGATTTAGGCCATACAAGATGTTCTTCAACCTGCATACCAAATTTTCCTTCCCTTTGACCTCATACCCCTATGGTTGTTGCATATAAATCTCTTCGTCCAAATCCCCATGAAGAAAATTTGTTTTTACATCTAACTGTTCAAGATGCAAATCTTCTATTGCCATAAGACTTAAAATAGTCCTAATTGAAGTCATTTTAACAACAGGATAAAATATTTCATCAAAATATATATCTTTCTTTTGTGAAAACCCCTTTACAAAAATTCTAGCCTTGTACCACTTTTTCCCCCCATCTTCTTCATTCAACCTATAAACCAATTTATTTTGCAATGCTCTTTTTTCCTGTAGAAAACTGAACCAAGTCCCAAGTTTTTTTATTTACCAAGGAATCCATTTCCTCTTTCATGCCTTTCTCCCACTTCTTTTTAGTGTCTACTTGCATGACCTCTTCATAACTTTTTGGTTCACTAGAATCAGTCAACAATAAATAATATAATGAAGGAGAGTATCGTTCAGGGGGTCTACTTAACCTATTATATCTTCTAACAACACTTGCAGGAGTTTGAGGTACCTAATACTCATGTTGTTGTACATTTTGATATTTTGGTACCTTTGGAATTTCTTTTTTAGTGATCTCATCAAGCACTGTGTATTCTGGTTTTTATTTTTCCTGTTTCTTTCCCTGCAACTGATCTTTGTAAATGACCTTCTCATTGAATATGACATCTCTACTCCTAATGATTTTGCGATTTCCATAATCCCAAAAGCGATAACCAAAATCGTTAACACGGTATCCAATAAAGTTACACGTCTTGGATTTTTCCTTAAGCTTTGTTCTATTTTCTTTATCAATATGGACAAATGCTTCACAACTAAAAGTCTTCAAAAAAGAATAGTTTACCTTTTTACCTGTCCATGCCTCCTCTGGAATTCCACCATCCTAAGATCTTGAAGGTCCTATGTTTATTAAGTAAACAAAAGTATCTACAACATCTTCCCAAAACTATAAGGGAAACCCAACATGTAATATCATACTCCTTGCACGCTCCATGATTGTCCAGTTCATCCTTTCTGACACGCCATTTTCTTGTGGTGTTCCTGGAACTGTCTTCTCTCTATGAATCCTATGGTATGAACAATAATTATCAAACTCCTTGCTGCAATATTCACCTCCATTGTTTGATCTGAGACACTTCAACCTTTTTCCTATCTCATTCTCAACCAAAGATTTTCATTTCTTAAAAGTATCAAAGACATCGATTTTTTGTCAAATGCAATAAACCCAAGTTTTTCTAGTTGCATCATCAATAAAAGTAACATAATAATGAGAGCCGCCAAGAGATGATACATGAATTCGTCCCCATACATATGTATGCACAAGATCTAACCTTTTACTCTTCTTTTCTTTTCCGACTCTAAGAAATATAACTCTCTTATGTTTTCCATAAACACAATGCTCATAGGAATCCAAATCAATTTGTTTAAGATCTGGAAACAAATTTATTTTGTGAAGTATTTTCATCCCCTTCTCACTTATGTATCCAAGCCTATGATGCCAAAGTGTTGTATCCACTCATGTAGAAGCTAAAGATATAGAAGAATCAATATTACTAGTACATAAATACAATGTACCTACCTTCTCTCCTTTTTCTATCACCAATGATATTTTGGTGACCTTCCATGCCTTATCTGTAAATACAGATATGCAACCTTCACTTGCCAATTTCCCAGTTGAAATTATAATTTTTCTTAGATATGGAACATGTATTACCTCTTTTAACAACCATTTGTTTCCATTCTTTTTCTTTATTTGTACCTTACCCATTCCAATAATTTTGAATGGTGCATCATCACCTAAATGAACTTGTCCAAAATCACTTTGAACATAATCTAGAAAATGTTTCCTCTGGGGTGTGGCATGAAATGAAGCCTCTGAATCTACTATCCAAGACTCAAAAATATTATCTACAGAAAGAATCAAAGCATATTGTAACACATCACCTATTACATTTGCTTCCTGATTTTTCTCTTGTTGTCCATCTCTTTGTTTCTTTGGAGCTCTACAGTCTTTCTTCAGATGTCCTTTCTTCCCACAATTCCAACACTCTATCTTTCCTAGGATGGATTTGGATCTGCCCTTCCTAGAATTCTCATGGTTCCCTGAGCCCTTTCCTCTATCCTTTTGTCTTCCCTTGTTCTCCATGTTTAACGCATCACTTGATGTCTCACCTATGTTTTTTTGTCACATTTAGTCGCTAAGGATAACACCAACAACATCATCAAATTTTAGAGTGTTTGAACTAGAGACAGAGTTACTTATAGCTATGACCAAGCCATTCCATCTTTATGGCAATGAACACAAGATTATAAGATCCCTAACATCATCATCAAAGTCCAATTTCACAGAACTTATATGATTAGTAACCGTATTAAATTCATTTAAATGATCTGCAACAAGCCCACCTTCTAACATCTTCATATTAAATAATATCTTCATTAGAAATACCTTATTGGATGTCAAGGGTTTTTCATATAGTTTATCCAATGCGTCCATCAGCTCCTTTGTTGTCTTTTCTTTTTAAATATTGAAAGCCACCAACACTTCCAGAATCAACCGTATCATTCCTAGTGCCTTTCTGTCAAGAACCTCCCATTCTTCACCCTTCATGTCCGTTAGCTTCTTTTCTAATCCTCCAAATGGTAGGAATAGATTCTTCTGATATAAATAATATTCCATCTACATCTCCCATAACTCGTAGTTTTTGCGTTAAATTTCTTGACCCTAAACTTTCCATCTTCAGCCATTGCTCCCACTCGAACTAAGAACCCTCTTTTCCTGCGAGTTACCTTTTGCTATGATACTAGTTGTTAGAAAAAAAAGATCGAGGAGCAATAAAATAAAATAAAATGAAGAAATAAAACATAGAATATACAAAATACAAAGAGACACAAATATACTTGGTTCACCCAATGTGGGCTACATCCACCAGAGAAATTTCTAGGTCCTTCCTTTTTATTATCCAACAAAATGAAGGGATGCAACCTACAACACACCCATTGTAACTTCCTCTTCTTTCTCTCACAGTATCCTCTCTCAGAATACAATATTTACAATGATACACAACCAAAATAAAATTCCCACATAAAAGAGGGTTGCCTTCTAGGGAAAAAACCCTAACATAACTTCTAGTGTCAGATCTGTGACCTTATAATGGACTATCCAAATTTACTTTGAAAATACAATATACATTTATAAGGAATTTTTTTCTTCAGGGGCTTCACCCTCGAACCCTCACTGAGAGCCCGCTGGCCCCAGGACCCCCCAGTCGGGGGGATGAGCCTCCCGGACCCTGCGGGGGGGGAAATCCCCCCTGCAACCCCCACGCATGGAGGGGTGTATAGTCTTCATGGGGTATAAACATGGATGAGAAAAAAGACCTCTGAATCAAGAAGATAATCAGGCTCCACAACCAACAACCTTAGAGATTATAAATGAGATATAAGTCAACATACAATCCCATTGATAAGGGATGAAAATAAATTCAAACCAGAGAAAAGGCATATCAACCTTGTTACCCCGCCATGCCGAGGGGTAACTAAAGGAGATCATGTCTCGTGACCCACAATGTAGATAATGATCCTGACCATTATGATGATCAGAATGTCCATATATGGAAGCCTAACATACCCCCTCATTTACCTTTACAGCTACAGGTCAACCAAGGCTCATCACATCCAAGCAACCCAGTGTCTGGGAGATGGTAAGACAGTGTCACCATGAGGTATTTTAGTCATTATTTTATGTGAAGTGTTGTGCTTAATTTATTGGGCATCTGGATGAGGATCTTTGGTTGAAGTTGGATAATGGATTATTGGCTTGGGAAATTGTGTCAGTTTCCTTGTTTCACCTTGGTGGTTATATTTTATCCCCTAGTCCCGTGTTGTCACCACCTAGGGAAAAGGGGTACTACAAGGGGGTCCTCACAAGGTTAATGTCTCGTTCCCCACCATACTTAACACTTTCCATCCTGGATCCTTTCATAGTGTACCAAACTTTAATAATGGGTCATGGTCCATTCTCTCATGAGAAGAAGGGGATGAAGGGCCAAAGGTTGATGCAGTTGTTCTACATATATGCTATAAATGATAAATTCTACCATAAAAGCCACAATATAGCATGATCTATGCCCCCTATAATTGTAATCTTCCATGCCTTGATGTGAATGAATGCACGATTATAAAGGACCATATCCCAACAAGAAAATGAAGGAATAAATATTGAAACTTATGAAGGGGACTTGCAAATTAATGACTTCGTATCAAAAGGTAATTAATGGGTTCGGAATGAAAAAAATATCGAGGAAAGGGTATCTCTAGTAACAAGCTCTCCCTCTACAAAGGCACTTATAGAAATGGATTTAATGACACCATAATCCATGAAGTAATCCCGAAATCATATCACTATCACACTTACTCTTGAAGGGTTTCTTTATTTCATGCTTCCCTCAGGACATGTCCCTCTACCTGGGTATTTTATTTCTTGTCTACATTGGCACACCTAATAGGGTTGGATGAAGGTCCTCCCATATTTAAAATTTCCAACTCACACGAGGTCTTGGGATGGTATGATGCTTGAAGGGGATACTGAGGTGAGTTGTTTACATGGCTTACATCTTAAGTAATAGTTTACTTTGCATGTTTTAAGGATTAATATCTCTTATGAACATTGGCTTACCTTGTCTTATACTTTGATTTGTTTGGGATGGCCCTGGCATGGTTTTTTGAGGGACATCCTAGGTTTTCACCTAGGACGTTGTGCCTTTATTGCAGGACTATGGCACATGTGATGTTGAGCAATAAGACATCAAATGACTCACCACCTTCCAACATGAGCCCTCACACCCTTGGAATCTTGGACGATGGAAAAATAGGCTTGGTTTGAGCAGATTTGGTCATGATGGCACATAGATGGACTGAAAACCCACAAGCTGGGCAGAGTACCCCACGGATTATTATTTACTAGATCAAGGATGTTGCAGCAGTAAAGAGACAAATATCACTTAGAGACGAGAAGAAACCTCCTTTTTCGTGGATGTAGTACCCTGGATGTTGGGCGTTGCCCCTCATTTAGGCACCTCGATTTTCCTGGAATTAGGGATAATTTGAGTGATACATGGTACGCGAGCACAATCAATGTGGTAAAAGGTAGGTAGGGAGGGACAGAGTCCGCTTGAGTTGTCTCTGATGACATCATCTTTTAGGGTTTGATGGTGCTAGAGTTTGATGGAAAGTTGGGATACTAGTGATAATTGGTATGATCTTGGATGAGGAGATACACCATTTGACATCACTTCATCTCGGATTAGTGCCACGTGGCCTTTGGAGGCCTCCTCCTAGCCTAGGAAAGCTTGACATCACCACATGTGGCCTTTCAAGTGAGAAGGGGATGCAAATATTTCATAAAAGGATTTTTTTCCAGATATTAAACAAAATGATTTTGATTTTTGTGAGCATTGTGTTTATGAAAACAGAAGAGAGTCATATTTATCAGAGTTGGAAAGGAAAAGAAGAGTGAAAAGTTAGATATTGTGCATATAGATAAATGGGGACCATATCAGGTATTGTCTCCTGGTGGCTCTCATTATTATGTCACTTTTATTGATGATGCAACTAGAAAAATTTGGGTTTATTACATTCGAAAAAAAATATGGTGTTTTTGATACTTTTAAGAAATGAAAATCTTTGGTTGAGAATGAGGCATGAAAATGGTTGAAGTGTCTTAGATCAGAAAATGGAGGTGAATATTGCAGTAAGGAGTTTGATGAATATTGTTTATACCATGAGATTCGTAGAGAGAAGATAGTTCCAGGAACACCACAAGAAAATGGTGTGTCAAAAACGATGAACAGGACAATCATGGAATGTGCAAGGAGTATGAGACTGGATGTTGGGTTTCCCTTATAGTTCTGGACAGATGTTGTATATACTATTGTTTACTTAATAAACAAAGGGTCTTCAAGATCCTTGGATGGTGGCATTCCAGAGAAGGCATGGACATGTAAAAAGGTAAACTATTCATTTCTGAAGACTATTGGTTGTGAAGCATTTGTCCATATTGATAAAGAAAATAGAACAAAGATTGAAGCAAAATCCAGGAAGTGTACCTTTATTGGATACGGTGTTAATGATTTTGGCTATCGCTTATGGGATTATGAAAATCACAAAATCATTAGGAATAGATATGTCATATTCAATGAGAAGGTCATGTACACATATCAGTTGCAAGGAAAGAAACAAGAAAAAGAAAAACCATAATACACAGTGGTTGATTAGATCACTGAAAAATAAACTCCAAAGGTACTAGAAAATCAAAATGTACAATAACGGGAGAAACATGTACCTCAAACTCTTTCAAGTGTTGTTAGAATATCTACCAAGTTAAAAAGACCCCATGAACGATACTCTCCTTCATTGTATTATTTATTGTTGACTGATTCTAGTAAACTAGAAAGTTATGAAGAGGCAATGCAGGTATACACTAAAAAGAAGTGGGAGCAAGGCATGAAAGAGGAAATGGATTCCTTGGTAAATAACCATAATTGGAACTTGGTTCAGCTATCTGCAGAAAACGAGCATTGCTGAATAAATGGGTTTACAGGTTGAAGTAAGAAGATGGAGGAAAAAAACGAAACAAAGCCAAACGTTTCGTAAAGGGGTTTGCATAGAACAAAGATATATAATTTGATGAAATATTTTCTCCTATTTTTAAAATGACTTCAATTATGACTATTTTAATTATTGTGACATTAGAATATTTTCATCTTGAATAGTTAGATGTAAAAACAAATTTTGTCCATGGGGATTTGGAGGAAGAGATTTATATGTTGATTAAGGTTGGTTGTCATTGATGTCAAACCTTGAAGAAAGCCTCGTAGAACAAAGGTTTGGGTAATGGACCCAAGATTGTTTGATGTAAATATGACTCATTATTGTTTTTTCATGGTTGATAAGAAGTAAATATGGATGAACTCCAAAGTGGTCCCCTTATGGTGAATGCCCTCATGGGAAGATGTTTTGCGGAGTAAGAGAACCCATGATTAATTGTGTAATAATGAGATGAAGTACAATGAATTTTTTAGGGAAACTATCCTATATGGATAGTTCTTGTCATGCCATTTCCGGTGGTATGTAGAACGTGACATAACTCCTCACGGTTAGAGAGTTATGACCATGTGAAGTTGGAGAACCCAGGTTTGGGTAATGGACCCAAGTTTGTTTGATGGATAATGGTATGATTTTTGCTATATTTGAAGGTAATAATATTATATATGGATAGTACATGTCATTCCATTTATGGTGGCATGTGGAATTGCACATAACTTCTCACGGTTTGAGAGTTATGGACTTACGAAGTTGGAGGACCCTCATATGTCATCTAGAAGCCCCATAAGGTCAAAGTAGTCAAAGTGGTTTAAGAGATTTTAAAAGGTAAATAATAAAGTGAAGTGATGTGTGTATTACAATTCAAAGTGACTATAAAATAAATTATTTCAATAATAAATTTAATGGAGAAATTAGAAGTGGGTTAACCCTAAAATAAGGAAAGTGGGCCAAGTGACCTAGAAAATGTTTTTAAGGAAGCTACTTGGAGAGTATAAATAAGAGGAAATGATATCTCATTTTAATCACACTTGAGTATATTTAATATCTATAGGTTTCTAAGGTAACCAAGGATATCTAAGCCGAATTTCTAAGGGAAGGTGAAGAAAATAAGGTTGAAATGCAAGGAAGGATAAATTCTTTTGATGGTGCTTTCTAAGGTATATTATTTACAAGTCATCTCACCATTTTCGCTATAAATTTTTTTCTATAATGATTCAGACCATGAAATTTCTATTAAATTGATAAAAACATACCCAAGTATCTGGGGTAAAAAATTCATCTTGTGGGTCATTGTATTTTGGGAGTTACACTCTGTGGAAAATAGGGTTTGTGGCTAGTCCTGAAACTAGTCAAAAATATGTGTTTCGGGTAAAAACCTCATAACTTCTTCATAATAGATCCAAATTCAGTGAGACAAAATGTTTTGGTTAGGGTAAAGTCTATAGTATGTTTTGTAATAGTTTCATATCAATTCAACAAATTTTTTTGTGGGGAACGCTCTACAAGGTCGCTCTCTAGAATAAGCCAGAATTCAACAAGGTATGTCATTTTTGCTATAACTCATTTTCTGAGAGGTTCCAACTAGTGACACCCAGAGGAATTGCATAAAACACACTGAATAACATTGTGTATCGGTTTTACATCTTTATACATTACAAGTTCAAAGTTATGATTACTTCCAGTTAGGGTTGTTGACTAATCCAAAACTAGGCATGTGAGACTAAAGAAAAGTTTGATGAAAATGTTAGTCTCTTGTTGTTAAAGTTAAGGAAGGTTTGTAGGAATGTGATCATATACACCAGGTCTATTATATAGTTACAAATCATATTTGAATGATGAAATTTATGAGGGCTTTTGGTTGAGGTACATGTTGAGTACATGGTTGAGACAAGTAGTTGATGAGTTGGCACATACATGAGGTGTATAGTTGATGATGTTGGTACATATTAATGAGTCATAGTTGATGAGTAGTTGAAACATGATTGGTACATACTTGGTACATGGTTGGATGAACTTGTTTATGGTACAATTTGATTACAGGTTGTTTGGTACAGGTTGATGCATGGTTGATGCACTTGTTTATGGTACAGGTTGATTACAAGTTGAGGTACAGGTTGATGCATGGTTGATGCATGGTTCATATTTATTGGTACATGTTTATAGTGGTATATCTCATAGTGATAGTGTGACAGTGTTTTCATCATTCTACTTCTATTTCAAGGTGGCAAGACGGGGCAAGGAGAGGTGGTTGTAGCCACCTTTCGGTTGTAGCCGGAGAACATAGGGGGTTGTAGTCTCCTTCTGGTTGTAGCCATGGAATTGGGAAGTTGGAGCTTCCCTCAGGTTGTATCCTAAGAAACTAAGGGGTTGGAGCCTCCTTCCAGTTGCAGCTAGAAAACAAAGGAAGTCGGTGATTCCAATGAATGTAATTCTTCAAGACATATAAAAAAAAACATTATGTAGTTTTCTCCCGATTTGGGTTTCCACGTAAAACACTGGTGTACTATGTATGTGTGTGATTGTTTATTTCGTACTTCTCATTATTGGATAATAATTCTACATTGATATAACATTTGAAGAAAAATGATTATAATTATGCTATTACTAATTCACCTCCCCTCTCAGTAATCCAACAATTGGTATCAGATCATGTTCCTTCATAAATTAGTTTAACCATTGAAAGGTAGATCATGGAGAGTACCAACTCGTATAAAAATGGAATACCACAGTTTGATGGACATAAGTATGATTTTTGGAGCATAAGGATGAAGACATATATACAAGCACATGGATTTCAAGTTTGACAATCAATTGTAGATGGATACACAACACCAGCAGTTCCACCAACAAATGCCAAAGCAGTGAAACTTGGTGAGAATAATTCCAAAGCCAAAAATGAACTTTTGAATGGTCTCAGTGATATGGTATTCACCAAAGTTGCACATTGTAAATCTGCTAAAGAGATTTGGGACAAGCTTCGAAATATTTATGAAGGAGATTCAAAGGTCAAAGAAGCAAAGCTTCAAACTTACAGAGGTCAGTTCGAACAACTAAAAATGAAGGAAGATGAAGATATCACAGCCTATTTCTTACGAGTCGATGAAACAGTGAATGCAATCATAGGATTGGGAGAAGAAATCGAAGAATATGTAATTTTTCAAAAGGTACTAAGATATCTTCCTATGAGATTCAACCCTAAGATATCAGCACTAGAAGAAAGATCGGATCTAAACTCAATAAGCATGGATGAACTGCATGGAATATTCACAGCATATGAGATGAGAACTATACAGGAAAATCCATAAGTAAAAGAAGCAACCTTCAAAGCATCCAAAAGATCAAAGCAAAAGAAAACAGAACAAGAAGAATATAGCAGCAGCAACGACGTCTTGGAAGATGATGAAGAAGTGTTCAACTTCATCAAAAGATTGAACAAGGGAACCAACGGTAGGTATAGAGGTAAGTTTCCTTTAATTTGTTTTAATTGTGTTGGTATTGGTCATTTTGCTAACAAATGTCCTCATAAGAAAAAGAGAAATGATGAAGGTTACTCAAAAGGAAGACAAACATATAAAGGTAAAATAACTACAAAGAAAATTTTCAAGAAAAAATTTTGCACCATAGAAGACATCTCGTCATCAGATGAATATGAAGTCAATCACAGTGAAACAGGGAGAGTTCTATTCATGGCAGTAGAAGACTCTGAAGAAGAATATGAAGAAGAAATTGAAGAGGCAGAAGTTGAATTTTGAGAAGAATTAATGAGTGTCATAGAAGTTATCAGAAGAGAAAACAAGAAAAACAAGAAACTACAAGTAGAACTAGATAAGAAAAAAGACACTCAAGAACTAGAACAAATGATCACAAAATTGAAGGTTCAAATAGAAGAAGATAAAATAATTGAAGAAGCACTCAAAGAAAAGCTAGAAGGAAAGGACAGGGTCATTGGAAACCTGGAAGCAAATATTGTCACACTAATAAAGGATGTTCAAAATAAAAATATGTTGAATAGCTCAAAAGTTCTAGATGATATTATCAGCAGTAAAAAATCTCATCTTGACAAGTCTAGACTTGGATACAATCAGACAGAAAAGGGATCAAGCTCCAAAACAATAGAGCAAGAAACAAATCTAAAAAGTTATGCAGAAACAATCAAAGGGGATAAATAGGTATACAAGGAAGATTATAGGGACACTCTTCCACCAAGAATATTCATATTTCAGAATCAACAACAGATAGAGAGGCCTCAAGAAAAAGAAGGTTTCTTAAGAGAACCTCCTTTCAAAAGATCTTCAACTACCAGGTATCAAACTACATTTTTTGGTTTATGCTATGCATGTAATAATTTTGGACATAAAGTTGTAAATTGCAGAGCTAACAACAGGAACAATAACTACTTTGAGAGCCATACACAAAAGGGTTATTCAAGAAGACCTAGTGAAACACAAAGAAGAAGTTACAACAAATTTGAATCTTTGAGCACTAAAGTGGAATGTTACAAATGTAACAATTTTGGACACATGGCCAAAAATTGCAGAATGACAGTCCCTCCTAAAGAACCTCAACGGAGTCACAAACAAGAACCTTAGAAAATGACATGGATAAGAAAGCAAGATCAATATAGAAATGAAGAATGCACAATCTCTCTACAAGATAAACAGAAGAAACATGGTTGGTATGTTGATAGTGGATGTTCAAAACACATGACAGGTGATAGAGACATGTTTCTTACATTACGAAAGGAAAGAGATGGATCAGTCTCCTTCGGAAATGATGATTCAACCAAAATAATTGGAAAAGGCACAGTCTGAATCGGGAACAAGAATGAAAAGGAAGAAAATGTTCTACTAATAGAAGATATGAAACATAATCTTTTAAGTGTGAGTCAAATGTGTGACCAGGGTCATAAAGTTACTTTCGATTCACAAAAGTGTGAGATAAGAAAAGAAGGTTCAAGGAAATTGGTCGCTACAACTGCAAGAACTTCAAGCAACATATATTTGTTAAGAGAAATTGGAAATGAAAAGTGTTGTCTAGGAAAGGAAGATGAAAGTTGGCTATGGAACAGAAGAATGGGTCACATGCATTTTGATAACCTTGTCAAATTCAGAAAAATATAAGCAGTCAGAGAAATGCCCCAGATCACAAAACCAATCAACACTTTATGAAATCATTGCCAACAAGGAAAGCAAACAAAGACCAGGTTCAAATCAAAGGAATATTCAACAACAAAACCACTGGAAATTGTGCATATGAATCTATTTGGACCAACTACAACAAAAGGATTAAAATGTGAGAGATACTTTATGTTATTATTTGAGGATTATACAAAAATGATTGCATTTTTCTTTCTCAAGAACAAGTCAGAAGCTTTTGAAAATTTCAAGATCTACAAGGAAATGGTTGAAAATAAGATGGATTCAAGAATCAAATGCTTAATATCGAAGAAATGGAGGAGAATTAACCTCAAAGGAATTTATGGACTACTATAGAAATCATGGAATAAAAAGACAATTCTCTGTCGCTAGGACACCTCAACATAATGGAGTTGTTGAAAGAAAGAACAGGACTGTACAAGAAATGGCTCGAACAATGATAATGGATTCAAAGTTGATAGATATTTTTTGGACACAGGCAGTGCATACAACATTTCACATTCAAAATAGTGTAATGCTCAGAAACAACACTGATAAAACTCCCTACGAGCTATGGAAAGAAAGACTAGCAAATGTGAAACACTTCAGAGTTTTTGGAATCAAATGCTACATCAAAAGAGAATATGGTAGGATGGGAAAGTTTGACTCTCGTGTGGACAAAGGAATACTTGTTGGTTACTCAAGTACAAGGAAAGCATACATGTGTTACAATCTAATACTAAACAAATTTGTGGAAAGAATCAACGTAACAATTGATGAAACAGGCAGACGAGAATCAAAGGAAGAAGAAAACAAATCAATGGAACAATTTTTTTAAGAAGAAGATGAAAAAGAAGTAGAAGAGGAAGATGAATATGAAGAGAATCTGATAGAAGCAGAAGAGAAAGTTCAACAAGTATCTCCAAAGATACCTAGAAAATGAGTACAGAAGAATCATCCTTCAGATCGGATTATTGGAAACAAATATGCAGGAGTTGAGACTAGAAGAAAAATCCATTCACTAGAACAAACACACCTAGCACTCTTATCTACAATTGAACCAAATTGTTTTGAAGAAGCCAGCAAGGATGAATTTTGGAATAAGGCCATGGATGAAGAATTGGATCAAATAGAGAAAAATAACACTTGGGAATTGGTTCCAAGACCAAAGAATAAGAATGTGATCAGCACAAAATGAGTTTTTAGGAATAAATTGAATGAAGATGGACAGGTTACAATGAACAAATCTAGATTGGTATGTAAAGGATATGCACAGATTGAAGGAATCGAATTTGAAGAGACATTTGCCCCAGTTGCCAGAATGGAAGAAATATGTTTTCTTTTAGCTTATGCATGCTCCCAAAATGTTAAAGTATATTAGATGGACGTAACACCAGCTTTTTTGAATGGGGAACTTGAAGAAGAAGTCTACATTGAACAACCAGAAGGATTTCAGTTGTCAGAGAACACAGACTATGTGTGTAAATTAAAGAAGGCCTTGTATGGTCTAAAACAAGCTCCTAGAGCATGGTACTCTAGAC
>ML790902.1:167536-202641 GCA_009831015.1 Picea engelmannii | reverse complement strand
AAAAGGAAGTGTAGAAAACAACCTCTACATCAAGGTAAGTCAAGGTAATATTTTATTAATTGAAGTTTATGTTGATGATATTATTTTTGGTAGTAATGATGACATGTTAAGCCAGAAATTTGCAAAAGACATGCAGAATGAATTTGAAATGTCGTTACTTGGAGAACTATCCTTCTTTCTGGGACTTCAAATACGTCAAAGTAACTAAGAAATTTTTATTTCTCAAACCAAGTATATCAAAGAAATGCTAAAGAGGTTTTGGATGGAAGATTTCAAACCAGTTATCACTTCCATGCAAACCAGTTGTAAGTTGAGCAAAGATGATGATTCAAAGTCTACATATCATAGGCAATATAGGTCAATGATTGACAACCTACTATATGTGACAACATCCAAACTAGATGTAATGCAGGCAGTTGGATAGGTGGCACGATTTCAAGCAGCACCAAGGGAATCACATGTATTAGCAGTAAAGAGAATCTTCAGATATCTCAAAGGAACATAAGAGTTTGGATTATGGTATGCAAAAGGAAAAGATATATCACTTATTGCCTACACAGATGCAGATTGGGCAGGTTGTATTGATGACCGAAGAAGCACCAGTGGAGTAGTGTTCTACTTAGGTGAGTGTTTGGTATCATGGCTAAGCAAGAAAAAAACATCAGTATCTCTATCTACAGCCGAGGTAGAGTATATTGCAGCAACAACATGTTGTACACAGGTTCTTTGGATGAAACAAACTTTGACGGATATACAGGTTGGGTATGATGAGCCTATTCCAATATATTGTGATAATACAAGTGCCATCAATATCTCAAAAAACCTGGCGATGCACTCCAAAACGAAGCACATTCCAATCAAGTATCACTTTCTACGGGAACAGGTTGCAGAAAAGAACATCAGAGTTGAGTATGTGGGCACAAAAGAACAAGTGGCAGACATCTTTACAAAACCACTTCCATGAGAAGTCTTAAATATCTTCGCCAAAGACTTGGGGTTATTTCTACTCCAAAATGAATGCTTTTTTAATGCTTTTTGAATTCTTATCTTATATGTCTTAGATGTACACAAAGAAACACCATAAGAGGACAGTTCAGTCAAGGGGAGCAACCCCAGATGGAAAGATACATTTTCCATTGATGACAAAGGGGGAGAGATTTATCAGATGCAGAGGAAAAAGGCATGGTTCCAGGGGGGAGCATCAGTGATATGATTTCAATATTTCATCAGAGTGTTTCCATCAATTCCAAAGGGGGATATTGTTGATTAAGGTTGGTTGTCATTGATGTCAACCCTTGAAGAAAGCTCCGTAGTACAAAGGTTTGGGTAATGGACCCAATATTGTTTGATGTAAATATGACTCATTATTTTTTTTCATGGTTGATAAGAAGTAAATATGGATGAACTCCAAAGTGGTCCCCTTATGGTGAAATCCCTCACGGGAAGACGCTTTGCGGAGTAAGAGAACCCATGCTTAATTATGGAATAATGAGATTAAGGACATAGAATTTTTCAGGGAAACTATCCTAGATGGATAGTCCTTTTCATTCCATTTCCGGTGGTATGTAGAACGTCACATAACTCCTCACGGTTAGAGAGTTATGACCATGTGAAGTTGGAGAGCCCAGGGTTTAGGTAATGGACCCAAGTTTGTTTGATGGATAACAGTATGATTTTTTCTATATTTGAAGGTAATACTATTCTAGATGGATATTACTTGTTATTCCATTTTTGGTGGTATGTGTAATGTCACATAACTCTTCATGGTTTGAGAGTTATGGCCTTACGAAGTTGGAGGACCCTCATATGTCATCTAGAAGCCCCAAAAGGTCAAAGTAGTTAAAGTGGTTTAAGAGATTTTAAAAGGTAAATAATAAAGTGAAGTGATGAGTTTATTATAATTCAAATTGAATATAAAATAAATTATTTCAATAATAAATTTAATGGAGAAATTAGAAGTGGGTTAACCTTAAAATAAGGAATGTGAACCAAGTGACCTAGAAGATGTTTTTAAGGAAGCTACTTGGAGAGTATAAATAAGAGGAAAGGATCTCTCATTTTAATCACACTTGAGAATATTGAATATCTATAGGTGTCTGAGGTAACCAAGGATATCTAATCCAAATTTCTGAGGGAAGGTGAAGAAAAGAAGGTCGAAATGCAAGGAAGGATAAATTCTTTTGATGGTGCTTTCTAAGGTATGTTATTTACAGGTCATCTCACCATTTTTTCTATAAATGTTTTTCTATAATGATTAAGACCATGAAATATCTATTCCATTGATAAAACATACCCAAGTATATGTGGTAAAAAAATAATCTTGTGGGTCGTTGTATTTTGGGAGTTACACTCCGTGGAAAATAGGGTTTGTGGCTAGTCCTGAAACTAGTCAAAAAACAGGTGTTTCAGGTAAAAATGTCATAACTTCTTTATAACAGATCCAAATTCAGTGATACCAAATTTTTTGGTTATTTTATAGTATGTAGTATGTTTTGTAACAATTTCAGATCAATTCAATGAATATTTCGTGCGAGGCACTCTCTACAAGGTCATTCTCTAGAATAATCCAGAATTCAGCAAGGTATGTTATTTTTGCTATAACTCATTTTATGAGAGGTTCCAAGTAGTGACACCTGGAGGAATTGCATTAAACACACAAAGAACATTGTGTATCAGTTTCATATCTTTATACATTACAGGTTCAAAGTTATTATTACTTCCAGTTAGGGTTGTTGACTAATCTAAAACTAGGCATGTGAGACTAAAGAAAAGTTTGATGAAAATGCTAGTCTATTGTTGTTAAAGTTAAGGAAGGTTTGTAGGAATGTGATCATATACACTAGGTTTATTACAGAGCTATAAATCAGATTTGAATGATGAAATTGATGAGGGCTTTTGGTTGAGGTACATGTTGAGTACATGGTTGAGACAAGTAGTTGATGAGTTGGCACATACATGAGGTGTATATTTGATGATGTTGGTACATATTGATGAGTCGTAGTTAATGAGTAGTTGACACATGATTGGTACATACTTGGTACATGGTTGGATGCACTTGTTTATGGTATAGGTTGATTACAGGTTGTTTGGTACAGGTTGGTGCATAGTTGATGCACTTGTTTATGGTATAGGTTGATTACAGGTTGAGGTACAGGTTGATGCATGGTTCAGATTTATTGGTACAGGTTTACAGTGGTATATCTCACAGTGATAGTGTGACAGTGGTTCCATCATTCTAATTCTATTTCAGGGTGGCAGGATAGGGCAAGGACATGTGGTTGTAGCCACCTTCCAGTTGTAGTCGGAGAACATAGGGGATTGTAGCCTCCTTCTGGTTGTAGCCAGAGAATTGGGGAGTTGGAGATTCCCTCATGTTGTAGCCTAAGAAACTAGGGGGTTAGAGTCTCCTTCCAGTTACAGTTGGAAAACAAAGGAAGTTTATGCTTCCAATGAATGTAATTCTTCAAGACATATAAGAAAAAACATTCCATTTTTTCTCCCGATTTGGGTTTCCATGTAAAACATTGGTGTACTGCGTATGTGTGTGATTGTTTATTTCTTACTGCTCATTATTGGACAATAATTATACATTGATATAACATTTGAAGAAAAATGATTATAATTACACTATTACTAATTCACCCCCCCTCTCAGTAATCCAACATTATATGCATCAACCACAGGGGTATGAGTTCAAAGGAAAGGAGAATTTGGTATGCAAGTTGAGGAAGAGATTGTATGGCCTAAATCAAGATCCAAGGCAGTGGTATTTGAATTTTGACAAGTTTATGACAGAAAAAAGTTATAGTATATGTTATTCTTATCATTGTGTTTATTTTAAGACGCTAGAAAATGGAAGTTATATTATCTTGCTATTATATGTATATGACATGCTTGTTGCAGGGTCTAACATGCAAGATATAAAAGTGCTCAAGAAGAAATTAGACAATTCATTTGTGATGAAGGATTTGGGTGTTGAAAAGAAAATCCTTGGTATGAGAATAACAAGATACGGGAAAAATCGCAAATTAACATTGTCTCAAGGTGAGTACATAGAGAAGGTGTTGGAGAGGTTTAGAATGCAGAATTCAAAACCAATTTGTACATCTTTGGCCAACCATTTCAAATTAACCAAGGAAATGTGTCCAAGACACAGGAGCAGACAAAATGCATGTCCAGGGTCCCTTATTCATCAACAATTGGTAGCTTGATGTACGTTATGGTGTGAACAAGACCATATATTGCACATGCAGTGGGAGTTGTGAGAGGGTATATGAACAATCCAGGTAAAGAACATTGGGAGGAAATAAAGTGTATTCTCATGTATTTGATAGGTACTACTACTCATGCATTATTTTTTGAAGGTTCAAACAGTGTTCTACAGGGATATATTGATTCAGATATGGAAGGTGATAAATATAGGAGGAGCACCACATGGTATGTTTTTATTGTAGGTGGAACAACAGTAAGTTGGATTTCAAAACTGCAAAAGGTTGTTTCACTTTCAACAATGGAAGAAAAGTATGTTGTTTCTATATGGGCTATTGTTGCTATAGAGGCTAGTAAAGAGATGATTTGGTTACAAAGGTTTGTGGAGGAATTGGGAAAGAAGCAGGAGAATAGAAGGTTGTATTATGACAACGAGAGTGTCATCTGTATTGCAAAGAACTCATCCTTCCATTCTAAGACTAAGAATATACAGCTCAGGTACCATTTCATACAGTCCATTTTGGAAGATGGACAATTGAAGTTGGAGAAGATACATACTAGCCAGAATCCCGCAAGCATGTTAACAAAGGTAGTAACCAGGGAAGATGTGAAATTTTTCAGGTACAAGGTGGATCATAGTCTAGCAGGTACAACAGTAGTGGATTTGTTGTGATCACTATACAAGTGGGATATTGTTGGTTGTGGAGCCTGATTATCTTCCTGATTTATATGCAGGTATTCCTTGCCCCCTTCTATCGGGGTTCGAAGGTTGGCCCCCAAATGACCATTCATAGTCAATTTGGGCCATTCATTATAAGGCCGCAGATCTGATGGTAGAATTTATGTTAGGGTTTTTTTCCAAAAAGGCAACTCGTTTTATATGAGGGAATTATATTGCAGTTGTGTATGAGAGTGAATATTGTATTCTGAGAGAGGATACTGTGAGAGAAAGAAGAGGAAGTTACATCGTATGTGTTGTAGGTTGTATCCCTTCATTTGTTGGATAATAATAAAGGAAGCACCTAGAAATTTCTTTGGTGGGCGTAGCCCACATTGGGTGAACCACATATCCGTGTCTCTATTATATGTGTATCTTTTTTGTTTCATTTATGCATTTGTTTTAATTTATTTCTCTATGATCCTGTTTTTCTAGCATAAAGAGGGGTCGATCCCACTTTAAATTAATTTTATGTTGTGTTATGTGGACAAAACAACTAGGTCTAGCCTCATATATAAAGGCTAGTGTCATTTTATTTTGGATCATAACATTCCTCTCTCATTTAGAGAGGTAACACTTATGAAATTTTCTCCCTTTAGGGCTCTTTGGCTCTTTTCTCTTATGCACTATGCTTGAAGGAGGTTCATTTGTGGATGGTTTTCTCATTTGGATGGATAATTTCTGCGATTAGGGTTTTATTCTCTTGATTCTTGGGATGGAGTAAGTAATTTTCTGCAATTTTATCTTGTCTTGTAAATGTTAATGGTTAAATAGCTTTAGTTTTTCAAGTATCATTGTTTGTTTGAAACCATAAGAGGAAGACATAAGTGCTTCTCTTCCTCATAATTTTGTATTTTTCCAAGTTTGTGAAATGTCCTTGTTAAGGTTAGAATCCTAAATCCCAAAAGTGCTTTCAATTTAGGGTTTTAACCCTAAACATTTGATTCTTAACCTAAGTGAAGCTGCAAGAAGGAGAAAATGACACCTAGGTCCCAAACGTTCTTGCACCCTAGGTACCTCCTTCCTCAAAGTCTAAAGCCTAAGGCCCAAACATTCTTGCAACTTAGGGTTTAGACTATACCTCTTGGTTTCATCTAGATCAATCTTCAAGTTTAATTCAATTGAGACTCCATAGGCCCTCAAAGGACAATGACAATGATCTAGGAGTGTTAGTGCAGCTAAAGTGGTTGTTAAAATCAATATTCTTAATCTCTCAAACATCCCACTAACTTCACTAACCCTAAATTTAGAAAACTTGAAGTATTTATTGTTGTTGTTATGAAATTTTGCTACAACCATTGAAAATTACATTTAATTTCTAGATACACCTATCTAAAAGTGGTTTAACTTGTTCAGAAACTACCTCTAGCAATTGGATAATAATCTATTGGTTTAATGCTTAATTTCCATGATCGATTTTAATGTTTCTAAGCATTATATCTTGTTGTTGTTGCAAATATTTTATTGTTGTCATATAAGTGTTTACTGTTGTAATTTTTAATAGCCAATGAAATTTTACTTGTCTAGTGTCTAAAGAGGTCATTGTTGCATGCTTTAGCTTGGTAATTGTCAAATATATGCTGCAAATTGTTCATTGTTCTGAGAAAGTACAACAATTTCCTTGCAACTTCTCTCCTCCTTCCTAGACCTAGACCAACTAACAGGTGAAAAAGATAAGGGGTGGTAGGCTTGTCTATTTCTCATTATTCGATTCCTTGAGATCACCAAGGAATCCTCCCTAGTGGTGGATCTCTTCCATCAATAAAATGAGGGAAGATTATACTTAGATAGCAATGGTATTTTCTTCCATAGTTACACAAGATTTGGGGATCTTGTGTAGGGATTTGCACAAGTATAAATATTGTGATAACATTTTGGCATCATTGTTAGGGAGGATTGAGTCACTGCCCTCATGACATTCTTTTGGTAAGATTATCATGAATCCCATATATCAAAGCTTACTCGGTGACTCCACTGAGGGTAAATCCATTTCTTACCTTTGATTATCCTAGAAGGACCATCTAGTGACTCCACAAAGCTCAAGGAGCTATTCTAACCCTCCTAAGACCTTCAAAAGAAGGCTTCCTCACAATGTTCTTGTTATTAAATATTTTTTCAATGGAAAACTTACTTTATCTTCAATGGCTCAAAAGCAATGGGTATACAATATATTCAATCCCTTGCACATGTCTGCAATGCTAGGTGTTGGCCCTCGACCAAGTTTTGAGGAAACATTGGTCAGGTTTGACCACTTTTTGGACTTCGACATAGTGATCAAGGAAGGAGCACCTAGGCAGAGATGATATCGCAGATATCACTTATTTTGTGAGCTTTGTGAACCCAACATGGGGTTCTTAGGGTTTTGTAATGGGTTATGGGATGTCATCCCATGGGTTTACCCATGATTAGGCCTTTTTGTAAATGTAAAAGTATAAATAAATATTGTAAGGATGTGTAGTGGTAGAGAGAAGCAAGTCGATAGCTTGCAAGGCTAAGTGCAAGTAGTTTTGGGTGGCCTAGTGCAAAAAATTGAGTATGTAAGGCTCTGTGCTTGAGAGAGGAGTTGGCTCTATGCCTTGACCTGATTTTGGGAAGGTGGATCTGGTGCTTAGTGCACAGATCACCTGTCTGTTACGAAGCTTGGCTATGTGGCTTAGTGCACAGGAGAAGATGAATGTAAGATATTGAATCCTAATAAAGAAGAAGTCATTGGTGGACGTAGCCCCACACTGGGGTGAACCACGTATATCCTGTGTTGATGGTTTGCTTTGTGCTATGGTGTTTATGTTGTGAATCTGCTTAGTGCATTGATTGTTATATATGATAGATAGATCCATGAATGCTTAGTGATTTATTTATGTTTAATGTGTTAGATATAACTTATGATGCTAAGTGTGATGTGTATTATGTCATTGTTATTGTGTTGATCTATCCTTAGGGTTTGTTCTATGATGTGAATGAAGTGGATAAATTCATTTTATATTCTAAGCACTTTGTGAAGCGTTATAATCACATATATGTGTCCCAGCTTGGTTGCAAACACTTGAGCCCTGTAACCCCCCCTTCCTCTACCTATGGTGAGACTTCGCCTGCTTCGTAGGTGTTGCTGAAAAGGTTGGTAGTTAGGTTTTTGTTGGTGTGTTGTTGAAGCGTTGAACCCTGGGTCTGCCCCTGTGCCAACAAATGGTTCCATTGTCAGGACATGAAACTGTGATTGCTGGGAACTGAGAGAAAAGAGAATATTTGTGCATAGATCTGCTGCTATAGTGTGCAGTACTCTACTTGACTTGCGAAGCTAAGAAAGAAACTTGATCTGAAGAAAAGAGGTAAGATCTTGAAACAGGTAAAAGCTTTGTGCTTTGATAGAGTAAGACAAGTGGAAATTTTTGTTTCGAAAGAATGAATCTATGTATGTTTGATAGATTCTATCCTAGTCTGAAATCTAGGGTACAGTTAGAAAGAAGATTTGATCTGAATAAATTTGATAAAAATAGAGAAAGATATGTTATTCCTATGCATAGAAAGAATTTTTGGACTAATAATTGGATGCAAGAACCTAGAAAGATTTTTTGCAGATTCCAGGTCCAACACTGTGATCCTAGTGCGCAGTACAAAAGAAGTCGGGGAACATACAAGAGGAAGAGATATTAACCCTATGTTATAACTACAGAAGACCGGGACATCTTGTTAAGGAATTTTCTTATATAGGTCCTATTTGTCTTTGTTGTAAAATTGTTGGTCATGAAGTTGAGGATTGTCCAATGATGATTGCTAAAGTTGAACAAATGAACCTGAGTCAAGAGAATAAGAGCATGATCAGAAAGAGAAAGGATTAGAGGAATTTTAGACTACATTAGTATAGTTAAAAGAAGCAATGAATGATCACAAAGATATCAGTTTACCATAGATATTCAAGTTAAAACAGTGCATAACTACAAGAATAGAAGACTTCGACATAGACTGTGTCTTAGATGAGGAGACACCAGTGAATATTATGACAAAAGGCACTTGGGAAATTTTGGGAAAGCCTACTGTGGTACCTTCACTGGGAAAGATAGGCTTGTTTAAAGGAAAGATGATAACCCTATGTGCAAGAGTTACTAATGTACCTGTTATCATCCATGAAACATCAACAGAAGAGGAATTTGAAGTTATTAGGTTTGTTGAGAACAATGCCCCTTTTCCTCTTTTGTTAAGAAAGACTTGGATTGAGAAGGATCAGATCATAAGGAAAGCAAAGGAAGAAGCTATAGAAAATAAAAAGAAAGAACTAATGGATTTCATAGCTAGGAAAATAGATCGACTGATAGAAGAACGAGAAGTTCAATCGAAGCAGCAGAAGGAAAGAGAACTAGTTGTCGAAATGGGAAGAACACAAGAAGGTTTGAGGGACTTATCCATGCAATAGGAAAGTATATCCACCCAGGAATGTTAGGATATTTAGACACTTAGGAGTTAGTAATATCTACTTGTTCTATTGTGTCGTTAGGTAAAAGTGTGTTTTCTAGTGTGTTTCTTTAGTATGCATTAGTATGCATTTGTAGTTAGGAAATCCGACAGTCACCATATGTTCTCGACATAGAGTGATTCGACGGTTCATACTCTCCTCGATCTTAATGACCATTGATCTGTGGCTTAACACCTAATTGGTCCATGATCTCTATTTAAAGAGAATGGAGGGTCATTTGCTGATGATCGATTGTGATAAACTCTCTTGTAAAATCTCTCTGTAATCTTTTTCTTTGCATTAATAAACTGCTCCAAGTGGTCGCGTTGGTTGGGGCCATGGATGTTTCTCTGTAGGGGTTTTACCATGTGAAAACATCGGTGTGTTGATCTTTGATCTCATTATGTGAGTGGTTACTAAAGGTGTTTTTCCTCTGTTGGAATACCTTTGTTGTCGAACATGGTAGCAGAGCCTATTTGAAGACCCGCTCCTGTTGTAGATCGAGATCATGAAGCCGAGTTGTCTCATCTCCACTTTCTATAATTTCCATACATTTATGGGTTGAGAGGACTGTTCCATTGCATCTGGAGTGGTCGTTTTAGTCAGTAACACTTTTTGTTTCACTCGAAAAGGTTTCTTTTTTCCCAAGATACGGCCATTACAGTCAGATCTGGAGGTATAAAACTTGAATACACATTTTTTAAAATTTTTGTAGAGTAGTATTTTGGTTTTATTTTGGTTTTGTTTTATTTATTTCCAGGTTGCTACTCTTTTAGATCTGTGTATGCTCTTTTCCTTGTGCCCTATGTGATCTTGGAAAATCAGAAACAAATAGGAAAAGGTGCATCTTCCGAGTAAGCTAACCGAGATCTAACCCTTGTTGTCATCGAGAAGCCAGATTTTTTTCTTGTGTGAAAAGAGTTTTTTTTTATCACGCTCTCCAACAACAACAACAACACCCAAATCCTCCTTCCAAACATTACAATATGTTTTTCTAGATCATTTGGTTAAAATTTGCCTTATTAAGTAAGAGGTCTTGAGTTCAAGTCTCTCTTTTGTTACCTTTTTTGAAAAAGTTCATGCTAAAATTGTAAAGTGTATTTCACTTCAAGTATAAAAGTGAATCACTATAAGTAGCTTTAATATTTTATTTTAGAGTTATTTATTTTACATGAAACTTTTCTATTATAAAGTAACTTCATTCTAAAAGTGATCCCCACTTCTCTTTATAAAAGTGGGTCACTTCATAAAGCAACTTACACAATCGCGTGGTCATTTGGTTACTAATTGTGCCTTTTTTAAAAAGGGCATAACTCTAACATCGGAAGTCCATTTTCAGTGTCGTTTTTTTTAAAACCGCATAATTTTTTGAGCTCTTTCCATCCATATCATCAGTTTTAATTTTCAAATCCACATTATCTACATTTTTAATATGGCTTCTACAAGTATTGTCTTGCTTACCAGCAACAACTACTTCCAATGGAAATCTCATATGGAAGATTTATTAAGAAGTAAAGGCTTGTACCGGATTACCTTGGGAAAGGAAAAAGAACCCACTGATGCTGATAAGAAAGCCAAGTGGGATAATGGGAATGACGAAGCACGTGGACTAATCGAAATTTCCATCTCTCCTGATTTAAGGTACGACCTTCAAGATATTGATGACCCCAAAGAAGCTTGGAACACGATTGAATCTATGTTTGGTAAACTCAATATTATTCAAGCACAACAATTAGAAAATCAAATACTGACCTTGAGTCCAAATGATTTTTCTTGCCTTGGAGACTATCTATCTAGGTTTAAAACATTCAAAATTTTATGTGAAGAATGTAAGATAAAGATGGAGGAAGAGCGTTGCATCTATCTTATTCTTTCTAAGCTAGGTAGTGCATATTTTGTGTTTGTATCTACCTTTAATGCGATGAGAGAGGCTCTAGGGGAAGAATCTTATGAAAAACCCACTCTTGAGTCCTTTTGTACTTCTTTGATTTGAGAGGAAGATAAGCTTGTACAATTTGGAGTGGTCAACACTACAGGTCCCTCCAACAAAGCCTTAGTTGCCCAGCAAAAAGATAAACCCAAGTATCCCAAGAAGCAACATCCTCGCTACAACAAAAAACAACATAAGGGTCCCAAACCTGCTCAAACAGCTTCATCTCCTACTGGTGACAAAGGAGCAAAATAAAAAAGTAAGAATACTAACAGACATTGCAACTTTTGTGATAAAGATGGTCATGATGAGTCCAAATGTTTCAATAAGATGACATCTTTAGAAATAGCGATGAAGAAGAACAACATCAGTATTGATTCTACTTCTTCTTCTCACAGACATGCACTTTTTTCTTCTGGTTTCTCCTTCAATTCAAATTCTACTACTACTTTTTCTTCTGATGAGTGGCTTATTGATTCAGGAGCATATTATCATATGGCTAAGGATAAAGACATATTTTCTTCTCTAAATGAATGTAACACCAAGAAAATATTTTTTGGTGATGATAGATCTCTTAGTGTTGTAGGAACTGGAACAATTCAAGTAGATAATGGTCATTTCAATGATGTATTATGTGTTCCAAGTCTTTCTTGTAACCTTCTATCAATATATTAAATCACTCATTTAGGTGAAGGTAAAACTATCAAGTTTTCACCTCACCAAGTTGTAATCAAGGATCTAAAAGATCCTAAGCATGTTCTTGCAACTGTAATTGTTGATGATATTACCAAGTTGTACAAGTTTGAAAACTTTGGGTCATCAACTTTTTCATCAGTTTTTGTTGCTCATAGCGATGACTTGAGCAAACTTTGGCATGAGTGGTTTGGTCATCTAAACTATCGCTCATTGCAACAAATATGTAATCAACAGATGGTGACTAGTCTTCCTCTTGTTTCATGCAGAGATGGTGTTTGTGTTGGTTGTGTTCTCAACAAACATCATCGAGACAGTTTTGGCAAACGTGCCTCTTGGCACGCCTCGAGTCCTTTGCAGCTTGTTCACAGTGATTTGTGTGGTCCACTTTCTTCTCCTTCTTTTTCTGGGTGCAAGTATTTCTTAACTTTTATTGATGACTTTTCCAGATGTACTTGGGTTGACTTCTTAAAACTCAAGAGTGAAGTTTTTGACAAGTTTTTAGCCTACAAGGCCCTTGTAGAAAATTAATTTGGATATCAAATTCAAAGGTTAAGAACAGATAATGGAGACAAATATGTGAACAATAATTTTACAAGCTACTACACTACACAGGGAATCCAAATGCAACACATTGTTCCATATACACCACAACAAAATGGTGTTGCTGAGAGAAAAAACTGCACATTAAAAGAAATGGCTAATTGTATGATCCAATCTAAGGGATTAAGTTTAAAGTATTGGGTGGAAGCCATCAACTATGTAAATTACATAGTAAATCTCACTCCCACAAAGGCTCTTAAAAATATAACACCAAAAGAAGCTTGGACTAAAATTAAACCAGATGTAAGTCACTTTCGTGTATTTGGTAGTATAGCATGGGCTCACATTCTTGATTAGGAAGTTGTCATTAAGGGGGGATAGGCTCTAATTATTCCTTCCTTATCCTATTGTGTCACTATTGTAAATCCTTCAATCCTATCCCAAGTTGTTCTTAAGGGGGGATGTTAGGATATTTAGACACTTAGGAATTAGTAAGATCTACTTGGTCTATTGTGTCATTAGGTAAAAGTGTGTTTTCTAGTGTTTTTCTTTAGTATGCATTAGTATGCATTTGTAGTTAGGAAATCCGACGGTCACGATATGTTCCCAACATAGAGTGATCCGACGGTTCATACTCTCCTCGATATTAACGACCATTGATCCTTTGGTCCATGATCTCTATTTAAAGAGCATGGAGGGTCATTTGTCGATGATCGATTGTGAGAAAATCTCTTGTAAAATCTCTCTGTAATCTTTTTCTTTGCATTAATAAACTGCTCCAAGTAGCCGTGTTGGTTGGGGTTGTGGATGTTTCCCTATAGGGGTTTTACCACATGAAAACATCAGTGTGTTGATATTTGAGCTAGTTATGTGAGTGGTTACTGAAGGTGGTTGTCCTCTGTTGGAATACTTGTGTTGTCGAACAAGGAAGTGGTAAGGGAAGGGATATTCACTTTGAACCCATTGGAAGTACACCAGCACTATGAATTCACTACGAATAAGAATGGAAAGAGGAATCCTGAAACAGTTAGAGAGACTTAGATCATAGGAAAGAAGGCAAGAAGTCTCAGTAAGAAGAAATCCAAGTTAGAAAAGCTACAGGAAGTTACAGAGAAGACTTCGCAGGAGGCAGGTTTGCAGAATTTGAACCTCGCCAAAACAGTAGAACCGCATAAAATGGGACTTCACCTTGGCGAAGCTATATGATCGTTGGAGACGCCCCAACCATTAGAACGACACTCCAGAATGACTAGGAAACACATTTATGTGTGAAGAGACCACATTTGGGACGTTGAGACTACCCCATAACAGATAGATTCACATTGATGGAAGCATTCCTGCCTATTGGAAGAATATGTTACAATGCTCGCTTATTTAACTCATCTGACACTGCGTCGAGACCACATTTTACCCCCTGTGATTATTTGAGAAATGATTGTGTGTTGAACTGTGATTTCAGAAACTAGACCTCGCTATCTGTTGTTTACTCCATTTGTCTCTTCACCTACCTTGACCTGTCCGATTCAAAGAGAGAATGTCAAGCGAACAGACTAAGCTAGAGAAGTCCGTCAAAGAGGTCCTTAAGAAATTTATGGTTGATAGAGCTATGTCTGAAGGTGTTTAGGCATCGTCAACCAAGGGATTGCAGGCTTTCCCTTCGACCACACGACATTCAAGCTGTACTAACCATGTGACTAAGAAGCGAAGTAAGCATCACGACAATCTGGCTAATGCGAAGCAGATCTCATCGATCTTACTAGATTATATCCCACCTTTGGCTGACGTGGTTAACCGCGACAGCATCCCACGGGACTATGAGTACATTTTGATCACCGCGTACATCCCGAAGGGGATCCGCATAGAAGGAATCTAGTTGGGACAAATCCCATCTTTGAAGAACAATGAATTTAACCTCAAAGATAGAAAGAACTATGCCATGCTCGCGCCTCAAAGATACCTGATGAAGACAACTGGGAAGAAGCCTCGCATAGTCTCCCAACCTTGGATTAGGGAGTTGGCGCAGTCCACAATACTGAATGTCATGAAGATTCCTCATTTTGGCCGACATCAGGAGGTTAATGCTTATGTTAAACTCCTCTTGTCATGCTATCATGGTGGATACCTGTGGCTCGATAGGAAGATTACTGTGGATACGACATTGATCCACTTGATCATAGGATTGAGCATGTAAGGACCTGACCTACAACAGTTATACCCAGGGAAGGCCTCATATCACTCCCTGGCTTAGCGCATAAAGGAAGCATACAATGAATTTGAGAAGGTAAAGTGAGGCTACAAGGTAGCCTCTATCCAGGATGGCGTAGTATGCCTCACTTGCCAACTTATAGTTGGCAAGCTTGTAAGAAAGAATCGCCCCATGCAAGTCACCAGGTTAGTGGTGGACCTCACAGGAAAATGCATGGAGGGGATGCATATGAACTGGGTGAGATACCTCATCAACGAGCTTGATAAATTCTATTTCGAAGCATAGGATCAGGGATATGAGTTCCACTTCAACTGGCTACTTGTGATAATTGCATTTGTCTCTTGGAAAATGTCGGAAGGAGCTACCTTCCTAGAGATTGAACCGTCAAAGTCATTGGCCACGAGGTTCTCAACCTTATGGTATACGAATGTTATGTCGAAGAAATGGTAGTCGAGCGTAGTGTTCCACGCCTACTATTAGCAACTGAAGGTTTCCATTGAGTCATTCCTGCAAATGAAACCGCCCACCTTACACCAATACAGACCGATCATTAAGTTCCACGCAGATCGACATTTCATATATATTACTGTGCACAGGGATGAGAGAAAGGAAAAATTACATTCCTATTACAATCTAACTGACGAAGAAATGGAGCAGATCACCAAGGAATGGCTGATGAAGTTCCTTGTACCCATTGCAGATGCAAAACTCTCTGATGTTGACATTATAGGAATCCCCTTGGTCACCCAGGTTGAGCATGTCAGACAAACCAGTGTGAAGAAGAAGAATAAAAAGGAGGAAATCCAAAACATAGAAACTGATGAGGATGACAGTGCCTCGGAAGGAAATGGATATGGCTTGCCAGGAGGAGGCGACAAAGTAAATGAAGAAGGAGGAGGGGATGAAGAAGAAAAGCAAGGAGGAGGTGAATCTACACCACTGAAGGATACCCCTACCGAGACAGAGACACCAAAGAAGAGGAAGGTTTCTCTACAGAAACCCTCGGTAAGAAAGAATACCTGTGCCAGTAAGCCCTAGCTAATGGCTACGCTCATGGAGGATGACATTAGTATAGTCCACAAAGTGATGGAGGATGCATCTGAGGATCTCCTACAGAGATATGGAGTGAAGCAGGATGAATTATACATCATAATAGAAAAGGAACTGAGCGAAGTATAGGAATCTATTCGCTCGGTCCACGCAGTCCCTACCGTGCCTTCCCCGTCAGATATTGCAGAGTTGGGGGATGAGCCAGCCCAACTTCATAGACTTTCATATGCAATAGAGGCTCGACTTCAGCGAGTCCAAGAAGAGAAGGAGAAGGCTACAAAAGCCTTGAAACAAGAAAAAGAAGAGATCTTGGAGCAATTACGAGTTGCGTGGTACTATGTAACCGCTTATGAGAACGAGAAAGATGAGTTCTAGGCGATGCTCAAGGAAGAAAAAGAAAAGATATAGAGGGAAAAGGACCAGTTGCTTGCAGAGTATACTGCGTTCAAAGAAGTGGTGAGTAGAGCACTTCACTCTGTGCCAGGATTGGCATAGGAGGAACATGAGGTAGTCAAGGTTCAAGTGATGAAGCTTGTTGAGGCCATCCAATAGCTTCAAGCAAGGGTAACAGAGTTGGATATCCAAGCAGTACCAAGCACTCTGTAGGAAGTGTGTGACCAGAGGGAGGAAGTTGCTAAGAGTGCAGTCGGAAGAATCAAAGACCTCGCCTCAGAATGCAAACGACTGAGTGACAGAAGCACGCATACCTACGAACGCCTCATGGAAGATCCAGAGCTTAGGAAGTTGGAAGCACAAATATAGGAGGCACAACAACATACACTGACAGTTCAAGTGCAAATTAAGCCACTCACTGCAGTCGAGAGAATGAAGAGATCACAAGAACAATGCGTGGCCCAACAACATATTGTTGCCATTCAGGGAAGAGTAATGGAAGTCACACAAAGGATACAACCGATGTAGGAGGAAGCCTGTGCGGTGTTTGAAGAGATCAAAGGACAAGGTTCACAACTAGACCAAGTGGTTGAGACAGTGGAATAGTTCTTGGAAGGGCCTATTATAGAACAAATGATCCAGGAGTTTGCTGAGAAGGAAGCTCAAGCGAAGCAACAAGTTGAGGCAGCTTGAGCTAAGCTCAAGGCATTCAAAGCAACACTTCCCATATCTGAGTGACTCAGTATGAGTCACAGGTGAGTGTTGGGGGCATGTTGGCCCTTGACCAATTTTTGAGGAAACATTTGTCAAGGTTGACTACTTTTTGGACTTCGACATGGTGATCGAGGAAGGAGCGCCCAGGTGGAGCTAAGATTGCGAATCTCAATTATTTTGGGGTATTTGTGGACCTAGCATGGGGTTCTTAGGGTTTTTTAATGGGTTATGGGATGTCGTCCCATGGGTTTACCCATGATTAGGCCTTTTTGTAAATGTAAAAGTATAAATAAATATCGTAAGGATGCGTAGTGGTAGAGAGAAGAAATTCAATAAATTGCAACGCTAAGTGAAAGTAGTTTTGGGTGGCTTAGTGCAACATATTGTGTATGTAAGGCTCTGTGCTTGAGAGAGAAGTTGGCTCTGTGCCTTGACCTGATTTTGGGAATGTGGATCTAGTGCTTAGTGCACAGATCACTTGTCCATTGCGAAGCTTGGCTCTGTGGTTTAGTGCACAAGAGAAGATGAATGTAAGAGATTGAAGCCTAATAAAGAAGAAGAAGTCATTGGCGGACGTAGCCCCACACTAGGGTGAACCACGTATATCCTATGTTGATGGTTTTCTCTATGCTATGGTGTTTATGTTGTGAATCTACTTAGTGCATTGATTTTTATATACGATAGATAGATCCATGAATGCTTAGTGATTTATTTATGTTGAATGTGCTAGATATAACTTATGATTCTAAGTGTGATGTGTATTTTGTCATTGTTATTGTGTTGATATATCCTTATGGTTTGTTCTGCGATGTGAATGAGTGGATAAATGCATGTTATCTTCTAAGTACTTTGCGAAGCATTATAATCACAGATATGTTTCCCAGCTTGGTTACAGACACTTGAGTCCTGTAACCCTCCATGCCTCTACCTGGGGTGAGACTTCGTCTGCTTCACAGGTGTTTCCTAAAGGGCCCGTAGTTAGGGTTTTTTTGGTGCATTGTCGAAGCATCGAACCCTCGGTATGCCCCTGTTCCAACACTAGGGTACCCTCATAACATGCCTATGAAGTTTGAAAAGTGGTTTCCCAAGTTTTCTGGTAATGATGTGACTACTACAAAAGAGCATTTGGATAACTTCTAGGCCTTTTTATAACTTAATCCTGTGAGTGATGATGTCGAGGATGTTGTGATGAAACTTTTCTCCTCCACTTTTGTTGATGATGCTAGGAGGTGGTACAATGGTCTCCCTAGAAAGAGTATTAAGACCTGGGATCAATTTGAAAAGTCATTTATGACAAGATGGGGTACTAAGGTAGATCCTAACTTATTGTTGTTGCAACTTACTAAAATGAAGAATAAAGAGAATGAAACTTTCAAAGAGTTTGACGTCAAGTTTGAAAATTTCCTCCAACATATACCTAATAATCTTCACCCCAGAAAATAACATCTCCTTTTCCTCTACATTAACGTCTTCCCAGAAAATTATGGGTTCATGCTTAGGGAAAAGACCCCACAGACCCTTGAAGAGGATTGAGAAATGGTTGCGAGAATTGAACTTAATATTTCATCCTATAAGATATAACCTTTCTATGCCCCAAGAGCCACGGATGAAACTAAACCAAGAACAATACACAATGTTGAGCCCACTCAATATATAAGCACTCCATGGGCACAAAGGATCGAAGAAGCAATAAATGGCCTCACCAAAAATAAAACCCTAATGATGAATAAGATCACTAATATAGAAAGGGTGCAACAACAAGACATCATACCTCCTTTTAAGGGGAAACCTTAGAGACTGGGCCAAACATGGAAACCTAGGCCCCCAAACAAACAAAGAGTCACTAACACTTTAGACCCTGCTAATGTTATAGATCGAGAAGAGACTCCTTGATGTTTTTCTTGTGGGGATTCACATTGAGAACATGAATTCCCAAGGACTAATGGGTAACCTGATCATATGAATTTATTTGATACCATAAACTCTATCTTTGCTATGTCTCCCCAAGAGTGCCTCAATATCACACTAGAATAACTTGAGGAGGGAAAGAAATAATTTTTCAGGAGGGTTAGGATGGAGATGATAAGCCAAATGGATGGAGAATCAAGGGAGAATCTTAGGAAGAGAGAACTTCAAGTGTACACTAGACAAAGAAATTCACCCCAAGCTCCTCCTAGTGACCCTAGATTTCCTCGGCCAAGGCCTCCTCCACCACCTACAGATAGTGTTCCTTTTAGTTCCACTTTTCTAAGAAATAATGACATAGAATTGAGTGTTGACATAAATAGCATCACAAAAAATATAAATATACTTGTACCTCTAACAGAAATCATTAATATTCCTTCGATGAGAAATAAGGTTAATAAATTATTTAGAGTACAAAGGGAACCTGGAGACCCGCATGTGATGTTGCAAGCTAATAATTTAAGACCACACCATGATGAGCACCCACCTTTTTACATTACCTTGCAAATAAAAAATAAGTGTTTAAACAATGGTATGCTTGACTTAGGGGCGGGTGCAAATTTTATGGCCGTGAAAGTAATGAAACAATTAGGTTTGGAATTCACAAGGCCTTATAGTAATGTCCACGAGATTGAATCCAATGATATTAACACATATAGTTTGATAGGAAATTTAAAGGTTTTCCTTGCTTGATATCCTGAGATAGTATTTCTTATGGACATTGTGGTCATAGATATCCTAGATGTTTGGGGAATACTCTTGTCTAGAAAGTTTGTTGCAATGTTGGGTGGCACCTTACAGACGGATTTGTATTATGTCATTATACCCATGGATGATGAAAACTATGCCCATTTACCCAACCAACCAATGTCAAGGGACCATGTTGAACAAATTTATATTGACCCTAAAATTGGGCATCCCTTAGAGGAGTTCCTTAACAAGTTCAAGGACTCTCCTCCAATGTTTTTCCTAGATGACCTTCCTTTTTTGCAAGAATATGATATTGGTGATAGAGTGTGGCCCAAAAGGGAATATTATCAATAACAACTAAACAATTACAAAAACAAAGTGGTTGAATCCGTCACAATATTGAAGAAAGGTGATAAAGAATTATCGATTAGATTGAGCCAAGAAGATACTCTTACAATTAAATCCCACCCCCTCCCTTGAAGAAATATACTAGGGTGATTCAATAAAAAATCGATCTTGAGGAGGAGGATTACAAACAAGGAGAATTGGTCTTAGAGTGGGACATAAGGAAAGGCCAGCCTGATACACGTAAGGAGTTTGATAATTTTTGGCTTAGCTCCTACAAGGTTGAAGAGAATTATGTCAATGATTTCTGCTACTTATCCATGTTAGGGGGGAGGATACTTCCACTTCCTATTAGTGTAGCCCTTATCAAGCCTCATCATGGGAAAGAGACTCGACTTATTGAAGCTAACATAGATTAGTGTAGGTTAGGTAGGTCATTTGCATCCTGCATTGCATTTGTATATATGTTGCATCATACATTCATTCTAGTATAGTATTTCATCTTCTTGTATATATTTCATTTTCATTTGTATATAATGAATACATGTTAGGAACTTTCATTTTATCATTGTATATGTTAGTGATAAATTTTGTCATGAGATCGAGAGAATTCGGGTCTGCAAGTTGCACAAAATGATCAAGCACAGCACAGGAGAATCCTTGTTTTTCCAGGTAGCAGGTCAAGCGAGTGGGAAAAATGTCGTCGGCAGCATCCAAGGTCTATTTTTTCCAACCAGATCGACGGTCGGTGGGTAATTGCAGTTAGCCGAGTCACCCCAAGTATAGCGCAGAAGTTGTTAAAGAGGTGAATGGTCAGAATTCTCCGAGGAGAACTCGCGAAATAACAAGGGCCGTTGATAGCAAGCAGTATAGCACAGTAGTTATTTCTCGAACTCCGGGTTCGTAAGTTCAGGGGGCGGACTATGTCTTTTAATTGCACGAGATTGCGAGTTGAGAAAAGGTGCCCAGAGGGGGTCAACCTTCACTGACCATCGCATCTCGGGACTTCGCAAGGGGAGACTGCCAAAGTTTGATACTCCAACTCGCGAGGTCGCGAGTTGCGAGAGGCGCTAGCGCTTAAGCCCTAGCAGACGGTTACATGTGGAGGGCACCGACAATAAAAAGGGCCCACAGTATTGCCGAGATGATCAAGTTTTCCCATCTGAAGCGAACACGTGGTGCGCGATTAGGCTCCTCGCCTCCTTGCCCTTCGTGACTTGGAATATTGAAGACTAGCTCCTCCCAGCCGAAGTCCTGAGGGAATCTCGGGCCTGGGCCCACCCTCTTGCTGAGGTGATCAGAACCGTCCATCAAAGAGGGACACCTGGCACGTGATTGGGATCCTCACCTCCTCGCCCCTCACAACTTTGAAGATCGAGTACCAGCCTCCTCCCAGCCATGAGACGCGAAGTGTTGAGGGCATTCAGGACTCGGGCCCACCATCTTGCCGAGAAGATCTCAGCCGTCCATCTGAAGCGGACACTTGGCGCGAGTAGAGCCATCTCAGTGCTTTTCCCATCGCAACTCCAACTCGCAAAAAGTAGTTCCGTTATTTTCTGAGGTGCGAGGTGCTGAGAGAATCTCGGGCCGGGGCCCACGACATCGCCAGGAGAAGTAAGAACTGTCAGATCAAGAAGGCCGAAGTGCTAAGTTCAGTTACAGAGAGGATTGTCGTAGTCTCCAAGCGCCATTGGATCCGATCTCCATATTGTTTCTTGCCTGAAGTAAATGATGACAAGAGAAGGTGGTTGAGACTTCCTCTCATTCATTAAGAGAGAGAATGGAGGTTCTGGAAAGCCGTCTGCCCGAGGAGGTCCTGTGTGTCGATTTTCCCAGAGAAGCCATGCTGGAGTCCTCGACTCAACATAAAAGTCTGCACACGCTAGCCCAACACTTAATGGCTCAGCTACTCTCCTTACAATAGCCATGCCTAGTTAAGATGGCGCTTAAAAGAAGACATCAGTATGAATTTGACTGAAGGGACACCCAGCTTTGAGTGACTGTACATGCCTCTGTGAGGTGAAGTTTCCTGAGTATATAGACTCAGTTTTTATATATTGTAGGTATCGATGGTTGAGCATGGCTCCAGGTTGAAAAGTTTTAATGAAGCACTGATACTCTGGTTATGTATGAACTTTTGAGACTTCTTGTCTTATGAATGCCAGTTTCTTTTACATCTTTGTTATACTATGTTAGAACAGCTCGGAATTGGAGGATCCAGTCGAGTTGTAGCTATTATAGGATGATGTATGTTGGATCACTGTAATAGTTACGTTGTCTCTGATCAGTTCTAGTGATTTTCTCAGCACTGAGTGACTTGGAATTGGAGGATCCAGTCAAGTCCCTTTTTCAGTTTCTTGAGACCCTGAACCAAGAGGATCTTGTATTCAGGGTATTTCTTCTGCAAAGTTGTTTGCTCACCTTCCTTACCAAGTCTTCCACCTGCTCATCTTTTAATCAACCCACTGGCTGAAGTTAGATCAAGACCTCCTTCGTCCCATACATGCTAGACTCGGTCCTTGAGTTAGAGTGATACCTTCTCGAGTCTTTATCTCCATTCGGTCACCCCTTTAAAAACAATCGTGACATTAAAATGATGGGTGTCGAGCTCTGCTCTTTCAAGCAATCCAGGAGTGACTTACGACACTAACATTTCTGGTGCCGCTGCCAGGGACGAAGTTGAATATTTTCCCTGGGCAGAACGACATTGAGCCTCTGATTCTGAAGGTGCATCAGATATCAGAACTTGAAGATTGCTACTGTGCACCTGGTGACTCCATTGTGACGACTCCACTGGAGAGAACCCGTTGTTTTAATTGTGGCTTTCAAAGGCAGACAAACGTGGTCTCATCCATAGTTGCCTCTAGCTACACTTGAAGCTGACTCAGAAGCGGTGCGTAGAAAGGGAAAGAACTCAGAAAAAGAAGTTTCCATCGCCGAAACAGGTAATCCCCCATCTCCTTCTGTAATAACTCATTTTTCTCCTCCTCAGTTTCTTGATAGACCTCCTTCAGAGGCTTCCTGTTTCCTGGATTTTGGGAGTGTTCCTGCTGAGTTTTCCCCTCCTGGTTTGGGACTAGAAGGAGAAACCCTTGTCACTCCCCTCTCCTTTGAAGTTGTTTATTGATGAAGATCCATGACTGCAAAAGATTTTCCCACTCCTGCATGAAGAGGAGCACCTGCGGACTTGAGCTCATTAGCCTTCTCCTTAAATCCTCTCTTGTTTCCCACTCCACTTCGGGACTCATTCCCAGTAGCCCCTTCGCGAGCTCCTTCTCCTCTGAGTTCTCCTCCACCTAATATTCCTATGGCTGGTGCTAAACCCCCTTCGAATAGAATGGACGCCATAGTCGTTGCCAGATATGCCCCCTTAGTTCTTCCCCATCCTATGAATCCTCTTCCTACTGGGGATTACTTGAAATACATGCCCAAGTTCACTGGGGAAGGAGACATAACTACCGAAGAGCACCTGGCTTCTTTCTACAGTTATGCAGACAACCTTAATATTGAAAATGAAGATGTCTGGATGAGAGTCTTTGTCCAGAGCCTGGATGGCAAGGTGAGGAAGTGGTTTAGAGGATTGGCTCCAGGGTCTATTGCTGGGATTGAAGCTCTAGATAGTGCTTTCCTGAGACAGTCGGGAGATAGGAAGGATTTTATGTATTACATGACAGAGTTCAGGTCTTTGAAAAATATGGAAGGAGAGTCTGTCTCCGACTTCTCAAAAAGATTCAATAAGATGTATAATAAAATCCTTGCCGAGATAAAGCCTTCAGAAGCCTCGGCCAAGATTTCTTACGCTAGCGCGTTTGGCCCCGACTTTTGCCTATTATTGAGAGAAATAAGAGCCACCTCCTTAGCCCAAATGAAAGATGCGGCCATAGAAGTGGAATCCAATGTATTAGCAGCTGACAGACTGAGGAACAAGGCCAATGCAGACAGAAGAAAGGGAAGATCCAAAGCCTCAACTTCTGGATCATCAGTGCCCCACCCTCAAGTGGATGAACTGACCAAGATGGTGAAGTCTCTGTCTGCAGAAATGGAGAGAATGAAGTTCGAGGGGAGGCAAGCATATAAAGGCCCTCAGATCACTGAAAACAAAGGAGGCTTTAGGAGGCCAAATAATTTTACTCCCCCGAATATGCAAAGAGAGAAGGGAAGAGACAGAGAAGACCAGAAAATTTAGGCCCCTTTTCAAAACAATTTTGTGGCCAAGGGAGAAGAAAGAGAAACATATGAGCTTGATCCTGAAGTCCACTACTTAGAAGACACTCCTCCGTTTCCTCACCTCACTCAATCAGCCTACGAAGAGTGTCTCATGGATAGTCATCTAAACAAGCTGAGCAAGGAGGACAAGGCTACTGGTGGCTGAGGTAGGTACAACTTGAGGTCCGACAAAAAGACAACAACACTTGATATTCCTGAGCGGTCCACTAGAGAAGAGCAACCTGCTAACGAAGTAGTAGATGGTCACAGAGGTAAGAAAGCTCAACCCCTCTCTCCCATTATCCACAATCATGCCCCTGAAATAAGAGAGATTCCAAAGCTTACATCTTCTTTCAATTTTGAGCATGAGATTCAAAAGATCAGAATCCCTGTGCCCCTCACTAAGATAATTAAACATGGATAATTTAAAAAACGCTTCTCTAAGATTTTACAGTCTGAAGCTTCATGCCTTCCCACAGACTCCATAAACCTCTAAGACGAAAATCCAGCAGTTGTCCTAGGTCCCATGGTAGAATATAGAGATGATTCATCCCCTCCCTTCTACACATCCCTGAATATACATGACAAAGTGTTGCATAACTGCTTGATGGATTCAGGGGCTTCTCGCAACCTCATGCCCAAAACTGTCATGGAAGAGTTAGGGCTAGAATTCACCCGAGATTATCATGACCTCTATTCTTTTGACTCCAGGAGAGTTCAGTGTCTTGGAGTTATTAAAGACCTGGTTGTAACCTTGTTTCAACTGCCCATGAAAAGTGTGTTCATGGATATCGTAGTAGCTGATGTCCCCCCCAAGTTTGGTATGTTGTTGTCAAGATCTTGGATTAAAAGACTTGGGGAAACCTTGCATATGGACCTTACATATGCTACCGTCCCAGTATTCGAAGGAGAGCATAGAAGACTATACAGAGAAGCCCAACTGGCCTATATAATCAGTGATGAAGCTAACCCCACCAATCATCCCATCTTTGCCTTGGACACTGATTTAGGCTCCAATTTACTATAGCTCACCCATGCCCCCGAGCCTCCTCTCAAACTCAGAACGCAGCCCACCATTTCCCCGAAACCTCCTTCCTCCATCACCCCTGTATGGAAAATGTTATTTGATGGAGCCTCCTCCAGAGAAGGTGCTGGAGTTGGATTGGTTTTTGTGTCACCTACTCAGGAGACCACATCTCTGTCATACAAATTAGAATTCGAAGCTACCAACAATGTGGCAGAGTACGAAGCTCTTATCCTGGGATTAAGAGCCGCAAGGGAAATGGGAATTCAAGAGGTAGCAGTGTTCGGAGATGCCGAGTTGGTAGTCTAGCAGATCAAAAGCGCTTATCAGGCCAAGCATCCTCGACTCAGGAGTTACAGGAATGAGGTATGGGATCTAATTGACAGTTTCTTCTCAGCATTTAATATTTCTTTCATCCCGAGAGAAGAAAACACAATGGCAGATTCCTTGGCTACATCTGTAAGCCTTTTCAAAGTACCCTTGCCGCCCAAACTGAGGTATGATGTAGAAGTAAAATATAGGCCCTCCATAACTGACAATGTTAAGCATTGGAAGGTGTTTGAGGACAATCTTGAGATCAAGAAATTCTTGGAGACTATCGAGGAGTTTTAAGGGTTGCATATCGATCAAGATTTTGTCTCTGAAGAAAGGTTGGATGGGGGTGAGTTGCTGAGTAAAATAGCAAAACATAACATTATTCAATTTCCTAGCAATCACATTCCAAGGGGACTAGTCCCATTAGAAAGATTGTTCGATGGGAATGATGTAGCATTAAAGGGGAGAGTTTCAGGTGACGATGCTGACACAACTGAGTGCAACATTAGCACACAAGAGGAGCCTAAGTCTGTCAAGCTGTCAAGGAGTTTGACCAAGGAGCAAAGGGATGAATACACCGAGTTGCTAAGAGATTTTTATGATGTGTTTGCATGGACCTACAAAGACCTCAAGACGTATGACACATCAGTTAGTGAGCACAAGATCCCACTGAAAGGAGAGGCTAAGCCATTCAAGCAGAAAATGAGGCAGATAAATCCCATGTTGCTACCTGTCATGGAGAAAGAAGTGAAGAAGATGATGGATGCCCAAATCATTGTCCCCTTGAGATATTCCAATTGGGTGGCCAATTTGGTTCCAGTAAGAAAGAAGAGTGGGGAAATCAGACTCTGTGTTGATTTCAGGAACCTGAACAGGAGCTCAAGGAAAGACAATTATCCCCTGCCCAACATGGAGCACATATTGTAGAAGGTCACTGGCGCATCTAGAATATCCATAATTGATGGTTTCTTTGGCTACAATCAGATATCGATCATGCCTGAGGACAGAGAGAAGACAACCTTCACCACTCCTTGGGGCACATTCATGTATGCCAAAATGTATTTCAGATTGATGAATGCAGGAGAAACATTTCAGCGAGCCATGGACATATCGTTCATCGGGGAGAAGGATCATTTTGTGGTAATCTATCTGGATGATATCACAGTCTTCTCCAGGACAGACAAGGAGCACCGTTGTCATCTCAAAAAGGTTTTCTTGAAGTGTCGGAGGTTTGGCCTATCCCTGAACCCCAAGAAATCTTTGTTCGCTATGAAGGAAGGGAAGCTATTGGGCCATATAGTGTCTACAGAAGGAGTAAGGATTGACCCTAGCAGGGTGGAAGCACTTCGGACCTTATCACTTCCCAGATCTAAGAAGGAAGTTCATGCCTTTTTGGGGAAGGTAAATTTTTTGAGGAGATTTGTCTCAAATTTTGTTGAGTTGGTGAAACACATCACAGCCATGCTCAGGAAGGGAAATGAAATAAAATGGATTGCTAAACCCAGGGAATATTTTTTCCGAATAAAGAGGGCGCTGGCCGAGGCACCTGTGCTAATCAGTCCTGATTATTCTAAAGATTTCCTGATTTTTTCTTTTGCTTCATGTGATACAGTAGCAGCAGTCTTGTTGCAGAAAAATGATCATGGGAAAGAGCAACCCATTGCCTTCTTTAGCAAGGTATTGAGAGATGTTGAACTCCGGTACGAGATCATGGAGAAGCAGGCCTATTCCCTAGTGAAAGCTCTCAAAGCTTTTAGAGTCTATGTCTTGCACTCAAAAGTCACTGCATATGTTCCTTTAGCCTCTGTGAAGGACATTCTCATACAGCCTGACATAGACAGGAGGAGAGGTAAATGGATCGCCAAGATCCTAGAATTTGATCTAGAGATTAAGCCCACCAAGTTGATAAAGGGGCAAGGTTTAGCCAAGTTGTTGGCTGAATATAATTGCAAGGCCTTGGGGGTTAATCTCATCAATGAGCAAGCTGATTCATTCAACCAGAATTTTCAGGATGCCTTGTCTCTAGAAACATGCCCCTGGTACAAGGATATCTTGTATTTTCTGCAAGAATTGAAGCCCCCTGACGGCATGGAAAAAGGCAAGGAAAGAGCTCTAAAGCTCAAGGCAGTCAGATATTGCCTCATTGACCAAACTTTGTATTGAAAGGACCCTTTAGGGGTATTTTTAAGGTGTCTGGACCCACAAGAAGCCCAGAAAGTTACGTTTGATTTCCACAGTGACCTTTTTGGGGGTCATCATTTCTGGAAGACCATAGCCCATAAGATCCTCCGAGATGGGTATTACTGGCCCACTTTATTCCTGAATTTCTGCAGAGAAATCAGAGCTTGCATCAAATGCCAGAAGTTCTCAGGAAATCAGCAGCTCAAATCTCTTCCATTAAAGCCTGTAGTAGTCTCAGCACCCTTCCAACAGTGGGGATTGGACTTCATCGGAGAGATTCATCCTCCCTCAAGTGGCCAGCATAGATGGATTTTGACTGCAACAGACTATTTCACCAAGTGGATAGAAGTTGTTCCCACCAGAAGCACTTCCCATAAAGTGACTATCAGTTTCCTAGAAGACATCATAGCTCAATTTGGTTTCCCCAGCAGAATTTTCACTGACAACGCCGCTCCCTTCAAGTCTGAGCCTCTAGTCAAGTTTTGTGAGAAATTTGATATTTCACTGATTCACTCTACCCCCTATTATCCCCAAGGAAACGGACTGGCAGAATCTTCCAATAAAAGTATGATCAAGCTCATTAAGAAATTATTGGAAGACAATAAAAGGGCATGGGATTCAAAACTCAAATTTTCTCTGTGGGTCGATCATGTCACAACGAAGAAGTCTTTGGGCACTTCGCCATTTCAACTAGTCTATGGAGAAGAGGCGGTTTTCCCTACTCAGCTCGCCTTACCTGTGGCGAAGTTCTTTCAGGACTATGAGGGAGAACCAGATCATATGATCAGAAGAATCCATCAGATAGTGGAAGCACAACAGATTAGAGAACAAGTGAGGGATGCAGCTTACAGTCATCAGCAGAAGATCAAATAGGCTTTTGAAAGAAAGGTCAGGAAGAAGGAGTTTGAGATCGGGGACTTGGTATTTAAGTGGGACGCACCCAGACAGGATAAAGGCAAACATAGCAAGTTCGACGCCCTCTGGATCGACCCCTTTAAAATCTCTGAGATTTTCTCCAACAACACCTATGGGTTACATGATATGGAGGGTGAAGAGGTTTTCAACAGCCCAGTGAATGGGCATTTTCTGAAAAAATGTTTTATTTGAGCCTTAGACGGCTCCTCTGTTTGTAAATATTGTCTTTTAATTTCTTTGTTCAGTTTCTTTTTGCATGTTTTCGGTCTAATAAGTGACTCCATAGCCCAACAGAAAGGCGACTGGAGCTGCAGAAGGAGTTCTTAGAACATGATAGGGACGACTCTATCCCCCATGGAGCCTAATGTTAGCAATAAATGTTGTCATGAGATCGAGAGCATTCGGGTCTACAATTTGCACGAAATGATCAAGCGTAGCACAGGAGAATCCTTGTTTTTCCAAGTAGCAGGTCAAGCGAGCGGGCAAAATGTCGTCGGCAGCATCTAGGGTCTATTTTTGCGAACCAGATCGACGGTCTGTGGGTAATTGCAGTCAGTCGAGTCACGCCAAGTATAGCGCAGAAGTTGTTAAAGAGGTGAACGGTCAGAAGTCTCCGTGGAGAGCTCGTGAAATAACGAGGGTTGTTGATAGCAAGCAGTATAGCACAGTGGTTATCTCTCGAACTCTGGGTTCGTAAGTTTGGGGGGCGGACTATGTCTTTTAATTGTACGAGATTGCGAGTTGCGAAAAGGTGCCCAGAGGGGGTCAACCTTCGCTGACCATCGCGTCTCGGGACTTCACAAGGAGAGAATGCCAAAGTTCGATACTCCAACTCGCGAGGTCGAGATTTGCGAGAGGCACTAGCGCTTAAGCCCTAGCCGACGGTTACATGTGGAGGGCACCGACAATAAAAAGGGCCCACAGTATTGCCGAGATGATCAAGGCTGCCCATCTGAAGTGGACACGTGGTGCGCGATTAGGCTCCTCACCTCCTCACCCTTCGTGACTTGGAAGATCGAAGACTAGCTCCTCCCAGCAGCGAGACGCGAAGTCTCGAGGGAATCTCGGGCCCGGGCCCACCGTCTTGCCGAGGTGATCAGAACCGTCCATCAAAGAGGGACACCTGGCATGCGATTGGGCTCCTCGCCTCCTCTCCCCTTGCAAATTTGAAGATCGAGGACCAGCCTCCTCGCAGCTGTGAGACGCGAAGTGTCGAGGGCATCCGGGACTCGGGCCCACTGTCTTGCCGAGAAGATCTCAGTTGTCCATCTAAAGCAGACACCTGGTGCAAGTAGAGCCATCTTAGTGCTTCTCCCATCGCGACTCCAACTCGCAAAAAGCAGCTCCGTTATTTTCTGAGGTGCAAGGTGCCGAGAGAATCTCGGGCCCGGGCCCACGGCATTTCCAGGAGAAGTAAGAACCGTCAGATCAAGAAGGCTGAAGCGCTGAGTTCAGTTACAAAGAGGATCTTCGCAGTCTCCAAGCGCCATCGGATCCGATCTCCATATTGTTTCTTGCCTGAAGTAAATGATGACAAGAGCGGGTGGTTGAGACTTCCTCTCATTCATTAAGAGAGGGAATGGAGGTTCTGGCAAGCCGTCTACCCGAGGAGGTCCTGTGTGTCGATTTTCCCACAGAAGCCATGCTGGAGTCCTCGACTCAATAGAAAAGTCTGCACACGCTAGCCCAACACTTAATGGCTCAGCTACTCTCCTTGCAAGAGCCATGCCTAGTTAAGATGGTGCTTAAAAGAAGACATCAGTACGAATTTGACTGAAGGGACACCCAGCTTTGAGTGACTGTACACGCCTCTGTGAGGTGAAGTTTCCTAAGTATATAGACTCAGTTTTTATATATTGTAGGTATCGATGGTTGAGCAGGGCTCCCGATTGAAAATTTTTAATGAAGCACTGATACTCTAGTTATGTATGAACTTTTGAGACTTCTTGTCTTATGAATGCCAGTTTCTTTTACGTCTTTGTTATACTATGTTAGAATAGCTCGGAATTGGAGGATCCATCCGAGTTGTAGTTGTTATAGGATGATGTATGTTGGATCACTGTAATAGTTACGTTGTCTTTGATCAGTGCTAGTGATTTTCCCAGCGCTGAGTGACTTGGAATTGGAGGATCCAGTCAAGTCCCTTTTTCAGTTTCTTGAGACCCTGAACCAAGAGGATCTTGTATTCAGGGTCTTTCTTCTGCAAAGTTGTTTGCTCACCTTCCTTACCAAGTCTTCCACCTGCTCATATTTTAATCAACCCACTCGTTGAAGTTAGATCAAGACCTCCTTCGTCCCATACATGCTAGACTCGGTCCCTGAGTTAGAGTGATACCTCCTCGAGTCTTTATCTCCATTCGGTCACCCCTTTAAAAACAATCGTGACATTAAACTGATGGGTGTCGGGCTCTGCTCCTACAAGCAATCCAGGAGTGACTTCCGACGCTAACAATATAGTTTAGTAAAAACTTTTTTTTCAACATGATTTTTTATTTATCACTAACTCTGGTGGATCACATCCATTGGTTGATACTTCTAAAGGGTGTTGTTTTTTGAAGTGGATGAATGATTACAGGTATTAGAAAACTAAATATTTTAAGGTCATCATGTTCTATACTATGAGAACATGTCCTCATGTTGTATCTATATGTTACCCCCCCATGCCTAGGATAACTAGAGGAGATCATGTCTCGTGGCCCACCATGTAGACAATGATCCTGACCATGATGATGATCAACATGTCCACATATAGCATCCTAATAACCCCCTTCATTTACCTTTAGAGCTATAGGTGAACCAAGGCTCATCACATCCAAGAATCCCAATGCATGGGAGATGGTAACCTAGTGTCACCATGAGGTATGTTACTCCTTCCTTCATGTGAAGTGTTGTGCTTAATTTGTTGGGCATGTGGATGAGTATCTTTGGTTGAAGTTGGATAATGGATCACTAGCTTGGGAAATTGTGTTAGTTTCATTATTTCACCTTGGTGGTTAGCTTCTATTTCCTAGTCTCGTGTTGTCACCACCTATGGAAAAGGGGTACTACTAGGGGCCCTCGCAAGGGTAACGTCCCATTCCCCACCATACTTGAAACTTTCCATCCTAGAGCCTTTCACAGTGTAACAAACTTTGGTAATGGTTCATGCTCCATTCTCTCATGAGAATAAGGGGTCAAAGGGCTATAGGTTGATGCAGTTTCTCTATATATATGCTATAAATGATAAAGGTTTCCATAAAATCCATAGTCCATCTTGATCTCTACCCCCTCTAATGGTAATCACCCATGTACTGATGTGAATGAATGAACAATGAAGGAATAAATCTTGAAACCTATAAAGGGGACTTGCAAATTAATGACTGGGTATCAAAAGGAAATTAAGGGGTTCATAATGAAAAACGTACCAAGGAAAGAGTATCCTAAGCATCAAACACTCCCTATACAAAGGTGCTCATAGAAATGTATTTAATGACACCATAAGACATTAAGTAAGTCCTAAATTATATCACTATCACACTTACTTTTGAAGGGTTTCTTGATTTTTTTCTTCCCTCGAGACCTATCTGATCCAGGTGGATATCGGGGGCCACCCATCTTTTCCAAATGGCTCAAAACAGTTTTCTGGCCATTTTGGCAATTTACTATTTTTAGCAGGTGTTCACTTCCAGGGCCATTTTGAGGGCCTAAATGAAGGTTTTTCGAGATCGAGGTTCTCAATGATAGCCAAAGGCATGATTGAGACCCCAAAATGAATCTCCTTGACGATACCTTTCCAACGAGCTATCACACGCCTAAAACGGAGATCGTATGCAAAAGTTACGACCCCGGGAAGTTGATGCACCAACTTACCCAAACGGGGCCCACATGACTTTTGGCGCTTCATCTCCTAGGGTTAGGTTTTTGGATGTCTAAGACTTTTGGCATTCCCATCTATTGTAAAAAGGGCCTTCGGAGCCTCATTGTAACCATCATCTTGTGAATGCGAGTAGCCGTCACATCTCTTCTCAGAGATAAGCTGCCACCATTCTAGCGAGTCTTTCACTCTGTATTTTTACAGTCTCTGTACATTTCTTTCATTAATAGAAATCGTGTATTACTGTATCTCTGTGTTTATGGTTGCATATCTGATATATTTCTGTTATATTACTGGATATACGCGATATCTCTGTGCATTTCTTTATTATATCTCCGCTCTCATTTCGTGCCGAAAATAATCTAGATCACTATCCCTCTACCTGAGTCTTTTATTTCCTATCTAGGTTGGCACACCTAATAGGTTTGGATGAAGGTCCTCCCATATTTAAACTTTCCAACTCACATGAGGTATTAGGATGGTGTGATGCTTGAAGGGGATATAGAGGTGAATTGTTTACATGGCATACATCTTAAGTAATGACTTGCTTTTCATGTTTTAAGGACTAATATATCTTATGAACATTGGTTTACCTTGTCTTATACTTTGATTTGTTTTGGATGGCCCTGACATGGTTCTGTAAGGAACGTCCTAGGTTTTCACCCAGGACATTGTGCCTTTATTGTAGGACTATGGCACCTGTGATGTAGAGCAATGAATCATCCAGTGACTCACCACCTTTTGACATGAGATATCACACCCTTAGAACCTTGGAAGATGGACATATGAGCTTGGCTTGAGAATATTTGGTCATGATGGCACATAGATGGGTTGAAAACCCACAGGCTGGGAAGAGTACCCAAATGATTATTATTCACTGGATCAAGGAAATTATAGCAGAAGAGAGTCGGATATCACTCAGAGATAAGAAGCAAGCTCCTTTTCCCTGGACGAAGTACCCTGGATGATGGATGTTGGCCCTCATTTGATGATTATGTCATCTTTTAGGGTTTGATGGTGTTAGTGTTTAACGAAAAGTTGGGATACCAGTGATGATTTCCATGACCTTGGATGAGGTGATAAATAATTTGACATCACTTCATATTGGATTACTTCCACATGGACTTTGGATGCCTCCTCCTAGCCTAAGAAGGCTTGGTGACACCACATGTGTGACCCTTATGATGCATTTTTTTCATTTTTTCATTTTGTAAAGGTTTAAAGAGGAGTCGACCCCACTTCAAATTAATGTTATGTTATATTATGTGGACAAAATGTTAGCCTCATATATAAAGGCTAGTGTCATTTTTATTTTGGATCATCAGATTCCTCTCTCATTTAGAGAGGTGACACTTCTAAAAGTTTTTCCCTTTAGGGCTCTTTGGCTCTTTTCTCTTATGCACTATGCTTGAAGGAGGTTCATTTGTGGATGATTTTCTCATTTGGATGGATAATTTCTTCAATCAGGGTTTTATGCTCTTGATTCTTGGGATGAAGTAAGTAATTTTCTGTAATTTTATCTTGTCTTGTAAATTTTAATGGTTAAATTTCTTTCTTGTTGCAAGTATCATTGTTTGGTTGAAACCCTAAGTGCTTCTCTTCCTCAGAAATTTTTATTTGTCCTAGTTTGTGAAATGTCTCTACTAGGGTTAGAAGCCTAAATCCAAAAAGTGCTTGCACTTTAGGGTTTTAACCCTAGACATTTGATCATTGAACTAAGTGAAGCTACAAATGAAAAATGACACCTAGGTCCCATATGTGCTTGCACCCTAGGTACCTTCTTTCCAAAGTCTAATCCTAAGGCCCAAACGTGTTTGCACCTTAGGGTTTAGACTCTACCTCTTGGTTTCATCTAGATCAATATTCAAGTTTAATGCATTTGAGACTCCATAGGCCTTAAAAGGATAATGAAACTGATCTACGAGTGTTAGTGTGGCTAAAGTAGTTGTTAAAATCAATATTCTAAATCTCTCAAACATCCCACTAACTTCACTAACCCTAACTTTAGCAAAATTGAAGTATTTCTTGCTGCTATTATAAAAAAATTCTACATCTACTGATAATTATATTTAATTGTTGAATACACCTATCTAAAAGTGGTTTAACTCTAACATAGTTACCAACTTAACGAGAACTCTACAGAGTTTTCGTATTTTGGGGGGGTCCAATTTTTTACCCCGTTTTTAAAAATGGTGCTACACATAGCACCCCCTCCCTTTTTATGTGGTTTTTCTATATTTTAAATTTTTAGATCCACAATGTTTCAACATTTTTTTTAAATGCTTATTTTTCATCTATTTTCAAATTTTTTCTAAATTTTGTTTTATTTTATTCAAGGGTGTTTTTAGTCATTTTTCCATGCTTCTTTCAATCTTAAAAATATTTTTTACCATTTACTTTTTTGAAGTTACTATTTTTCATATAATTGTGTCTCCTTAATTAACTTATTGTTCCATACTTTTAAAATATAGTGGAAAACACAATTGTTAACACATTGTTTACATTTACTTCAATACATAGAAAAAAATTGTAGTTAAATAACATTTTTTTTTAATATTTAGCAAAAAAATATAATTCGATTTTTTTAGATAAATTAAAAACTAAAATATAAATAAAAGAATTGAAATTTAAAACAGAAATAAAAATTAAAAAGCAAATTTAAATAATAAAAAAAATTAAAGAAAAAATTAAAAAACCAAAGAAAGACA
>ML790902.1:141476-166439 GCA_009831015.1 Picea engelmannii | reverse complement strand
AATTGTTTTTTTGGAAAATTTTAATTTTTTCTTTTTGTTATATTTCTTTATTTTTAAATTGAATTTTGAATATATTTTTTAAAATGTGTTTTTTTGGTCATTTAAAAAGAAATTATTTGCGAATATTTTGTTTTTCTTAAGTGACCATTTGGGGTCCAATTTTGGGTTGTTTATTTGGGTAGGGATTTGTTGTCAATATCACAATTCAATTAGGTCATAAAGAGCTATGATTTTCAGGTTTAGAAAAAAACATTTTGTTTTAGATAGCATCATTTTTTTTATTTAGGTGTTGATTTTAAGATTTTTCTAAGATATTGTTGAGTTTTGAAGGGCATGTTTAAAAAATGTTTTAATTTTAACCCTGTTTAAAAAAATGGTGCTACCAGTATCACCATTTTTTATTTGGAGGTTGATTTTCATGTTTTTTATGCAAAAATATGGGTTTTTAGGGCTAGAGTTCTCATTTTGAGGTCACGGTTCTCGTTAAGTCGGTAACTTTGTTTCGTTCAAAAACTACCTCTAGCAATCGGATAATAATCTATTGGTTTAATGCTTAATTTCCATGATCAATCGTTATGTTTCTGAGCATTATTTCTTGTTGTTGTTGGAAACCTTTTATTGTTGTCATATAATTGTTTATTTTTGTTATTTGCAATAGCCAATGAAATTTTACTTGTCTAGTGTCTAAAGAGGTCATTTTTACATGTTCTATCTTGGTAATTGTCAAATATATGCTGCAAATTGTTCATTTTTCCTGTCAAATATATGTTGCAAATTGTTCATTTTTCCGGGAATGTACAATAATTTACTTACAACTTCTCTCCTCCTTCCTAGACCTAGACCAACTAATAGGTGATCAAGATAGGGGGCGATAGGCTTGGTTATGTCTTTCTATTTGATCCCTTGAGGTAACCAAGGAAGCCTCCCTTATGGTGGATTTCTTCCATCACTAAAGTGAGGGAAGATTCTACTTGGGTGACAGTTGTAGTTTCTTCCATAGTTACATAAGATTTGGGGATCTTGTGGAGGGATTTGCACAAGTACAAATCTTGTGATAACAAACCCCAAATTGGTCCCTCTTTCAAAAGGAACTTTAGAAGATGTTAATGGTTCAGATTATTACTCCCACAAGACATTCCTCTCGAGGGGGGAATTTGGTGTGTTAAGAAAGAAAAATAGTGAGATTAGATTATGTGTTGACCTCATAAATTTGAATCAATTGTCCCTTACAAATAAATGTTTGCTTCCTAATATGGAGAAACTATTGTAGAGAGACATTGGATCAGGTATGTTGTTTATGTTAGATGGTTTTTCGAGATACAACCAAGTTTGGGGAAAGGAAAAAGATCAACATAGGACAATTTTCATTGCACCATAGGGAACATTTGAATATCTTAGGATGCCATTTGGTTTGTAAAATGTTGGATCCACTTTTTAGAGAGCCATGGATTTTTGTTTTAGGGATATCATTGGTAAAATTGTCAAAATATATTAGGATTTTCTAACTATTCTCAAAGGACATAAGTGCTCATGTGAAACATCTTCTACAGGTCTTTGAGATATGTAGGAAATATGGAATATCCTCAAATCTAAAGAATTTAGTGTTCGGTGTTGACTAAGGAAATCTCCTTGGGCATATAGTATCAAAGGATGGTACAAAGTTGATCCTGAAAGGATATGAGCTATCAAGAATATCCCACTATTAGATAATAAGAAGAAAGTTAAATCTCTTTTGGAAAGATAAATTTTATTAGGAGATTCATCCCAAACTTCACAGAAATAACAAAGCCTATATAAAATTTGTTGAAGAAGGGTTGTGAATTTAAATGGAATGATGAAAGAATGAATACTTTCTGAAAAACAAAAGAAGCCATTATGTCAACTCTTGTGCTGGTAAACCTTGATCATTTTAAGGATTTCCATACATTTTCATTTTCATTATAGGATATTATTTTCAGAGTATCATTGTATAAAAATGATCAAAATATGAAACAATCGATTGCTTTTATGAGCAAGGAATTGGGAGATTCAAAAATGAAATATTCAATTATGGAGAAACACACATATGCCTTAGTCCACTCATTGAATCATTTCAAAGGTTATATTGGATATTCAATTATTATTGTCTATGTTACTCATGCAATTGTCAAAGACATATTGGTGCAACAAGATTGTCTAGATATAAGAGGAAAGTGGGTCTCAAGAATTCAAGAATATGAATTGAAAATTAGGTCAACTAAAATAATATGGAAAGGATTGGCAAAAATGTCCATTAAAGGTAATGAGAAGGCTTTGAGCATTAGTTATTTGGATATGGTTTCAGTTATTCTAGATGAGTTAGAGCATCATATTTGGTATTTGGGCATTGTATAATATTTGAAGAATTTGTCATGTCTAGATATTTTAAGTGATCATAAAAGTTACTAAGGTTAAAAGCATCTAAATATTGCTTAACTTAGGGATGTCTAGGTGGAAAAACTCTAAAGGATTAGTGCTCAAATGTGTTCATGAAGATGAGTCCAAAAGACTCATGACAAAGATACATGACAGATTGTGTGGTGGACACTATGTTGTTAGGACAACAACACATAAGAATTTAAGAGCAAGTTATTATTGGCCAATGTTGTCTGCTAACATTCATTGTTTTGTTAGATCATATCAGTCATGTCAGTTGTTTGTAGGTAGGTAGCATTTGGAAACCTTACCCTTGCAACCAGTGGTTGTAGAGGCATGTTTTCAGTAATGGGGTTTGGTTTTCATTGGAAAATTCAAATAAAACTCAAGCAATAATTTTTGATGTATTATCACAACCATTGATTATTTCAATAGGTGGGTTGAGGCGATTGTTACCCATGATTTTGGTTGTCATGATGATGTATTGATGATGGTGTACTCAATCTCTTCATAATAACTTTCTCCTGAGAAAAGTTACTTTTTTCTCTTTCTAGAAATATCGTTTTTGAAGAAGGTTCGCAGGCTGCTAGTATATTTGACTGCGAGAATGCTTGATTCTCGCAAGCTTCCTTAAGCCAGGGTGCGAGAAGTTCACACTGTGTTGAACTGCTAGGGTGCGAACTATTCCTAAAGCATGGAAAAAGATGAATTCTCGATGCTTCTAGAAGGGAATCTTCTAGAAGGATGAGATGGCATCCGAATGGTTATCCTAGTACTGGATTCCCTGATATTTTGGGATCATTCTTATCCAAGTAACTAATTCATTCTCTCCTATATATTGAGGGAAGTCTCATGGAAAAGGTTAAGAAAGATTCATTGGAGAATTGGTGAAAGAATTGTGTGAAGGACTCAGCATTGAACAACAGCTTGGAGACTCTAGCAAGTCTATCAAGAGGATTTGATCTTCTTCATACAAGGATTGAGCAAGTGTGTGTGTCGAAGCCAAGATCCATCGAAAGGAAGTTTGCGACATCAAGGCTCAGGTTGTAAGATTTACTTTCCATTAATATGATACAGTGGCATGTCCCTTTCCCATAAAGCTATTTCCACTTTATTATGTAATTCCTTGATCATACACATAGGTTAAATGTTGAATATATTGTGCTATCTTCACTTTGGTTGGTTTGTGTTGTCTTGGTTTGGACTTTACAAGAGAACTGGAGCGAAGCGGGAGCAATAAAGACCCTAGGAAGAGATAATAAGGTATGTTACTCGTTTCTTCCTCCTAGTCAATTCAATGGTCAAAACCTAGGGAAAGAGTATTGTCCTGTCTTGCTTTGTTCTAGATCCAGGTGGATCTAGGGAGATCAGTTCGTGTCCACACCTACAGATTTGTCCAATAACAAAATTGGCGACTCCACTGGGGATCAATCCCATTGTCTTTGTGGCTTTTGGTGTTTTTCTGTGGCCATTTGCTCTAGTTTTACTTTTCTCCTGTCCTATCAATCTCTGAGTCTTCAGGATATCCTGAGAGACCCTCTGGGTCCAGAGGCCTTTTTAAATTTTGCTTCATTCTCCAAAATTTTGATTATGTTCAGGAATTCTCGCACTGCACTTCATTGTAGCCTGCGAGAACTGGTAGGGTTCGCACTCTGACTTTAGGTTTCAGTGCAAGGTTCTCGCACCTTGCTCAAGGGTTACCTGTAAGAATCAATGATTCTCGCACTGTGTAATACTACCAGCCTGCGAACCCCATTTTCCAAAAGTTTGGATTTGATTTTTGGTATTTTCAACTGCCCAGATCAGTTTGATTGCCTCATAAGAGTTTCTTGGACCATTGATTGATGTTTTTCTTGTCTTCATTTGCATGCATGAATAGTCTTAGGATTTCAAGGCTCTTCTTATCACTTTTGTCTTGACTTTCGTTTCTTGACTTTTCTTGGCAACACCATACTCTTTGATCTTAGAATCTGAGTGTGTTTGATTAGTTAAGGATCGATGATCGGATGAAAGTTGAGTTTTCTTGGTATTTATCATTTGCTTTGTTTAAAAGATCATTTTTCTTGTGCGATTGAAAAGACTATATTGGTTTGCTCTTTATTTTTGTTTTCATTGAAAGAGTAGATTGGGTTTTGGTAATTGCTTGTTCATTTGGCTTTTGATTTTTTGTACTCTCGCTGTCATAGTGTGGGTCCTTTTTTGAAAAGTGAACAACAAGTTTTTCTTTCAAAAAAAAAAAATTATTTTCATTTTTCGCAAACATTGAAAATCAAATTATTAAGATTGTTGAAGTTATTGAAGAAGACACAATAGAGAATTATCATTTGATAAGTGATTGGTTGCATTTGCATTTTAAAGGAAATTTTTCATTGTAGTTCAAGGTTGATCTGGAAAAACTTTCTCTCTCTCCCATACATAGGATTCATTGAATGAAAAGTGATACATTTCATTCTCATCCTTGCATTATTGGGTCAGAGTCATACAACATCAATTTCACTTCCGTTTCCTTTGAGTAAACAATGGCTCTTAATAACAATGCGTAATCATAAAATTTATCTAGTAACTCTTTTCTAGGGCTCTATTACACCAACATTTAACTAGGCTAGCGCTTTGGAGTAGGAAGAGAGATACACTCTCCAAAAGCACAAAACACACAATAGCATATTGTGTTAGGGAGTGTTTAATTCCATTTGCAACATCTTGTCTTGGGAAGCCCTTCTCACACAAGGTTCAAGCACGAGGTTGCATTGATATCGACAGAGTTACTCACCCTTCTTTGTTGATATCAGTGTAGATATTGCATGTATTACGAGAATCACTCGGAGGTATACCCACAATGATAAGTGGAAGCCTTTTGAGTTGATTGCGGGCTAGATACCCTACCCTTGCGTGTGGATCGGGCTGTCGATTTTTCCCCCAGGCTTTATTGTTGTTGGTGGTGACCTTAGTGGCCTATCTTTATAGGTTCTTACCCAAGGTGACTGTGGAGGGGAAAGTCTTCATGGTACCTGGAATTGACGTTGACCAAACTCACTCGGGCTCCTTGGAGGGTATACCCACGATTATTTGTGGGAGCTTGCACCAGGGTGTAAGTCTGTTAAGCAAGTCGTCAGCATAAATTTTCCACCCTAGCCACTCCCCTTCTTGTCTCATTGTTGCGACATTGGATTTAATCACCAACTAGTGGCTTTGAAATTAGAAGGTCTTGTTTGCTTGGTGTTGCTTCCTAGATTTTGTTTACTAGCGCGTGTTGTTTGTTTCTCGAAGTTGACCATAGGATTTTCTTCGCGAAGTTTGTCACTCATCTACAATAGCTCCTCCACGTCGTTCACGTAGAATGTAGGGTTTAGCTCCAGAGCATCTAGAAGTTCCTCAACTGTTGTTGGGAAAAATACCCTATGGACTAGCAAACTAGGGTCAGATTTGCATGCAGATTTTGACCGTAAAGAAATTACTTTTTAACCTACCACACAAAACTTAAACCCCTCTTTCAAAATACATGCATGTAAAGGACCTACTAAACTTGTCACTGGCATTTGGCGTAGATCCTCCGTTGCACTTTTATCGCTTGCTTGCGTTGCTCCTTCCAAAGATGTCCTGCAATCACAACAAACAACTATGCATGCAAGCTACTTTTCTACTTAAGGGTTAGAAATTAAGCATAAATTAACCAAACCATAGATAACTCATGCATTGGGATGGGAAAAGTATTCTTTTATTATTTGAAAAATGAATCAACTTACAATCCAAGTCGAGACTGGCCACCGCTCCTTGATCCTGATCCTGGGCTCCTCTTCGTTTGTCCTCCAATTGCTTTGCGTTAAATATCCTTTGGCATGAGGAAAGGCTAAAGGGTTGGGACAATGGATTATACAAATGGGCAGAGTTTCTTCGCTATCTTTTTTCCTCCTCCAAATGGTACCCCTACCCCTTCTTTTATAGGCTAGAAGGATCTAGGGTTTTGGATGAACCCTCGGCCATGCATGGTCAGGAGTTTCAGTTAACTGACCCATAGCTTTTTGTCCCATCGGAAACTTTCCTTTTTTTCATGATTCTGAAGGTACACCCAGGCTGTAGTGGGCCTGCTAGCATGGACTTTTATATACACGCAGGTTGTAATGGACCAACTAGCATGTACTTTTAAAAATGGAGTTTTTAGAAGAGTTATTCAGTATTTTTTTGGCAAAGAAGGGATATGAGTTGGCTTGATGCCAGGTAAGCATGTGTGGTGCAATTTAGGGTTATAACAGATGCCCCCTAATGTGTGAGGTCAGAAGAGCATCTGATGGCTGAAATACATTACCAATATTTTTACTGATGTGCCGAACGATTGAGCCCAAGGATCAGGAACCAGGAGGTGTCGTCTGCAAAATAAAAAATGTCTCACCGAGGCGGGCATAACCATGCTCGGGATAAAATAGAACCATGGCTACCAATAAAATACACTGTAGATCCATGTCAAATAACTATAAAGAGTAGCCGTGAATAATACACAGCGGAGCTACATCTCGAAATCAAAAAGATATACATATAGAGTATCCATCTTCCAGAAGCTGATTCGACCTGATGGCTGGACTTCATAGCTCGAGCAACAACTTCAAAATCTTCTAAAACTCGGGTAGGAGTGTAATATGAGTGTAAAAGTGCACTACCCAGAGGTCTTCGACAGCTCGTCAGTTATGGACTTGATAATCTTGATGATCGGATTGAAGGCTTCAGTGATTTCGAGCAAGGACGTGATTGGATGTTCAGGATGGTCGGGTATGTGGACAAGAGACATTGCAGAGGGGCCGACTCAGGCTTAGTGACAAACTTCCCTTGGAAAATAGCACGACAAGTGATAAGACTCAGGCAGCATATATGTTAATCATAAGTCTACGAAGTAGGAGGCAACACAAACTCTCCATATGTTTGGAAGAGTAACCAAATGGTGGAGGACACAACTCTATATAGAGAGAAAAGATTCCTAAGGTTGTACTACATCCCATAGTATGATGATCAAACAAACAGATGTGATTTATCCAAGGGAGACTCATCATGCTGCCAAATAAAGAAAATACTTTTCCCATCCTCTTTTTGGGGTATATTTGATTTTTTTGTTCTTTTTGATAATTTTTGAAAAAGAACAAAGGGGTATTACATTACAATGGAGGAACAAGTACTACAAACATACAAGCTCAAGGCGCAAGGAAAAGACTGATGTTCTGGTAAAATGATACTCGAGAAAAATCCTCCGGCGGCCAAAGGTGTTAAGACGCAGAAGAAAACTGTCACAAGGCTGGTGGATAAGGGATGAAAATGCAGTTGATAGAACACACAATGGTAACATCCTTTGATGTAAGTTTAACGATCCCAGAGAAGGTAAGATCGGTGGTTTTTCATATTTAGAGAGTCTGAAAAAGCATAAAAGGAGACTCTGTTGGGGTACCTTTTTCGACAATAGTCTAGTCGGTTCGAAAAAGGGATAAACTAGCACCGATTAGACGTCAATTCAAAACCATGTTAACGAGTGTGACAAGGACAAGATCACTCGGCTATTTTTTCACTTTTAAGGAGTCTGAAAAAATCTTAACTATGGACTTCGTCAGGAATATTCTTCTGGACCCATTTAACAAGTGTGAAAGAATAAGGTCACTCGGCGATCTTTTCAATTTTAGGGAGTCTTAAAAGAGCTTAAATATGGACTCCGTGGGGGTTTCTTTTTCGTAAATTTAGTCCCTCAGGCCCGAAAAAGGAATAAAATTATACCCGAGGATACTCTTCTAAAGAATAGGAATTCAATAGAGTATACCTTTGTTTGTACAGTTGACTGTCCGGACCAAAAAAGGGGTAAACTACCGCCGGACAGACGTGACTTCAAATTTCAGTTTAACGAGTGTGAAAGGTCACAAGATCGCTCGGCAATCTTTTCATTTTTAGAGGGTCTGAAAAGGGCTTAAAAGGAGACCCGTGTAAGGAATGTTCTTCTGGACCAATTTAACGAGTGTGAAGAAACAAGGTCACTCGACAATCTTTTCATCTTTAAGGAGTCTAAAAAGGGCTTAAAGAAGACTCCACAATGGTTACTTTTCTCAGTTAATCCGGACGAGATCGAAAAGAATAAATGCAGTCTCGCCAGATGTTGCTTTTGGATCTCAAAGTGAGCTTGAAAAACAACAAAGTTAGCTCATGATAGACTCTTTGTGGGTCGATTCCTGGCATCTCCTCGCAGGAGCTGTATGCTCCGACGAAAACATTGTCTAGGACGCCAGGGGTTCTAGAGATATTGATAGGTATCGTTTCAAAAATGGTTTCCATATTACCCTCAGCATAGATCTTGTGTGTAGCTAAGGGATTAGTATGACAAGACCTATCTCCAGTCATAGTCACGGTGAATTCTCTTGCTTTGATTCAGCTTAACTTTGGGAGGAAATATGATCTGTGATGAAGATCTTCCCAAGGTTTTTCTGGACTAGTCATTGCTTTGATTACTGCTTCGTCAGAAGGCAAGACTAAGTCTAACAAATCGACGTTAGCGAGAGAACCCTGAGCCCAAATAGGCTCTAGAAGTGGATCTAACTCTTGTGTAGGAGTCGGATCAGGGTTAGTTGAAGATTGTTGGACTAAAGAGTACGCTACCTCAGCGGCCGACAAGGGCATGGACATGCCTGAGTGCCCTATCTCATCTATCGTGGCTGATGGGGAAGGAAGAATCCAAGGATCCTCAAAGTAAGTCGTGCAGAACGACGAAACTTGAAAAATCTCAACCTTATGGTGATTAGATATAAATTTGACATCATCGTGAGGAGGTGGGTAATCAAAGGTACCCATCAAAGATGGGCACAAACCAACTCCTACATTAATGACACCTGGTTGAGGATTATCAATCATGGGGATCGTGGATGCTCCCAAAGATGGGTCAAGTCTAGAGAAGGACAATTGATCGATGGTCACTATCCAACCCTCGTGTGAAAAAAACAAGACTCGAAAAACTGTAGCAACCACAGCTTGCATAGCATAATTCCAACTCCATCCGAACAAGAGATTATAGTCGAGGGGAGCATCGACTACCTCTACTTTGACACACACGGTCTTCCCTCCTAACTCCACAAGGAAAGAAGGAACGATGCCATGTGGTCGGAAAGAACGACCGTCAAAAGCAGTGAGGAGAGTAGGTGATGGAGACAAAGCAGGTTGGCCAATGGCTTTCCAACATGCTAACGACATAACACATGTTGAGGCACCCTCATCGACCACTATGTGGAAGATATTCCATGTAAAAATTTTCGTGGGATGAGCCACTACTATCTAAAACACTACGTGGTAAGGCAGACAAGGTTTTAAGTCGGTTGTATCTAACATGATGGTACCCGGGTTACAAGTCTTCGTAGAGACAAAAGAAGTTAACAAGGCTTTCCTCTTAGCAGGGAAACTTTGGAGGACCTCCAAAGCAGACATCGCACAAGGGGTTTGTGATAAATCTTCCACCACGAAGTAATTTTGGGCAGCCCTTGCGATTGGGTTGTGAGAAGATTTCTTAAATGCACCCTTTGGAATGCGTGTCATTGTTTCTCCAAACGTCTTCTCGATCTGTAGAGGAAGAGATGGGAGCTCAGCTTCTTTACCCTTCTCAGAGGCACTTGGTTTACTATAGTCGTGCACTCTAGTCGTTATGAAAGCATCACCCCTAACCATATATACGTTTGTGGATGAGGGATTGTTTGGAGGAGGGCAGGTTTCTTGGCTGCCCCCTTCGGCACTTGTAGAGGCTTGAGTTAAATTTTTCCCATGTTGAAAAGGATTAGTCAACACTGCCTGTTGCTGTGTGACAAACTTTTGGGCCTCTGCAAGTCAAGGAAAAAGATGGGTTAGGTGGTCTTCCGCACATAAGTTGCACAGATACCTCGCCTTTCATTTTTCCGTGGTGTCCCCGCCAGCATTATCAATGGGTTTTTTATCCCCCTTACCCTTATTTCGTTGTTTTTTCTTCCCTTCAGGCTACTGGGTGGCCTTTGGGTTAGTCACCTGCACGGAGTGTACTTCTGACATTTGGGTAGGAGGAGGAGCCAAAGAAGTAGTCTGGCTGGCCGTTGAGTGTTGTATAGATAACTATTGCAATTGTTTTGTCAATTGCTCAGTGGGCTTGGTTTGCGTGGAACCAACAATACCATTGGCATGTGGTCCAGCTCTATGTCTAGTTTTATCCAGTATCGATCGTGGTGCATCTGGCAGGATGTTGTATAATAAACCAGACTGAGAATAGATGAGCTCAAACTGTTGAGACCTCATGATGGCATCTTCTTCGGAGAAAACCCCAGAAGTTGCGACATATTTGGATAATTGTGGGACCAGAGACTTGAGGAACCACTCAAGCAAGAATGCTGGTGGGACTGGTACTTTAATCAAACTCTTATGGTGTCTCCACTCTCGGATATGATCAGAAATATGGTCCGTTGTTGTCTGTTCAAAATTAGCGAGCAGCTTTGTGCCAGCATTGTATCTCATAGGTAACTGGAAATGGTTAAGGAAAGCCATCGCCAGTTCGCCAAAAGAAGAGTATCTTGAGCGATCGAGCTCGATGTACCATTTCGCAGAACTCCCAATAAGAGTGCGTTGAAACAATCGCAGTTGTACGAAGTCATATTTCAATGAGTTAGATGAACACCAAAGATGGAAGGTAGTCACATGATCACCTGGATCTTCATTAAGCTTGGCCTCGAACTTTGGAATGCCCGAAGGAAACTTCGTTGGCATAGGAGGCCAACATGGATCGTGAAAAATAGGATCATTTAACAACCTTGTCAAATCTGGCAAGTGTAACGTCGCTAGGAATGGTAGTTTGGGTTGCTACTGATAACCTGGGAAAAAGGGTCCTAGAGTTTGACTGGCACTAGGTTGCCAGGAAAAGTTTGGTTGCTGGCCCAGATTCTAGTAAAAACCATGGCCCTGACCAGCATAAGGATTTTGCATCTGTGGAGACATCATTGGCTGATTTCCCATAAAGGACATAGGATGTTGGGCATGCATCGTGTTTGAAGGACTTTGGGAAGGATTACCCCATGTCGGTCCTAATGGAAGAGGCATAGTAGTCTGTCCAGAGTTCCATTGACTGTGGAAATAATTACCCCAGAACAACATTCCAGAGGAGGGAATGGATCCTCGTCCTGAGTTCCAAGGTCCTGCTATATGTGCCCCCAGCATAGGAATAGTACCCTATGCCGGAGTAGACTATCCAAAAATGCGAGTGCCCCCCGATGGGAAAGTGGTGGATGTGAAAGTGTTGTTACCAAACGTCCCATTCCAAACAAACAGTGACGAACCTATCGGCATACTGTGCATAGGTGTTCCTTGACTCCCGGCTCCAAATAAGTTAGTGTGTGCAGGCTTCCCGGTGGACTGCTGATGCTGACCACCAAGCGAAGGGGATGAAGGAGGAATATGACCTCGGGCGTAAGGAAAAGCATTAAAAGGGACAAGAGTGCCCCCAAGTTGACCTTGCAGAGGAGTGTTAGAGCTCCCTACCCCCAGACCCAAAGTCTGTAAAGTGGAGTAAGTGAGTGTAGGACTTGTACCCAAACTAGGCATACTATATGAGAACGGAGGGCATGTCACACTAGGTGTGAAAGGGGTTGTGGTCGCCGCCATAGACGGGGTCGGTCCACTGTGCAATGTAGTTGCGGCCGAGACCATGGTGGCTTGGACCGATGACAGTAAGTTAGGAGATGATTCTTCTGTGGTAGCAACTGTGGTGGAAATGGAAGAATTCCCAGAAGAAGTAACAGTGTTTGTTTCCATAGCTGTGTGAGGCACTGACAGGAATTCGTAAAATTGGATTGGTACAATAACCTATGGCCAAGTATCAGTGGTGGGGGTTTCAAATGAGCCAATATTGGTGGTTGATTCCTCCGGGGGTTGTTCGAGCACAATGGTTTGTAACCCGGTCGCTTCAAAAGACCCTTGTTGGTCTAGCTTCCGCCTCAATGGTGGCAGGGGTGGCTCCAGTATAACTGGCGGCAGGCCCAGAAGCCTTCGTGACCGGTGGAGCTCAGGATCCTCCACTTTGTGAGAATATCCAAGACACGCTAAGGTATTCTACACGTTCAAACAGTAACACACACTAAAAAAGAAGCCCCTAAGAGATAAGACAAGCAATCACTAAACTATTTGGAAGAACAGTTACAACAACCAACACTAGAGAAAATTACTAGTGCAAGTGAAACTCGAACACGGAAGCACCCTTTGGGTATACTCTGAAAAGCATGGCCCGATGTCTGTCCTAGGTACCGCGGTATACCCCCGCAGTCACCTGTGTATTTCCCTCAAAAGATTGGCAACTAGGTTGCCAGCACACGCACAGTCATCAGGCGGGTACAGTCGAAAGTCGGGTAGACCACAATGAGTAGGGTATCAAGCCTGAAACCTGTCAAGGGTATCAAGAGAAAATGGTCCATAAGACAACTAAGGACCTCGAATGGATTCGAGACCCATGAAGCCTCGTGGAAAATGCAAACGACAGAATCCCAAAACAAGCCCTCGATATCTGTTCTCCACTATAATTGGTCCGGCTTTGGAGGGGTTATCTCCGCTACCTTTCCACACGCGACCTCGTGTTTATCCCCTGTGTTAGAGGGGGGTCCTGGATAACTTCCATGAAATTGGACTTAGACACTCCCTATCATAGACTCCAATGTTTAGTTTTGAATGGCCTTGGAGAGTTTCCTCTCCAACCTAATCCAAGGCCCTAGTCCTGAACTAGTTTGTGAACCCTACAAACAAAAAGTCTAATAGATTTTAAATTAGTGTTGCTTTTATGGGATTTCTTACGTCATGGGGTATGAAGGTGAAACTGATGATGTGTAAAGACGAAATCAAAAATGAATGAAAAAATGCTAGAAACAAAAGACTTTTACTAAATGCAAAATTTCAGCAACTTTTCACAAAGAAAGATTTCTTTTTCTTTTTAATTTTTCTAAGATTTTATGCAGCAATCATAAAGGAATTCCGCTCGACTATGATCTACTTATGATATAAATGCACTGCAAAAACTTACGAAACAAAAGACTTCTCCCTAGCTAATGATGCAGAAACACACTCTTTAAACAAAGCAGAAAATGAAAAAGAGATATAGTTTTTTTTATTTAAGTGCTAATGAAGCAACAAGGGGAAAATACTGACAAGCACAAAACCAAGAAAGACAAATTATGGCTTAAATCGCAGATCGCAAAGAATCAAATCAAAGACACATAATGCAATAAAGAAAATAGATACTCTTACGCTCGTCTAAAAACCAATTTTTTTTTATATTTTTTGTCAACTATCAACTGAGAAAAAGCAGGCTAAGGGTAAGATGACCTAACCTACTGACTGTTCAACCCTAGACTCAAACACCTGAGAGGAATACTTCTCAGAAAAGGAGGGGATGACTGCCCCACCCTTGAACAAAAAGTAGCCTGTCAAGAACACTACTATCACTAAAACAGCAAGCGTGCGAACGCGTGCTGAGATGAAACAGGACGTGTGTACACACGGGATGAACTTGTACAGGTCGCGTGTATGTATAACCTCTAAGACAAAGATAAAAATAGGTAGTCCAGACCAGGAAGAGGCCTCTAGTATTGACAACCAGGGTCCCTTGAAGGCTTGGATGCTTTTTCTAACAGAAAAGAAAAAATAATGCAAGGAATAACAAGGCAAAAAAATAATCTGAAATAGGACTGTGAACCAGCAAGACTCAGACAGGATTCCAGAAAACCCCCTGAGAATGTATAATTCTGACAGGGAAGAGGTGGACTGCCTCTACAGGTCTCTGGACTCCTACATGCTATTGTTATCCCTACAGCTAGCGTTCACACGCCGGCTATAAGAGGATAGGGAGCGAGTACACACGTGCAGGCCTTATGCAGGCCGCGTGTACCTCTGTGTGTCCCGAAAACTACCGTCAAGCAGAAGTCAGGGAAAACTGGTATGAAGAACCAAGCTCCCTGCTTGCTTAGACCTTACAGAAAAAACCAGCAAAGAAACAAAAAATCTAATCTCTTAAACTACCCAAAAAACTCAACTAAATCCGGAAACCCTAAAGAGTATTCTCCCCAGTATGGTCACCAATTCTGTTGTTGGGAAAAATACCCTACGGACTAGTAAACTAGGATCAGATTTGCATGCAGATTTTGATCATAAAGAAATTACTTTTTAACCTACCACTCGAAACTTAAACCCCTCTTTCACAATACATGCATGGAAAGGAACTACTAACCTTGTCACTAGCGTTTGGCGTAGATCCTCCGTTGTGCTTTTATTGCTTGTTTGCACTGCTCCTTCCAAAGATGTCCTGCAATCACAACAAACAACTATGCATGCACGCTACTTTTCTACTTGAGGGTTAGAAATTAAGCATAAATTAACCAAACCATAGATAACTCGTGCATTGGGATGGGAAAAGTATTCTTTTATTATTTGAAAAATGAATCAACTTACAATCAAAGTCGAGACCGTCCATCGCTCCTTGATCCTGATCCCGGGCTCCTCTTCATTTGTCCTCCAACTGCTTTGCATTAAATCTCCTTTGGCATGAGGAAAGGCTAAAGGGTTGGGACAATGGATTATACAAATGGGCAGAGTTTTTTCGCTATCTTTTTTCCTCCTCCAAATGGTACCCCTACCCCTTCTTTTATAGGCTAGAAGGAGCTAGGGTTTTGGACGAACCCTCGGCCATGCATTACCGGGAGTTTCAGTTAACTGACCCATAGCTTTTTTTCCCGTCAGAAACTTTCCTTTTTTTCATGATTCTGAAGGTACACGCTCGCTGCAGTGGGCCAACTAGCGTGTACTTTTAAAAATGGAGTTTTTAGAAGATTTTTTCAGTAGTTTTTTGGAAAAGAAGGGATATGAGTTGGCCTGATGCTAGGTAAGCATGTGTGATGCAATTTAGGGTTATAACATCAACCCTTTCCCACAATCACACCTGGAGGCTCTCCTCGGCAAAGTGAAGTCTCAGTCGTCACCACCCCACAAGTGGAACGCACTGACTCTCTAGAACATTTTCGCATTAAAAACACTCGAGAGGACTTTAGACTTAACCCCGATTCTGAGAGACGTTTTATGCGAGTAGACTCTTCCGGAGACTTAATTGTTGTATATTCCGGATCTTCGACTGGACCCTTTCCCGGTATAGAAGGCCAAGATCCTTTTTGGTCTATAGGTGTTTTTCGGCGAGACCTTTTTGGTGTAGGTTCCCTTGTGATTTCTGAAATTAATCCTCCTGTGATTTCCGAGATCTCTAATCTAGAGATAGTACTGTTGACTACCGCTTATCACTTTACTATCCCTGCCGAAATGGCCCATCTCGCAACTACTACGAGTGTTCTAACCGAGTTTCCTGTGGCTAGTCTTGTTCCCATCAACACACCACGAACGCCCAACGTCAATCCGACACTACCACCTAGATACTGTGCATTGAATACTTCCATTCCTACTTCGACGCAAACTCCATTTGGTTCTCCTAGTGGTCCTTCTTCTTCTGGGAACTTTCTTCCCGGTTTTGTCCCAACACTCCCTCAATTTCCTTTTGGAGGACCTCCTTTATCTCCTACTGGGAATCCTAATCTTAGTGGTGTTATTCTGTCATTCACTCCAACTTACCAGTTTCCGGTTGGTGGAAAATCTCATCCAGGTAGTATAACTCAACCCCCTCTCAGTTGGCAAATGATAATTGGAATATTTCCCTCCATTGGTGCACCACCTTCAATGGGAGGAGCAACTCCACCTTATGGGCAGAACATACCTTCGTCCTTGGCCCAGTATTGGAATTAGTTGATACAAAATCCTTCTCAATTGACTGGGGGGCAACAGTTTCCAACTGCATCCGTAACACCCCCTAGCATGGGCCAACCATATCCAGGTTCGTTTAATCCCATTTGGGGGTCAAATGCTCAAACTCAAGCCCTTGTTCCAGGGTATAATCCGATGAGCTACTATCATGTCCAACCACCACCGAATATGCCTGGATCTTCACATTATATGCAGATTGCTTATGGTCCTACTGGTTTTCCGATGGGGCTTCCTCCCCAGAGCCACCAGTACCTGTAGGTGAATCAACAGTTACCCTTTCTTGCCACTTTGGATCTTCTGGATTAGTCTAGGATTTTAAATGATCCTATTCGTCACTCTCCCCAATGGCCTGTTATCCCAGCCAAACTTCCATCATACATTCCTAAATTCGATGGCAAAGTGGGAGAGGACCCAAATAATCACGTTATGAATTTTCACCTATGGTGTTCATCCAACTCGTTGATGGATGACTCTATTTGTCTACATCTTTTTCAACGAACCCTTACCAGTTCTACTGCGAAGTGGTATATTGAATTGCCACGAGGTTTCTTCTCTGATTTCAACACCCTAGCTATGGCTTTCCTTACGCATTACCAGTTACCGATCCGTTATGATATGGGGACCGAGATTTTGACTTCCTTCAAACAAACTAAAGGAACTTATATATCTGATCACATCCATGAGTGGCGAAGGAGACGACGTCTCATTAAACTTGAGCTCCCCGATCAGTTACTGGTAGAATGGTTTACAAAATCATTTGTGAACGAAATTGGTAAGGACATCACCATGGGTGGTGTTGTCACGGAAGAGCAGGATATAAGTCATGCTCAATATCTTGATCTTGTTTATTCGCAAATGGGAACCCTTTACGATTTACTACCTGATTTACGTCGTCTTAATGCTTCCAACACTTCAACTACTCCAGCTGCCTCACATGCGGCTGATGGTGTGATTGGTACTGCTCAAGCTCAATCACATTTTGTTTCAAGCACAACCCCTAAATTTGCTTCTTCTAATGTTCAAAATGCTCCGTCTCCTGCCACTCCCACTGGCAAGACTTCTGAGGTAAATGCAGTCCAATCTACCCCAGCCGGTAAGAACAAATCTAAAAAAGGGAGAGGCAAGAATAAGGAGGGAAAAAATAATCCTCAAGCAGAGCAAACTAAATCTACCCCTGTTGACGATCGGGATAAGCGAAAACCATGATACCCTTGCCTTATCTGTGGTGATGATCACTACACGAAGGATTGTCCATGACGTGCCGAGGTCACTAAGTTCCTTCAGGGAGCCTCAAAACCACTTGCACCGGCTATCTTGTCCCAACCCTTCCCGTCTCAACAACAGGCTCAGTTGGTCATTCATGATCAACCATCCTCTTCTACTACATCATATGTTTTGATGTATACTGGTGATTCTAAGCAGAACAACGTTGCGCTCACGACTCACGCCAAAGACTATTCTCCATCTAAGGAGAAGGTTGACAATTTACCCCCTTCCTTGGTACAACCCTCTCCGACGTCTCCACCTACCAACAATCCTCTTCATCTCGAACGACTGAGCCTCGACACAGTTCTGCGACCCCCCCCCAAAGGGTGTCATTCGTAAATCGACTTTCAATCCTCATGCTCGTGCAACCCAGAACTACAACATTGTTGAAGATCTGTCCCAAGCACCTTTTGCGATGTCAGCCCTTGAAGTCCTTCAAACTTGTCCTGCACAACGGAAGGCACTGTTGAAAGCTATAGGTGGAATTGACCCGACGGATACAAATTTAATAATCTTTGACTTGGAAGATCACATTCCAAGGTTACCCCCTCAACTTGCATTCTAGATATAGGTTGTATCTGACAAGAACATTTGCAAAACTATTATCGACGAGGGTGCCTCGACGTGTGTAATGTCTTTTGCTTGCTGGAAAGCCATTGGCTCTCCTTATTTGAATGAATCACAAAACACTCTTAAAGCCTTCAATGGATCTGGTTTTAAGCCTTACGGTGTTCTTCCTTCGTTGCCTATCACTTTAGAAGGTAAGACGGTCCAAGTCGAAGTAGAAGTCTTTGATGCTCCCCTTGATTATAATCTTCTTCTTGGCCGCAGCTGGATCGATTCCATGCGCGTTGTTGTGTCGACACTTTTTCATCTAGTATGTTTCCCTCATCAAGGAAAGGTTGTTACCGTTGACCAACTCGCCTTCTTCAATTCTGATACCTGTACTGGCAACGTACCGTTTATTGCTAAAACCCCGCCAGGTTATGAGAATGTTGGTGTAATCCTTCTAAAGGACTCGTTAATGGGTACTTTCCCCATTCCACCACCAGATGTTCCACGCTCATCTATTGCTTCTATCAACATGATCTCCACCTTTCCTCATGAACTTTCTGTGTCCCACAAACTTGGATAGTCCGTGACCCTGGAGATCATCTTCGTTACGGCAACGAAATGTCATTAAGTCTGGTTGAATCCGCCTATCAGGCCATTCACTCGGCAACACCTTCTACCTCCTCTCTTGATGAGTTGTCTCCTGATCCTTTTCATGTTATTTTTCCCACTGACAAGATGATCATGTCCGTCCTGGAAGACACCCCTTAGGACGATGGGCATCATCGTTCCATTCTCTTTCTGGAACAACACACTCTTGAGAACTACCAACGGATTTCAACCCCATCAACCATTGTCGTTATTTTGACTGTTCCCGAGTCTACACATGATGTGTTTGTCGAAGGGAACTTAAGTAATATCTTTCCCATGATTCCCATTGACATCTTCGTTAAACCTGGAATTGTCGAAAATGTCCATATTGGAGCTTCATGTTCCCCTGACGAAATAGTCACCTATACATCCCTGTTCAAAGAGTTTCGTGACATATTCGCTTGGAGCTACGAAGAAATGTCGGGTATCGACCATGAGATTGTGATCCATGAGATTAAGACATATCCTGACGTTAAACCTGTCCGGCAATGCCTTTGTCCAGTTCACCCACATAAAGCGGCTTCTATAAAACTTGAAGTCGAGAAACTTCTAAAAGCCGGCTTTATTTATCTGGTGGCTCTCACAGACTGAGTTTCCAATCTTGTCCCAATTGACAAGAAACAAGGTACGATTTGTGTGTGTGTTGATTATATGGATATTAATAAAGCTTGTCCAAAAGACAACTTTCCTACCCCTTTCGTCGATCAGATTGTCGATGAATGCACCGGAAGTGAAATCTTTTCTCTCATGGATGGTTTCTCCGGCTATAATCAAATTAACATCATTCCCGAGGATCAACATAAGACTGTTTTTATTTGTCCTTGGGGTACTTTTTCTTATCGGAAACTTCCTTTTGGTCTTAAGAACGTTGGTGCCACTTTTCAACGTGCTATGTATTATGCGTTTCATGATATCAAACACATCATTCAACCCTATTTGGACGATTTACCTGCTCATTCTATGCGCATAACCGATCACCCAAACCATCTCCAGGCTATTTTCATTCGTTGTCGGTTCTACAGGATCCGTTTAAATCCTCATAAGTGTGTTTTCTGTTTGGAATCCGAACATCTTCTAGGTTTTATAGTTTTGCATCAAGGGATCTGGGTGGATCCATTGAACGTTGAGGCGATCCTTAATCTTCCTCCTCCTTCTACACTTCACCAGTTGCAAAGTTTACAGGGGAAAGAAAAATTTCTTCGTTGTTTAATCCCCAATTACGCTGAGATAACTCATGGATTTACACAACTTTTAAAGAAGGATTACGAGTTCGTCTAGGACACCATTGCCAACAATGCTTTTGAATCTTTGAAGTTGTCATTAACATGAGCTCCGCTTCTCTTCCCCCCGATTACAATCGTGATTATTTCCTTTACCTTGCTGCCTCATATTACACTATTGGCATGGTTCTCGTACAAGAGGATGATGCGCACAACGAACATGTTATTTACTACTTGAGTCAAAGTCTTACACCCACTGAAATCAAGTATCAACATGTCGAAAAACCGGCCTTGGCTACCGTTCAAGCTGTCCAAAGCTTCCGGCACTATATCCTCTCACACAAAACTACAGTGATTTCCCATTGCAACCTTATGCAACATATTTTGACACGTCAATTGCTAGGGGGAAAATACTCCAAATGGATTGTGATACTCCAGGAGTTTGACTTGGAATTCGACAGCACCAAGTCCAAGAAATCTTAGTTTTTGCTGAGTTGATATGCGATTTTCCCCACTCTACAACGGAAAATGTAGCAGTTGATTCATTACCCAATGAATCTCTTTTCCTTATTAGCACTGATGATCTTTGGTATGGAGATATCATTATATATCTCCAAACCCAGAGTTTCCGAGAAACTTTGTCAAGTACTGAATGACGTCGAGTACGCTATCAAGCTCATCAATACATTATCCTCGGGGATACTCTTTACCGTCGAGGGATTGACTCTGTTTTTCAACGTTGTCTAACGTTCGATGAAGCCAAGAAAGCTCTAAATGACTTCCATTCTGGAGCATGTGGTGGTCATATGTCTGGGTATGCTACTGCCCAGGAGATCTTAAGAGCAGGGTATTTTTGTCCTTCTTTGTTTAATGACTGCATTATTGTCGTTCAGAAATGCCATGCCTGCTAGACCTACAATCAGAAAATTCGGTCCCATCATGCTCCTCTTCATCCTGTGGTCTCCGTTGGTCCCTTTGCGAAATGGGGCATCGATTTCATGACATGTCACCCTCACTCGGCCGGGGGGCATGGTTACATCATTGTAGCCATTGATTACTTTACGAAATGGGCTGAGGCGATGCTGACATTTGACAACACTGGAAAGACCGCAACATTGTTTCTTTTTAATCACGTCGTAGCTCATTTTGGTGTTCCCCAAGCTATCGTTACCAATCACGGTAGTCATTTTAGGAATTTTATGATGTCTAAACTTACTGAAAAGATGGGTCTTCGCCATGATAACTCAACACCCTATTATCCACAAGCCAATGGCCAAGTCAAAGCAATTAACAAATTTCTTATAACTATGCTTCGACAAATGATAGGGATTCATAAAACAAGTTGGCACACAATCTTGTTTTCAACATTGTGGGCGTACAGGACATCTGTCAAGTATGCTACTGGGTTTACACCTTTTTGGTTAGTCTATGGTGTGGAAGCCATTCTCCCTATCGAATGTGAGATACCCTCGTTAAAACTAGTTGTTGAACTCCTACCCAACACTTCTGCTAAAGAAGAACGTCTATTGTATCTTATGCAATTAGACGAAACTCGATGTGACGCCACCCTAGTCATAGAAGCCCAGAAAAAGCGTGTCAAGGCCCAATATGACAAGCATGTTAAGCCTCGCATTTTTTCCAAAGGTGATCTTGTTATTCTCTATGAACAGGATCGAGATATGTTAGGAGCTAGGAAATTCGAACCCATGTGGCAAGGTCCCTATATTGTTTGACGAGTTTTGGACAAAGGAGATTATGAGTTGGTAGATTACGATGGTATCCCTTTGAGTGAACCCAGGAATGGTTTGTACTTGAAGAAGTTGTTGGAAAATGTTTAACAGGATCCATATGCTTGTCATTGATGGCAAGTACAACAATGAAGATGGCATGAGTATAGGAAGAATGTAATAGACGGGCACCAGAAGTATTACAGGCAGAGAAACCTCAATAAGATCAGAAGAGATAGTGCAGAGGATGTTTGGTATGTTTTACAGGCAGCGTAAGCTTGTCATTGATGGCAAGTACAACAGTGATTATGGCTTGAGTACAACAGCGATGATCAGTAGTGCAGTGATATTCAGGAAGACCAACAACACAACAATTGTCTAAACGCAACAATCCTCAGTTGTCAAATCAAGGATTGATATAAACTATTGATCAGGCATGATGAAGTCCCGTAAAGTTTGAGAAGAACTATTGATCATTGGATCCCCTTCAAATTCCCAAAAGAATGAGAGCCATCAGATCGACAAGAAGAGTGTGCTAAAGAGGAGGGACTCGTAAAGTTTGAGAAGCATTTCTGATCGTTGGATCCATTCAAAATTCCCGAAAGAACGAGGGTCGTCAGATATGAATGTAGACAACAAGAGATCGTTGAAGAGGAGGACAGATCTCAGGAATTAGATCCAAGTGCAGGATCCGACCATCGTTGGATCAAGAAGAACCCGCACGTCCTTTAAGGTACAAGGAGAAGTGGGCGTAATCGTGATATGCAAAATCACGACTTAATCTGAGCTGTCGGATCAAGGTTGAATCTAGACCATTCATCTCAGTCCATATCATAGTTTCGTGGATCGAGAGTTGAAGAGGTCAAAGAATATTAACATCAAGAATCACAAAATCGCGACTTAATCTGAGCCATCAGATCAAGGTTGAATCTGGACCATTGATTCCAGTCCATGTCGGAGTTTCAAGGATCGCGTATTGGAGATGTCAAAGAAACAATGCAACAAGAATGTCGATTTCGCGATATGAAAAATTGTGATTCAATCGCAGCCGTTGAATCAAGCTCAGATCTGGACCATTGATCTAACTCCATATCAGAGTTTCGGGGATCGCAACATGGAGAGGCAAGTAAACAATGCAACAATAATGTCGATTTCGCGATATGTGAAATTACGATTCAATTGCAGCCGTTGAATCAAGCTCAGATCTGGACCATTGATCTAACTCCATATCGGAGTTTCGGGGATCGCGACATGGAGAGGAAAAGAAAACAATGCAACAAGAATGCTGAAATCACGATTACATCGCAGCTGTTGAATCAAGATCCGATCTGGACCATGGAATCATAGGACATGTGGCAAGCGATCGAAATATTGCTGACTTGGGGTCAACAGAGCATAGTGTTGAAAATCACGAAATGAGAAATCATGAAAGCGCTTTATGCATAAGCGTGTGGTCATGGCCATTGATCACATTGATGGAAGATGGAGGTAGAAGATAGAGGTGCTAAGCTTGGCCACAGAAATGCCGAAATGAATGCAAGATCTCATGAAGCCAATCCAACGGTGCAGGTGAATTTGAACAAAGATTGGAGGGTTACTATTCTCTCTCACAGTTAACTCCTCAGTTACGAATCTGTTAGTGAAACGAACTCATGATTGCCAATCAGTTGGCATTTTAGGTGCTAAGACAGTTGTCTTCCTTTTGCCTAAGGAGATGGGAAGTTGAACCACCGTGAGTGTGTATAAAAGAAAATGAGACAGACAGCGTGAGGTTGGTTGTTCTTAATGAAAATGAATGAAACTGAAGGAGATCGGAGGGCTATTGTTGCACGACACAGTGAAACTGCTAGAAACCATTGATGGTTTCTACCAGAGGATGCGAAGAGACTTCTATGTGATTTCCAGAGGAGCTGAAGAGTCACATGGAATCTGCCAGTGGAATGAAGATGATTCGTGGAGGAAATTGACAGTTGGATGAGGGTTAGAGCTCATAACTAAAACAAAAATGATGAGCTCGATTGTAACAAAGAAGACGAAGAGTCTCAACTACCAGAGAGAAAAATGAATCTCGGCTTAACACCTAGTGATGATAGACACAGGGATTGAACTGCCAGAGAAGTTGAAGAGTCGCGATGATGATCACGCAGAGCACTTGATATGTGGAGGAGATTGGTGCGGTATGAGAATGCAGAGGAATGGTGAATATTGCATGCACAAGATGCACAGAAGCCATATATACACGGTACAGAGAAGAGAAGCGGTTGTTGTTGTTGTTGGAGTTTGTTGTGGTTGTTTTTGTTGAAGGTGATTCATGTGTGAAGAAGGAGGAGAGTGCAACAACTGAATTGAATAGAAGAGGATCTGTGCAGTGAATGGACATGGCACACAGAGCATAAAAAGCAGAAGAACAGATAGCACAAGTCATGTGTGCAGGAAGGCAGTGAGGCAAACAGAGCAATGAAATGTAGCAGAACAGTGATGAGTCTGGTAAGCCATTGTTGAACATTATATCATTGTAATAAGTTTCAGTAGCAAAGATTTACATTTCAGGGAGGTTGGGAGGTTCTAGGGAGGACTATTGTCCTTAGAGGTTCAAGTGGGTGCTTGAACACAGGGATTTGTAGCTTCCATCTGGTTGCAGCCAGAGAAACCAGGGTGGCAGGGTGGTGCAAGGTTGAACTCTTGTTCTCTGTTATATAGGTTGGTGCCTGTATGATTGGAAGTTGGTGCTTCCATCCAGTTGGTGCTGGAAACACTCAGGGAGTTGGTGCTTCCTTCTAGTTGGTGCTAGAGAAACCAGGGAGTTGGTGCTTCCTTCTAGTTGGTGCTAGAGAAACCAAGGAGTTGGTGCTTCCTTCTATTTGGTGCTAGAGAAACCATGGAGTTGGTGCTTCCTTCTAGTGGGTGCTAGAGAAAACAAAGAGTTGGTGCTCTCAGCAAGTAGCAGCTTGCAAAATAGATGTTGTAGCCTCATTATGAGTTGGTGCTCATATGTATGATAATGTAAAGAATGTAACTATTACTTATCATATAAAGAAAAAGAGGTTTTTACCCTTTATGGGTTTCCTTAGGAAATATTTGTCTCTGTGTATCACATGTGTGTGAATGATGTTGAATATGCTATTGCTTACTTCCCTGCACTATTGTGATTTTCCTTCAGTGTTTCTGCAAAGATTTTAAAAGAAGCATAATTGTTTAAGCACAGTAACAACTGATTCACCCCCCCTCTCAGTTGTCCAACAATTGGTATCAGAGTTGGCCCCTTTTATCTAAGGGTAGATCCTAGAGCTTAAACATGACAAGCCATGAAGGGACTTCAGTCACTAGGCCTCCTCTATTTGATGGAA
>ML790902.1:105451-130639 GCA_009831015.1 Picea engelmannii | reverse complement strand
ATTCTCTCCTATATATTGAGGGAATTCTCATGGAAAAGGTTAAGCAAGATTCATTGGAGAATTGGTGAAAGAATTGTGTGAAGGACTCAACATTGAACAACAGCTTGGAGACTCTAGCAAGTCTATCAAGAGGATTTGATCTTTTTCATACAAGGATTGAGCAAGTGTGTGTGTCGGAGCCAAGAGCCATTGAAAGGAAGTTTGCGACATCAAGGCTCAGGTTGTAAGCTTTACTTTCCATTAATATGATACAGTGGCATGTCCCTTTCCCATAAAGCTATTTCCACTTTATTGTGTAATTACTTGATCATACACATAGGTTAACTGTTGAATATATTGTGCTATCTTCACTTTGGTTGGTTTTTGTTGTCTTGGTATGGAATTTACAAGAGCACTGAAGCGAAGCGGTAGAAACAAAGACCCTAGGAAGCGATAATAAGGTATGTTACTTGTTTCTTCCTCCTAGTCAATTCAATGGTCAAAACCTAGGGAAAGAGTATTGTCATGTCTTGCTTTGTTCTAGATCCAGGTGGATCTAGGGAGATCAGTTTGTGTCCGCACCTACAGATTTGTCCAATAATAGCGATACCCACAAAGAAGGCAACAGATAAAGTGGTCATGGAGCTTCTAGAAGATAAGATAATTACCAAATTTGGTATTCCAACAAAAATAACTATCAATAATGCCAAATCTTTTAGTTCAATAGATTTGTCAAATTTTTATTTCAACTATGGTATTATCCTATCCCAGTCATCTAATTATTACCCACAAGAGAATGATTTGATATAATCTAGCAAAGAGAATATCATGACACTTAATAAGATTGTTGGTGACAATAATAAGTCCTATGATAGAAATATTAAACATGCATTATGGGCAAATCATATTTTAGTGTATTAGTTGTTGCAACATTTCACTACAAACCAAGAGGTAGTTCAGGCAAGGGTGAATTTAGGTGGTTGATTTGTATGAGAATCATCGAAAGGAATTGGATCACTTAGTCAAGTCAAGAAAAGGTTAAAGGTACATTTGATAGAAGGGTTCATTAAAGGGTTCTAAAAAGAGGAGATCTAGTCCTTATGTAGGACAAAAGGAGAGAAAAGTCAGGAAATTATGGTAAGTTTGATAGCTTATGGTTGGATCTATACATGATTAAAGACATCGTCAGAGAAAAATCTTTCCACCTTAGCTACTTGAATGGAGAAGAGATGGATTTGGTCGTAAACAATAAATTTTTGAAATTGTATTGCTCTTATGGCATCTAGTTCCATATGTAGATTAGGTAGGATAAATAATCTATATTGAGTAGTGGAGTAGGAGAATAAATCCTTTGAGACATTAGAGTAGTATTTACCTTCATGTTCCCTTTGACATTTTAGCTCATGTATTGTTTTCAAAGTTGTTTTTGATGTATCACATTACATTAGGACTCATAAGCACTATTATTATTTTTTATTATTATCATATGTGGATTCTCGAGGAAAGTCTTGACTTACCCTACCACATGCTTTGATCATTTATATTCGAGTTGTATTAGGTGTTATGGATACTAGAGTCCTCACGCACTCTATTGCTAGATAACATGTCCTCATTTGGAGCTAGTTGTTACCCCTCATTTGGTTTGAGGATTTACATTCGTGATTTTTATCATGACATTTGTGAATTTCATCATACTTGTCATAGATTTACAAGTTGAAAGAGAATTCATTTGTCACAAAGGCATTATTGATTGGTGCACACGCTCTCCTTCACTTGTGACATTGTTAACCACCATATGGTGGGTGCTAAGGTGTCTAGAGGAAATTTATTCTTTGCACACTTATTTTCTTCCTACTCCCCTAGGGTACATCAACATGAGGAGATATTTTCAGTGGTTTATAGTGGTACACCTTAGTTATATGATGTCTATTTTATTCATAAATGGATTTTTCATCATGGTTCATGGTTAGCCTCACTAAATACTTCATGTATATATTCATCTCTATGATGGTCTAGTCCCTTGATGACTATGGTGGTACATTATTCATAGCACTCTCTTTTTTAGTAGTTGAACACTTAGAGATGGCATTGTTATCGCACATTTTGTAGTTTGGGAAAAGCCCAACCTAAGCCACAAATGTGTGACACAACTGGGAACAACTATCACTATCACCTCAATATATATCACCCTCCTTTTAGTGAAGGATGAATCCAACACAAGAGAGGCTTCTCGATGACCCTAGGGGGATTGCGATGGAAAGTGAAGAGAGATTGGAGAATGCCCCTATAGTTCAAGGTCAAGAGTGGAAATGAGACTTGAGAATAGGTCTTGTGAGTTGATGAAGGTTTCAAAGGTTATGTACCTGTAAAACAATGTTAGACCTACCCGGAACAAAACAATATATGGTAAATAAATCCTCAAAACCAATGGGGAATCAACAAGAAACCTTGTTGTCCCAAAATTGCAGTAGTATGGATATATATATCAGCAATAAATAATTAATGACAACTTCAAATTAAACCATCAAAATCAAGTGTATGATCTTGGAAGTAAAGCTAGCAACAAGTAGACAATTTTCCAATAATTGAACCAAGACTTTGATAGAAAAAGAGGGTTGTTATTAAGTGGTATCAACAAGATTTTTTAACATCCTTATGGCTGTAGAAAAAAATTTCTACATAAGAAATTTCTATCCATTAAAATCGAAAAGTAATCCACCCAAACAAAATCCCTTAAGAAGTAGATCAATAATGACAACTTGCAAGTGGATTTTAGCGGTAGAAAAGTGAGTAAAAGATTGAAAGAGACTAAGTTTTATGAAGCCTATTGGTTGTAGCTAAAATTTTATTAAAACAACTAAATTATTTGGCTAATTAAGATTCCCATAGGGCACAATATAGATTAAAATATGTACAATCAAATTCCAAACTTGAACAATTCAATCTCCTTGATATCATGTTTACCAATGCACAATATTTAATATCCAATGCAAAAAGATTAGTGCCTTATCTATTGGGTTATGGGGTCTCTTGTTTATAAGCTATGGTTTATTAATCCTCTATGGGTGTAAGCCCTTTTACTTCCTAGAGTAAACAAGCCTTAGCAAGGTACATCTACAAGGGTGTAAGCCCTTTTACTCCTTGTAGCAACCTTTGTAATAGCCCTTTCAATGACAATAAAATATAGATCTTGATGGAGGGTGTACGCCCTTATACTCCTCCAAGGGTTTGACAAATTAACCTTGAAATCAATAAGAAAACATACAATTGTAGAAATCTCTTACCTAATCCAAGAGATAGCATGAGAAACCTTAGTTATCAAGAATATTCCACCACATTTTCCAAGCAACAAGCATCAAGAGAAATCGCTATCCTTCCTTCAACCAATAGAAAACACAAGCATCCAAATGCATAAGAGACTAGATAGAGCAAATTGTCCAAGTAGGGAGAAAATACCATCAAACAAGAATTTTATAATTTTCAAGTGAGTGTTATGTCAAATGAAAGTGAGATGACTTCTATTTATATGCGGTCATCTAAAACCAATTTGTTCACATAATAAATTCAACACCAAATTAAAATGGGTCAACCCCTTTATTTTCCTTTACATTTTACAAAATTAAAATTACATAAATAAAAAACCCTTAGAAGGGTGACATCATTCCCTAAAAGGGTGACACTAGGCCTCAAAAGTGAGACATTGAGCCTCTAGATGCAATTCATTAGACCTCCAAATTCCATGTGTCTATATCTCATGCTACATAGTGTCATGTCATCCATCTTCCACCTTCAAACCAAATCATCTCTCTTATGGAACCATCAATCCCATCAAACCCTAGCCGCTTTCATGATGTCAAGGCTTGGAAGGTGACATCTCAGGCCTACAAAGGCCAACGTCCAAGTGGAAGGGGCTATAATTTCATTACCTAGTGCTGTCCAAGTGCCTCCAAAGGAAACATCCATCATCTCAAGTGTGCAATGGCTCTGGGGTCCTATTCCCATCTCGTGGGGTATGGCCTCCATCCTTGGGGTTTTCAACCCCCCATGAAGGTCAAAATGGCACAGTTCCTCGATGGAATAGCTTACACTTGGAAAGGTCCTAAAAAGACAAACAAGTACACCCTCCAAGGGTCCACAATTTACATGTATCATGCCAAGTAATCCATATTTAATAAAAGAACCACCTGAACATGTGCATCAATACCCCCCTTTTCAAACTACACAAATGCTTAAAGACCTTATACAGTTTGCCAAATTTAGGTATGGGAGGGTTTTCATGGTTTTCTATTGGGTATATTAATCCCCCAAGTTAAGGATTGTTTCTCAAGGAGACCCTCTCTAAGTCATGTAGTGAATATGAGGTGGATAGGGGTGTGACTTTTGGGTATGGGGTTCTTGACGTATCAAGGGCTCATATTGTCTCATTTATGGGTGCCTTTGTAGAGGGTGTGTTTCATCGCAAGGAGAACCACAATTTCACTTGGATCTAAGAACACATTGAGTTCCATGTGCAAGGAAAGTAAAAGACACCACAAATGCATTCCCTCAACAAGTGGGATATTTATTAATTATATGTTTTCATTTTTAAAAGGTCCTTGAATTTTTTTATGGAGAAGTGTTTTATTTCTCTCAGGACCTTAGGGAGAGCATATAGAGGATAGCATATGGCTCTCATCTTTTTCCAGCTACAACACCTCTAGGCCTTTATCCCCTTCTTCCCATAAAATGAGGTACAAGCCCTTCTTGGGGTCAATAAGCTCGAAAACCCAAAAGGAGAGGAAATGAAAGGGAAGAAGTGTGGAAAATTATATGTGTGGGAATGGTATGATGACCCTTCAAGGAGACCCCTAGTAGCAACCCTTTTCCCAAGGGTGACCCACTTACTAGGAAACCATGTCAACCACCAAGGTGAAATGAAGAAAAAGGTATAATTTGCAAGAAAATGTTTTCATAATCAAGAAATGACCCTTTGCAACATATTCAAATGCTTCAATTATTAAAATGAAACTTACCATGAGACTAGACTTGTCACCTTATGAATCAAGACCCATTGTCTTATGTGGGCCAAGCTGGTGTAATGGAAATTGTTGTTGTTGATCAAGTGGATATGTGTGGTTATATGAGGAGATTTGTTTGCTCATATGGCTCTCGACACTCCATGTATTCAACCCATGGGCCTCAAGACATCGTCTCCTTAGTTACCCCTAGCTTGGGGGGGTAACATCTGGCTCCTACTTGGGACATGTGCTTGCTATAGAGTACATGAGAACCTCAGCATCTCCTAGTAAGACATGTTTGTAATGTCCCTAGGTATTTTTGTTACAATTTACCTCATTGTTGTATCAAATGTATAAGTATTTATTAATATTGACTTTCATCAAACACTTAGGTTGTAGGTGTCTTCTCACTGCCAAAACCTCCAATTTACTATTGTGATATTTTCATTGGTTTCTGAAGTGTTATGAATGGATTACTTGTTATTTAAGTGTGCTAAAAAAAATCCTTTTAATATATTAAAGATACACGCAACAAGCATAGGAAAACCCACTACACACAATTGGTATAATTGACACAACACAATAGTGATATATTTAGTATTTACCAATGAATAATTGAGCAATAACACTATTAATAACTCACAGGTTTTATTTATACATCTTAGATGGCAGTCATTTATTTTCTATAAGAGTAATATTTCCATAAGATTTCCCTCCAATGACACCTTTGTTGCTCCCAATATAGTTGTCCCATTGAGATAAATCACCTCTATTCCCAGAACTCGAACTGATAGAGATAACTCAGTCCCAGCAGAGAAATATGGTCTTTCCTTCAAGGATAAGTGACCCATGTGCAAGAGAACTTAAGTATGTTTTCAAACTCATCTTTGGGGATGATAACTCGGCTTCATAGCCTAAAATATGTGCCCATCTCACAAGAAAATGACCCGGCATAAAGAACCCACAATTTTCCTTCAAAAAAATGTGCCCAACAAAGAAGAAATCAAGACTTTACCCAACAACATGACCCCCACTCTATTAAGCTCATCCCCAAGGAAGATAAATGACCCAAATTCAAGAAAAAACTTGACCTTTAGTGAATAAACTTGTTCAAACTTATAAATTTTCCCTCTAACAAGTAGACTCGGCCTCCATAAGAAAAATCAAACTCTATAAAAAAGAACCATATGCCAAATGATGAGATGCTTAGCTACACTGAAGCACAATGAAGAAATATGAGTGATATCTTCCCTATGACCAGCTAGGGTGGATAGTGTCACCACCGAAACCAATCTCAAAACTCTCTAGGGTTTTTCATCCCAAGAGCCAAAGCCACAAGAGCTCTCTCAAGTCGATTTTAGAAAATAACAAGAGAATAATGAGAGAGGGTGCCCTCATTCTCCTTTTATCTCCTCGTTGACCCTTTTCAGACCCTTTTTCCCTTTTAATAACTTAAAGTGACTTTAGAATGTTATTCTTCATATTACCCATTAAATCACTTTTTAACCCCTTTTGAACTCCAAAAAGTGATTAATTTGTTTTTAAGACATTTTTGATCTATGTAAGTCCCTTTCTCATCATTCCAACCTTTAGATATTTTTTTCTCAGTTCCAATGAGTTATTACACTCAAGTATCCCCTCAGATAATATGGTCCAAATGACACCTTTAGTGCATTTAATTAAATTATGCCCAATAATAGCCCAAAATTATGGGAATTGTTGGAACGCCATGAAATTAAGGGTGAATTGTGTGGAAGTGATCCCAATGCTGAAATATGATGAATGGAATAAGCTGATCCTCATATAAATCCTCCAATTCTCTCAAGCTCGTTGTTAACTTCCATTTACCCCTCTATTCAGGATGACATAAACCCACAAGGTTTCCTCCAGCTGTAAACACGGGGAATCCAAAAATGGGGACATTACAGTCCTCCCTTCCCAAATATTGCTTTCCCTCAAGCAATTCCATCACAACCTGATGATCCATCGACTAAAATAAACTTAAAATGATAACATGGTCCCAAACCACCCTGCAAGGTGTGAAGCATCCTCCTCTCAAGGCATGGTCTGGTAAGGCACTGACATAAGAGGCCTCCTGAATACGACCAATAAGTAGAGGAACTCAATACTGCCACAACTCGATCAACCCCACAAAGGACTTCTCTACTAGGGAACCAATCTCATGAAATAAAAATCTAACTCCCACCTCTGTGTCAGTTGTTGAGTTGTCTAATACTAAAATCCTAGGGTCCGAAACTAGTCTCAGAAAGGGGACATCATGTTGATGTTGCACCACTCTGATCATAACCATCTGACCATCGTTCCTAGTTTGCATTGTCGTCTCCTAGTACTCCAAGTTGAAACACCTATAAAGGCTCAACCTACTACCATGAATCATATCCTGCATAGGCACCCAAGTGAAGTCATGACCTGTAAATCTGTTGCCATACTCAATCTTGAATGTCAAAAAAGAAGTATGCTCCAATCACTAGGAATGGATCTAAGCTGCTCATGAACTCTAAAAATCCCTTTAATAGATAGCTTTGTCACCTGTGCTACCCCATACTCCAAAGAAATCACTGGAAAGTGTGTGATATCAGATGACTGCTCAATCTCCATACACATACTACCTACCCACTATACCCTCGGAACACTTGTGATGCAATATGTCAATATGCTTTCCCACTCTCACCCAAAAATGGCCAAATAATTCTTCAATCCTATGTGATGAGTGTGCCCTGACCTTCTCTTCCAAAAAGTCGTACAATCTCTCCCTACATCATCCATGAATCCCCTCCTCTCTTGGGCCTGCCTAAATGATGTGAAACACTCTCTTCTCATAGAACTGATCTGCAAGGTGCTAACATGAGAATTCCCCTAACTGCCTCTGATAAGCCAGGAAATAATAAGCTACACAAACTCATTCAAATCCTCATAAGACCACTCCTCAATGAAACCAATCCCAATCATATCAACAGTAAATTCCAAAAAGTGAAAATTGGCTATCTCATCTGCATCATCTACCAAGTTGTCAAACACTACAATCCATGAATCCCAAACTAATCTTTGAGGGGAACTATCATGTTGTTGATCCATCCTTTTGATCATGGGCGTCTGATCACCATGCTCAGACTGTGATCTACTCTCCTAAACCCTGAAGATAAAATCCCCTAAAGGACTGAACTCACTATCCTGGATCATGTCTCACCAAAATACCGTAACGAAGTCAAGTTCTATCGACCCATGGATAGACTTGATCCTAGGTATCGTGAGGAAAATCCTACCTCGACATATAGAACAAATATCAACAAATCCTCTTACAACATCCCCATAATGACGTAGACCAATCGCTGATGTGACCCTATCGATCATCCTCATCATCTGAAGCAATATATCACTCTGATGGATGCTAGTATCCCACCACCAAATTGGAAGTCCACCACTCCCAATGATTGTTTTTGAACCCTCATTGAATTGATAAATTAGAGCATGGATCTCCACTTGTGTACTCTGTGCACTGATCCCCCAGTTCAAATGAAAGGAATCTTTCATGGCCATAATCTCACCTGTCTCACCCAAATGACTTAGGTGAGCCTCCCATGTCCTACTATATATAATGAGGGAATCAAATTAGAGAAATAAATTCCTTTGTCACTACCTGCAAGACTGGAAAGTGACTAGTGCATTGGTCAACCCCGAGGTTAAAACCAAGAGATCATAACGAATTCTAGAAGCATACATGTGCCTATCCTTCTCCCTAATACTCATCTGATGATACCCCATATGATATATATCATCTCGGGATATGCTTCTCTTGAGTCTCTCCCATCCACTCATCGATCCTAGAAAACATCATCTCAATGGTGAGTTCAAAGACTCTGTCGGGAGGTCTCCCTAGAGGGAACACCCCAGAACTCCATTGCACAATATTGAGTGCCAATGAATACCCCTTCACATTATTGTTGATCATTGAATCATCTTGTGCCATCTTGTATCATGTAGGCATTGTTTTATCCATAACCCTACTGATGATGCCTAAAACTGCATCCCAAATTGTTCCCACGTTTTTCATGTACCTATCCACCGAATCCATGGATGCATATACTTCCCTACATCCTAGTCCACATGGGATGTGCTCAACTATATCCTCCATAGTTAAGCATTGAGCCTTTAGTGGGCTCGGCAACAGAAATGGCTCATGATCCCTGTTAGCACCAGACTTCACCTCTGGATTGCGACATAGGTAATCCCAGTGCCCATCATGTTATATGTCACAGTTAATGGATTTAAAGAGGTCAAATGGGGCAGACTCAAGAGAATATCGTTTTAACTCAGAAAACTGGTGCAGTATGCACAAGCAAATGAGGTCTTGATCAACTTCAGCCAGTAAGTTGTAGTAAGGGTGAGTAGGAGGAATAAATTGAGGAGAATATGTAAAGGTCTTCTCTGGACATCAGGTCTTCTAGCAACCTAAAGAGGAAAAACTCTAAAAACAATATCCTCTTGAATTCGAAGTTTCAGGAAACTAAAAACACTATAACTGCACTGCAATCAAACATCCATTACAACACATTCACCACAATCCATGTGAATCCTTCAATCATGAACATTCAGTATCAAACGCAAATAAGATGGAAATTGAAGTTGTCTTTCATTAAACAATAAGTCTCAAATCAAGTTACATAACCAGAGAACCAGAGCTTCATTAAAACATTACAATACGAGATCTTATCTCAACCATCGACCATAACAAAATATCAAAACTGCATACATATACTCATAATTGTTGCAACCACCAGGAGTGTGATCAAACCACTGCATTAACGTTTTCAGTCAGCACCTCCTTTTTCATATGTGAGCCAGGTGTAGTTATGTGATTTATAGGAAAATCTGTCCATAATTAACAGTCTTCCTTTACGACCACTCTATGTATGTTTTCCATTTATGGGGTGAGACGAGGTCTCAATTTCTGCCCCACTTTCATGAACTATCTACATCGGGATCAATATGGGTCGCACTCTGAAATTCACCATCTGGAGCTTTGCTAGATGCTTGCAGGGAGGACTTGGCAGGAAGACGTGGACATTGATGATAGGGAGATGACGAGATGACTGGGACTGCGTGGGTGCAAAAATGTCATATCATTGCCCGACTTAGGATAAAAACATTTTATGGGTTTTTTGAGCCCTCTTCTTTCTTTTTTTCTTTTCCAGAATTCCACTTCCTAGGGAAGACACCCCCCCCCGATCAATAATGTGTGCTAAAATTAGGCTCCATGGGGGATGGTACGCTCCCTGTGAGCTACCAAGAACTTGCAGCTTCAGTCACCTTACTGTTGGGTTGTGGAGTGACTTATTAAAAGCATAAACAAAAGGGAAAATGATATTTAAAATGAAATGGGAAGCCATTCATGGCTTAAACAAAAAACTTCTTCAGAAAATGATCATTTACAGGGCCTCCAAAAACTTCATCACCCTCCAAATTCTGCAACCTGTAAGTATTATTTGGAAACTTCCCATAGATCTTGAAGGGGATTATCCACAAGGCTTCAAACTTGCCATGTTTTCCTTTGTACTTTTTGGGTGCATCCCATTTTAGCACTAGATCTCCCAACTGGAAATTCTCCTTTCTTACCTTTTTGTCAAAATATTGCTTGATCTTCTGTCAATGGTCATGTGCTCTGTTCAGTAGCTGCTCTCTGGTCTCCTACACTTCTACCAGTTGTTGTATTCTTATGATCATATCATCATGCTCTCCTTGGAAGTCCTGGAAGAATTTTTCCACGGGTAAGGCCAACTGAGAAGGAAATATAGCTTCAACTCCATATACAAGTTGAAAATGAGAGATGCCAAGAGATCTCTTTGTTGTCACTCTGTTATCCCATAGAGAAAAATTGAACTTTGAATCCCATGCTTTCTTATTGCCCTCTAACAATCTTTTGATGATCTTTATAAGGCTATTGTTTGAGGACTCTGCCAGTACATTCCCTTGGGGGTAGTAAGGGTTTGAGTGAATCAATGCAATTCCAAACCACTCACATAATTGAATTAATGGTTCGTCCTTGAAGGATGCAGCATTATCATTGACAATTATTTTTGGACAACCAAACCTTGCCATAATATCTTCAAGAAAACCAATGATTACTTTGTGGGAAGCACTCCTTGTGGGGATGGCTTCTATCCACTTGGTAAAGTAAACTGTTGCAGTCAATATCCACATGTGCTAACCATTTTTAGCAGGATGAATTTCCCCAATAAAATCTAAGCCCCACTATTGAAAGGGTCCTAAGCCTACCACAGGCTTCAAAGGAAGGGACTTGAGCTATTGTTTTCCTAAGAATTTCCAACACTTGACACAAGCCCTAATTTTATCACAAACATCAATGAATAGGCTAGGCCAGAAATAATCATATCTGAGAATCTTGTAGGCTGTCATTCTCCAGAAGTGATGTCCCCCAGATAAACTGTCGTGAAAATCAAACATGATCTTTTGGGCTTCCTGTGGGTCTAAACATCTCAAAAAAACTCCTAGAGGATCTTTCCAATATAAAACTTGATCAATGAGGCAATACTTAATTGATTTGAGCTTTAAAGCTCTTATCTTGATTTTTTCCATGCCATCAGGAGGCTACAACTTCTGTAGAGAGTAAATGATGTCCTTGTACCAAGAACATCCTACTAATGGAGGGTTGACTTGAGAACTTGTATTAGACAACTCAGCCTATTGATTTTCTAAGAAAGTGTTGATGAAATTCACCCCCAAGGCTTTGCAATTAGATTCAGCCAGTAGCCTGGCTAAACCTTGACCCTTAACCAATTTGGCGGGCCTTATCTCCAAGTCAAATTCAAGGATTTTAGCAATCCACTTGCTCCTTCTCCTGTCTATGTCATGCTAAATGAGAATCTCCTTCACAGAAGTTGAAGGGACATATGCAATGACATTTGAATGCAAAACATAGACCCTGAAGGATTTGAGGGCTTTAACCAAAGCATAGGCCCTGAAGGATTTGAGGGCTTTAACCAAAGCATAGGCCCTGAAGGATTTGAGGGCTTTAACCAAAGCATAGGCCTATTTTTCCATGATGCCATATTTCAGCTCTTCAACTCTCAATGCCCTACTGAAAAAGGTAATGGATTGTTCAAACCCTTCATCATTATTTTGCAACAAAACGACAGACACTGTGTCAAATGAAGCAAAGGAGAAAATAATAAAATATTTGGAGTAATTAGGACTGATGAGCACAAGTTCTTCGGTCACAACCTTCTTTATTTGATTGAAGGAACTACGAGATTCAACAATCCATTTGCTTTTTTTTCCTTTCCTCAACATGACTATAATGTCCTTCACCAGTTCAGCAAAATTAGAAACAAACCTTCTCAGAAAATTAATCTTCCCCAAGAAAGACTGAACTTCTTTCTTGGATCTAGGGAGTGCTAAGGTTTGGATGGCTTCCACCCTACTGGGATCAATGTTTACTCCTTCAACTGATACTATGTGCCCCAATAATTTTCCCTCCTTCATAGCAAACAATGACTTCATGGGATTCAGGGAGAGATCAAATTTTCTGCATTTTTGGAAGACCTTTCTCAGATGGTGAAAATGTTCTTTATCAGTCTTGGAGAAAACTGTATTGTTATCCAAATAAATGACTACAAATTTATCCCTTTCCCCAATAAAGGTGATGTCCAGAGTGCGCTGGAAAGTTGCTCCTGCATTCATCAATCCAAAGGGAATCTTGGCATACATGAATGTAACCCATGGAGTGGTGAATGATGTCTTCTCTTTGTCCTCAGGTAAGATAGAAATCTGATTGTAGCCAGAAAATCCGCCAATCATGGACATCTTGGATGCACCTGTCACCCTCTGCAATATGTGCTCCATTTTTGACAATGGGTAATTATCTTTCTTGGAGCTTCTGTTTAGGTTCCTAAAATCAACACAAAGTCTGATTTCTCCATTATTATTTCTCATTGGGACCAATTTGGCCACCTATTTAGAATACCTCAAAGGAACGATAATCTGGGCATCTGAAAGCGTTTTTACCTCTTTCTCCATGATAGGTAGCAGCAAAGGGTTGATCTGTCTCAATTTTTGCCTAAATGGCTTGGCCTCTTCCTATAGTGGGATCTTATGTTCAATGATTCTTGTGTCGTATGTTTTGATATCCTCATAAGTCCAATAAAAACATCAGCAAACTCCTTTAATAGCTCAGCATATTCAACCCTTTGTTCCCTTGACAGACTGCTCGACAACTTGACAAATTTTGGATCTTTCTATGTACCAATGTTGCATTCAGTTACATCAGCATCATCAGTCGATCCTTTAACTTTCACTACCACATCATTTATGTCAAATATTATTTCCAAAGGAACTATTCCCTTCAGAATGTGATTGCTAGGCAAATGAACAATATGGTGATTAGTGATTTTGTTCAAGAAAACATCAGCATGAGGATTACTTTCAGAATCCTTCTCTTGATCAATATGTAGTGCAGAAAACTCATCAACAGTCTCAAGGAATCTTTTGATCTCAAGATAATCCTCAAATACTTTCCAATGCTTGACATTGTCATGTATAGAGGGTCTATAATTTACTTCTACATCATACCTGAGCTTTTGTGGCAAAGGGACTCTGAAATTTCTTGTTGAAACAGCCAGAGAATCAGCCATGATGTTTTCTTCTCTTGGAATAAATGAAATGTTGAAAGCTAGGAAAAAATTGTCCATAATGTCCCACACTTCATTTCTATAACTTCTTAGCCTAGGGTGATTATCTTGGTAAAGATTTTTGACTTGATGGACAATTAACTCAACATCCCCAAATACTGATATCTCTTCAATTCTCATGTCTTTTGCAACTCTCAAATCTAAGACGAGAGCTTCATACTCTGCCACATTATTGGTAGCTCTGAATTATAACTTGTAGGAAAGAGCTATAGTCTTTTGAGAAGGTTAAACAAGAATCATTCTAGCACCAACACCTTCCTTAGAAGAGGCTTCATCGAAGAACATTTTCTACACAGAGGTGATAGGAGGGGAATTTTCACAAAAAGTAATAGGCTACTTTTTTATTTCTAGAGGAGGTTTAGAAACATCAGTGAGTTGCAGCAAACTAGATCCCAAATCTGTGTCAAGAGAAAATATAGGATGGTTTGTGGGGTTTCCTTCATCACTAATAATGTAGGCCAACTGAGCTTCCCTGTAAACTCTCCTATGCTCACCCCCAAACACCAAAATGGTAGCATAGGTGAGGTCCATCTGCAAAGTCCCCCCTAATCATTTTATCCAATATCTAGACAAAAGCATCTCGAACTTAGGGGGAACGTCAGTTACCATGATGTCCATGATCACACTTTTCATTGGTAGTTGGAATAGAGATCTGACCAAGTATTAGATAACCCCAAGGCACTTGACCTTCCTAGAGTCGAAAGAATACAGGTCGTGGTAGGCTTTTGTAATCTCTAGACTGAGCTCTTCCATGACAATATTAGGCATAAGATTGTGAGATGCCCCTGAATCCATCAAACAATTGTGCAACGCCTTGTCATGTATGTTCAGTGAAGTATAGAAGGGAGCGGATGAATCATCTCTATCTTCTACCAAAGGACCTAGGATGGTTGCAAGCTTCTCATATTGGAGGTTTATTGAGTCTGTGGAATGAGACAAAGGTTCAGGCTACAACATTTTGGAGAGGCACCTTTTGAATTCTTCATGCTTGACTAGCTCTGAAATGGGTACAGGGATTCTAATCTTTTGTATTTTATTCTCAAAGATGAAAGAGGAGGGAGGATTTAGAATTTCTCTCACTTCTGGAACAGGAATTTTAACCACCGGTGGGGGGGTCTGTGCCTTATTTCCCTTGCTTTGGTCTGCAATATCTTTAGCAGGTTTTTCTTCTCTAGTAGGTCGGTTAGGGATGTCTGATTTCCCTTCTTTATGTTTGGACCTCAGATTATATATGTTTGGAGTGTGGATGGTTTTTTCCCCTTTACTCATATCATTTAGTTGGTTGTCCATTAGAGACTCCTCGTATGCAGATTGAGTTAAATGGAGAAATGAGGAGGTATCCCCAAGACAATGGATTTCATGATCAACCTCCTCTTCCTCTTCTTCTTCATCAGTGAAAAGGTTATTTTGGAGAGGGGCTTGAATTCTTTGATCATCCCTATCCCAACCTCTTTGATCTCTTGGAATTATTTGAGGAGCATTATTAGGTCTCCTGAAGGTACCTTTGTTATCAATGTTTTGAGTACTTCTATAGGCATGTATTGCTTCAAGTTTTACCTTCTCCATATCAATAGAAAGAGATTTTACTAATTCGATAAGCTCATCATCTTAAGGGTGGGCAGCAAAAGAAGAGGTTGAAGTTTCAAACCTTCCCCTTCTTCTGTCCCTGTCAGCCTTACTCCTAAGCTCATCAGCTTCCATAATATTGGATTCTACTTCAATGGTTGCATCTTGCATATGATCCAAGGAGGTAGCTCTCCTTTCTCTTAACAGGAGGCAGAAATTAGGGTCAAAATAACTAGAATAAGTTATCTTTGCAGAGGTTTTTGTAGGCTTAACCTCAATGGGAATTTTGCTATACGTTTTATTAAATATCTTTAAGAAGTCAGAAACATATTCCCCTTCATTTTTCTTTAGTGATCCAAACTCTATAATATAGTAAAGGAAATCCTTTCTATCCCCCCAATTCTTTAAGAAGGCTTCATCTAGGGATTCAATCCCATCGATAGATCCAAGAGGCAAGGCCCTAAACCACTTCCTAGCCTCACCCTCAAGGATATGAAAAAAAATCCTCATCCATACATCTGCATCCATGATGACATGACAATCTGTAAAATTGTAAAAGGCTTCAAGGTGTTCCTCTACGGTTATGTCTCCCTTGCCTGTGAACTTAGGAAACTGCTTAAGGTAGCCATCCGTTGGGATGAAATTCAGAGGCTGAGGTAAAACAAGAGGGGCATACCTAGCAACTATTATAGCTTACATCCTAGTTTTGGGGGGATTATATCCTGCCATTGGAGTGTGAACAGGAGGAGAACCAGGAGGATATGGAGTTCGGACAGGCGAGATTGGGGCTGTGCTTCTAGGAGAAAAAGGAAAAGGTTGATAGTTAGGAGATAAAGATGAAGGGGTAGAGGTAACATAGGTTTCCCCTTCTGTAACTGCAGCAACTCTAATAGGAGGAGGAGTAGGAAACTCTTCTAAGGTCAACGCTCTGTCCTTCCACTTCACAACTTCGGGGACGAAAGGGGTGTCAAATCTCTCTCCTTCCAAAACAAGAATAGGAGGGGATAAATCGGCATGAAAACTCCCAAAATTTAAATTTATTGAAGCTCCAACAGTTTGTATAATAGGAGAATCAGAAATAGTTATTGGAGTTTGTAAAGAGGGATTATGCAAATTATCAGAAAAACTTGGTACAATTGTGGAGGTACCTTTTTGAGCGGTCTTTCCCTTTCTTATAATTTCCTCTGGGTCAGCTTTAGACGTTGCTAGCAACAACAGTGAAGTGAACCTTGTGTGTCTTCCTTTAGGAGCTAGAACTGAAAAGTGGATTCAAAACCATGGAGTCACAAGGTGCAGGCTACAATCTTCAATGGTACTAATGTCTGATGCACCTTCAAAATCAATAGCTTGTTGTCATTCTTACCCAGGGAAATGTCTTCAATTCGTTCCTCGGCAACGATTCCAGAAATGTTAGCACCAGAAGTCACCTCTGGATTGCAGCATAGGTAAGCCCAATACCCATCAAGTTATATGTCACGTTTAATGGATTTAAAGAGGTCAAATGGGGCAGACTCAAGAGCATATTGTTTTAACTCATAAAAATGGTGCAGTATGCACAAGCAAATGAGGTCTTGATCAACTTCAGTCAGTAAGTTGTAGTAAGGGTGAGTAGGAGGAAGAAATTGAGGAGAATATGTAAAGGTCTGCTCTAGACATTAGGTCTTCCAACAGCCTAAGGAGGAAAAACTATGAAAACAAGATCCTCTTGAATTTGAAGTTTTAGGAAACTGAAAACGTTATAACTGCACTGCAATCAAACATCCATTACAACACAGTCACCACAATCTATGAGAATCCTTCAATCATGAACATTCAGTATCAAACACAAATAAGATGTAAATAGAAGTTAACTTTCATTAAACAAGAAGTCTCAAATCAAGTTACATAACTAGAGAACCAAAGCTTCATTAAAACATTACAATATGGGAGCTTAGCTCAACCATCGACCATAACAAAATATCAAAACTGCATACATATACTCAGAATTGCTACAACCACTAGGAGTGTGATTGGACCACCACATTAACGTTTTCATTTGACGCCTCCTTTGTCAGATGTGAGCCAGGTGCAGTTATGTGCTTTACAGGAAAATCTGTCCATAATTGAAAGTCTACCTTTACGGTCGCTCTCTGCATGTTTTCCATTTACGGGGTGAGACGAGGTCTCAATTGTCGCCCCACTTTCATGAACTGTTTTCATCGGGATCGGGACGGGATGCACTTTGAACTTCACCATCTTGAGCTTTGCTAGACACTTGCAAGGAGGACTTGGCAAGAAAACATGGACGTTGATGATAGGGAGACAACGAGATGACTGGAAATGCGTGGGCACCAAAATGTCATAACATCGCCCGACTTAGGATAAAAACATTTGCTGGGTTTTTTTATCTCTCTTCTTTCATTTTTTCATCGCCAAAATGCCACTTCCTAGGGAAAACACCCCCCCCCCCCAATCAATAATGTGTGCTAACAATCCCCATAGTGAAAAGCAGGAGCACAGTCAAAACCCTCTATGTCATACCTCTCCTTAATAACCTGCAACTTTGAATGCTCCTCATGCAGGATCATCACAAGAGGCTCCTCTCTCAAATCATGAGTTCCACTCATACCCTCACGTGTCACGACTGCCAACGATGGAGTCTACGTTGTAAGTGATGAAGAGCATGGAAAAATCAACTGGTAACAAATATCCTCAACCTCCCTTTCCTTGTCTTCAAATAACTTGAGAGCAAGGTCCCTATCCATGAACAATTTCAAGTAATTTTATTTCATCTACTCTAATTCTTCTTTTATTATGTGCAATTGAGCATTAGTGACTCCACCTGCAACTCTTTTTTGTCTCTCATCCATCTGGGTTTTCCAAATAAAATACTCAATGAACTTATTAGCACTATCTTCCCTTGTCAACACTTGTACAATTTTCTCCTCTGTGACCAATAATCGATCCTCCAAATCATGCATTTCTAAGGGTGTTTTTTCAATTTCATCAACATGGTGTGGGATGTCACACAAGGGATTTTTAGATTTACTTTCATGTGAAAGATTGCTATCCCCATCAACACTAACTAACTCACTAGATGATACCATGAAATGATGGTACTCATGTGGACTATCATTCTCATACAAATTTTTTGTTTTGTTTTCATCCACCAAATCATCCCCTTCTTTGTCATCCTCCATGCATGGCTCCTGAGAAGAAAGATCAATATCCCACGAAATTTTTTCAAATACCCAGTATTTGTCATATTTAGGTACAATCATGCTTGCATCATCATAAGTATCATAGATAGTATAAGGCGTAGAATCATCATCATACTTAGGTGATTTACAATACCCCTAGTCTGAACCCCCAATTGTAAATGTACATATAGGCTCCCGAGCTTTTGGAACCCAAGTTTTGGGTTCAATTTTACGTGCGCACACCAAGGGAGGAGTGCATGCCCATTCATATTTTTTCCTACAACTGAGTAAGTGCATGAGGATTTCCTTTAAGTGCGCATCAAACCAAGTTTTGTAGATGGGATATTTTGGGGCTAGAGAGCCTTTGTATATATGTATTTTGAGGTCGGAGTGCATGTGTGTTTATTAGGCTGGAGAGCCTAGATTTTAAAAGGCCAATGGGCCTACTTTTGTAAAATGTAGTCACACTCAAATATTAATGAAAACATATCACTAATGCAGAACAATCAGACGAAAAGAGATGGGAGCTAAACTCCACCAGAAAGGGAAAGGGGGGATAAGAGTTTAGGAAGAGGGGCTAAGACAAGGGGGCTTAATCCCAAGGGAATATTTTAATAATAATTCCAAAAGTATAATTTATGTGATATATATTTATCCTAAGTTCCTAAGGGATGGGAATGAGAAACCAAGTGGAGCTAAGATAGTTCTTAAGGTGACAAGTGTCTAGTTATAGTCATGAAAATATATTGTTGGGACTTAGTGTATTTCGAGGGATTCACTCAATCCTTCATCATTCAGAACATCACTCCTCTACTATGCACCCATACCTTACTCCCATCACATAACCTATACTTTGGGAGGAGTGTGTGTTGTTGAAGAGGTAGGTTGTCAGGCCTGTGTGTTGTTGAAGAGGCGGGTTGTCAGGATCGTGTGTTATTGAAGAAGTGAGTTGTCAGGCCCGTGAGCATTCTCTCCAGGTGAGATAAATATTTGGAATTGTTTTTCCCAAGGTGTCAAGCTACAACTAAAGGAATCTGAGACTTCTTTTCCATCTTGTTGTTGAATCCATGGAAGGGAAGTGGGGTAGCCGAAGGACTGTTGAGCAGAGAAGGGGCACACTTAACGAGGTGGGACATGCATCTGGGGAATGAGGGACTGTAGGATGTCTACTAGAGTTGTCACCTTGTCTGAGTATTTTGATTGTTGATAGACTTTATCCTAGCTTAGGAATCCTTTTCCTTGGTGGAGTTTAAGTCCCAGCTCAGGCGTGACCTATTGTTAAAAGTTTATGAGAAACAAAGTCTATCATTGGGAGGAAAGTATGAGGTCTGCATGCAGTTGGTGACCTTTTATAAAAGATAAGTGTCTTTTTTGTGCTTGTTCTAATTAATGTGTGCTTAATTATCTATTTTCTTATATGGGTTTTTCATGTATGATGTTGCATGTGAATATTTGTTATTATTCCGCATAATTTTGTTCATATGCAAAGCATTTAATTATTTTAATGGTATTAGAGTTTTAGAAATTTCGTGTGGAATTGCCCATCCCAGGGTTGGGGATGCTACAATGTGGTATCAGAGCTCCAGTTTCAACACTGAGCCTGCATGGGCCGTATAACAGATTGTTGAAGATAAAAATTAATAATAAATTGCAAAAATTCGAATTTAGAGGAAGATTGCAATATGTCTGATAAAATTATTACAATGAAATTGAAGGAATTTTGACAGGGAAGTTGAAGAAAATGAACCCATGAATTAAAAATGAGCAATATAAATCTATAATTGGTCTGAATTTAGGCTTGTAAATGGTCGAATTTGGAATTTATAGTGCGGTCATGGCGCCTTGATAAAAATGGGCGAAATTGGGCAAAAATCCCCAGTTTATGTAATGGAATAATGGGAAAATTTGACATGGAGGATTCAAATTTTAATAGGAGGGATCATTTTGACTTTCAAGCGACCGATTTTGTCTTAGAGAGACGAGTCGAGCATTTACATGATGGTCGTGATAGTCATGAGTCGTAATTATGGAAAAATTAGTTGAGTGAAGAAAGGATTTGTGTGCGCTAAGTGGAGGAGACACATGAAAAATATGGTGCATGGGTGTGCACAGTAAAATTTGGCGTTGCACAAAGAAAAACTTGTGGTGCACGGGTAGTGTTGATGCACAATGTGTGTGTGTTGAATATTCATACTACGCGGAGTGGATTTATGATGCACACATCATATTGGTGTGTGAAACAAAAAGTTGTGCACATTGAATATTGGTGCATGGTACAAATGTTGTGTGTGCTAAATATTGAACCACGGTATAAAATCCATGCGCGCTAAATATGAGTGCATAGTAAGGTAGTCGTAGACACTAGATGTTGGTGCAGTGTACGGAATTTGTGCACACTATATGTTGGTGCGTTGTATGAAAGTACCATGCACTAGATGTTGGTGTGTGGTGTGAAATTCACACGGATTGGATGTGGGTGTGTAGTGCAGAAATCGCACACACTAGATGTTGGTGCACGATGAGGAAGTCACACGCACTAGATGGTGGTGTGTGGTGTCAAAGTCGCACACACTGGATGTTGGTGCATGATGCGTAAGTTGTGTGCACTAGATATTAGTGAGAAATATAAAAATTGTGCGCACTAAATAATGGTGTGTGGCATAAAAAGTTGCACACACCAGATATTTATGCGTAATGTAAAAGTTGTGTGCATTGATTATGGGTGTGTGTTTCATGCGATACATTTTGGCATTGTGCATATAAAACTTGCATGTGCTAAATATGGGTGCATAGTTCAGAACTGGTGTGTGTGAAGTTGAGTTGGTAGTCTTTCACAATGAAAATCCAATGATTTTCCGCAAAAACTTTCGCATTTTGAAGGTCATAAGCTTGCGTGACATTTTTGAGTGCCCAAACAGTGTTTTGAGGAGTTTTAATTTTTGAGACTTTAAGTGCTATAGGAACCACATGCAGTCTTTATATATCAATTGATAAAGCTCAGAGATATCTTTCTAATGGTGTAAACCCTTCATCAAATGGAGCTATTATGAGGAAGTCACAAGCCAAATACTGGAGGGTAAATTTGAGACCCAATTAACTTCTAAGGGCTATAACTTTATGCTTTGGAATTAGTTTGGGGCACAAGAGTAGTCAAAGGAAAGACATTGAGCCATAGAAGATATCTATGGAGTCAAATTCAAAATGTGGGAACCTAAGAATGCACAGGAGGACATAAAAGACACATGTAGCATTCAGGGCTGAAAAATATAATTTGGCCTTAAACTTCAGCAGGTTGTAACTAATAGCTTGAATCTCATATGAAGGTGAAACTTGGACATATTTTCCAAAATATGATTATGAAGGAACTCAGTTGATCTCCTAGAAAAACTCCAAAGGAGAAGGTGCAAAGATGCATGGGTACAATTAAAAAAAATTGCACCTGGATGAAGGGTGAACAGAAGGAATAAATGGGTAACATTCCAATGACCATAACTTTCTTCTCAAAACTCGGAATTGAGCAAGGAAGAAGTCGTTGGAAAGGTCTTGCACAAAGAAGTCTAAATATTCACCTAGAAATTTGAATAGGAAAATTAAAATCACAATAAATCATAAGAAATGACTCTAATGCACTTATGGAACAAAACTGTGCATAGTTTTCATGAATTTGTTAAATGCATTAATCTAACAAATCCTATTGTTTGCACATTTTGCAAAGTTAATAGAAATTAGACCAGAAGCATGGAATATGAACATAGAACCTATATCCATGAAGATGAAGTCGGAGGGTTGTATGTCAATATGGGTAATGAGGGTACATAATCCAATGGGCATAAAGAAGGCAAGGAGGAGAGCATGAACTTGGTAAAGACCATAAAGGGTCTGAAAAAAAATTTCCAAAACTATAAATATGATAATAAGAGGCTTATGAAATCCAAGGAGAAAAAAGATGGATTCAATATCAAGTTGATGCAAAGATTGGATAGAATAAAGAAAATGGATAAGGAGACAGAGTCAATAAATTCAAGGAGTCATAGGACTCATGATAAAAGAAGAGAAACAAGAAGTGTTGATAGGAATCATTACCACTCACCAAAGAATTCATTTAGGAGAGCACAAAATAGTTCAATTCCATTTCTTTTCAAAAAGCATAAAAAGAGGAATGGGGTGGATGAGCTATAAGAAGAAATGAATAAGATCAAGCCTCCTACCTTTGATGGTGAGTACAAGAATGATAAGGATGCAGAGACATGGCTACTGAGCATGAGGAAGTACTTCCAATTGCATAATTACTCTTCACGAGAAGAAGGGATAATTTTCATCTACCAGCTCAAGCGAAAAGCATCAATGTGGTGGGACCAGTTTGTGCAAGTGCAACACATTGATGAGAAGAAGGTTACTTGGAGGGAGTTCAACAGGTATTTTCAAAAGAAATACTTAACCAAACGTTACTTTGATAAGAAAATGAAGGAGTTCTTTGAACTCAAGTTGGGGAGTATGACCATAGATGAGTATGAAAGGAGATTCTTAGAGTTGTTGAAATATGATGATACAATATGGTGATCCCAAGATATTGGAGGAAACCATAAGGAGAGATAAATGCCTTTATAATCAACATAGATGAAGACCAACCTTCCAAAAAAATTTGGAAGACGAGATGAAAGGCAATGTAGAGAAGAGGAAGAAGGGGACCATGCCACCATTTTTCACAAATACTTCTCAAGGACAACCAACTCCCAAGGAGCACAAAATTACAAAATCAATGGGGCAAAGACCAAGGAAATATCCAATGAAGTGTTGGGGTTGTGAAGGATACCATATGTACAGGGATTTCCCTCATATAGGTGAACAAGTGAGGACTATTCACAATGTACAACAAGCCGATATAGTTGAAGACATGGGTAGAAATGTACCAAGGATCTAAGCAGCCTTGGATAACATGCAAGTTGAATTTCAGTCTCACATGGTTGAAGTGGGAAGTAATATTAATGACCAACCCATTTCTATTTTAATTGATTCAAGAGCTATTCATAGTTATCTAGATCCTAATATGGTGGAAAGATTTCAATTGTGAAGAAACAAGCTCGGGAAACCTTGGTTGGTGCAGCTAGCTATAGGAGATAAAAGGAAAATTAATGAGATGGTTAAGGAATGTCCAATGAACATGAATGGGTTGAGCACAATGACATATTTGAACATCATACATTTGGGATCCTATGATTGCCTCATTGGTATGGATTGGTTGAACCAACATCATGTTGTCCTAGACTGTTATAATAAGGCATTTAACTACTTGGAGAAGGAAGGAAACTTGAGAATAGTTCAAGGCATTCCAAGAGTTGTAATTGTCAAAGAAGTTTCATCCTTGCACCTGAAGAAAAGCTTCAGGAAAGGATGTCAAGTATTTGCAGCACATATGGAGGAGGCTTCCAAGGATGAAGTGTCAAATATGGAAGACTATGCAGTTCTAAAATAATTTGAAGATGTATTTAGAGAAATTTTGGGGTTACTACCCAAGAGAGATATTGATTTCTCTATCAATATAATGCCTGGAGAATCCCCAATATCCAAGATTCCTTATAGGATGAGTACACCATAACTGAAAGAATTGCAAATGAAACTTGAAGAGATTATGAAGAAGGGGTATGTACACCCAAGTGCGTCACCTTGGGGTGCTCCAGTATTATTTGTGAAAAAGAAGGATGGTACATTGAGGCTTTGCATTGACTTTAGGCAGTTGAACAAGGTAACATTAAAGAACAAGTATCATTTGCTAAGGATAGAGGATGGTTTTGACCAGTTGAATGATGCAAAGATATTTTCCATGATTGACCTCAGATCCGACTATCACCATGTGAGAATAAAAGAAGAGGACATCAACAAGATATCGTTCAGAACGAGGTATGTCCATTATGAGTTCACAGTGGTGCCATTTGGTTTATCAAATGCACCAGCTATATTTATGTGTTTAAGGAATGGAATTTTTATAAATTACTTAGATAAGTTTGTCATTGTATTTTTTGATAACATACTTATTTACTCTAAATCTAAATAAGAGCATGAGTGACACTTGAGGATGGTGCTACAAGTATTGAGGGAGCATCAACTTTATGCAAAGTTGAGAAAGTGCTCATTTTACCAAAGTCATATTCATTATTTGGGACATATCATTTCATAGGAAGGGATAATAATGGATCTAGAAAAGATAAGAGCCATTGAAGAATGGTAAACACCAAGAAATTTCTCTGATGTGAGGTCCTTCATGGGACTTGTAGGGTATTATAGAAGATTTATTGAAGGCTTCTCAAAGATTGCACACCCAATTAAATCCTTGCAAAAGAAGGGTGTGAGAATTGAATGGACTTCGGATTGTGCAAAGAGTTTTCAACACTTGAGGAGTTTATTGACAAGTGCACCAGTTATCCCCGCTATCTAGGGATAACTAGGAGATCATGTCTCGAGGCCCACATGATCCCAGACATGGAGTACGAGAGCAGATTGACTTGAGCATGGCCCTTGAGGGCCCATCTTTTCTTCTTCTCGACCATACTTATCCTGCCAGCAGTACCAGCCTCCATCATTACCGGCCTGGCCTTGCATTAGAAAAGGCTCTTGATCCATGAGGTAATTGGTCCGAGGTATCATGGTATGTGTCATATTTGATCATTATAACCTTCTTATGTATGCATTAGATCTCTTTCATTTCAGATAACTGCTTGGATCTTACACTAATCCACTTGACCA
>ML790902.1:71847-82232 GCA_009831015.1 Picea engelmannii | reverse complement strand
GAACTCTTTTTGAAGCTTGTTATGCCTTAAATTCTTCTCAAACTACCTTCAATTTGAAACCCTAACTAACCTAGCATCTAACCCTAGCTAGTTTTGAACTAACCCTAATGAGATGACGTCCTGCTAGTTTTACACTTGTGCTTGGATAGAAAGGTGCAGCCTTGTCTTCTCATCATAGCCGTGGAGTTTACTTGCCCTTTTGCTGGTTGAATTTGTCAAAACGCCACTCCTTGGCTAGCTAACCTGCAGACAACAAAGTTCATATCGGTGACGTCACATGGTGTATATCTCTTGCTTATGCTTGCAATGTTGTGGTTTCTCTCACCTTTTTTGATAGACATTGAGTCATTCATTGCATCTTTAGTCTTGTTCAACAAAACGTTTTTTCTCTTTGTCTTTCATTTTGACGTATTGATTAAGGCTGACGTCACACCTGTAGCAGAATTTATATAGGTGACGCAGAAACATTATGTATGTGAGCTGAAATGGAATATTGCATTAATGATATGATACAAGGTTTAATTGTGAACATTGAATGCTCTTTATCTCTTATGCTTTGTTGAAGAAGTAATATAAATCTCTGTCTCTTTTTATCCATCATTGACTTCGTCAATAATAGCATTGATCATTTGCTCATATATGTATTGAAGGATAGTCATTGATTTTATGAAGTACTAACCCACTGCAAGCACATACTCTAGTTTTCTTTGTCTTGTCTCGCAAACAGGTGCATCATCAGTGGATCTTTCTCTTTGACTATCTCTCACTTGGCTGTAATCTGTGAAAGGGACACTCTTATCCTTGCCATTATCCTTAGCCCTTCTTAAACCCAGATTACATAGGGACGTCTCCCTTGGACTAGCCCTCCTAAATAGAAAGAGCCCCCCATCGAGGTGACAGTGGGTGGGGAAGCTCTTGTTACGCCGGTTTCAAAGCCTTGACTCAAGCCATCTAAGCCTCTCCTACAAACTGTGCGATAACAACACCAATACTAAGGATTGTTGATCCAAATGAAGACTTCATTGTATGCATGGATGTTTGTAAAGAAGGGTTTGAGAGAGTTCTTAGCTAGAATGAGCATGTGGTATGTTACGAATCAAGAAAATTAAAAGAGCATGAAATGAAATATGCTACTCATGACTTATAATTGGTAGCAATAGTGCATGCCTTGAAGATGTGGAGGAATTGTCTCATGGGTAAAATATTTGAGCTGATAAAAAACCACAGTAGTCTAAAATATTTATTTGGACAACCAACTTTAAATTCCAGAAAAAGAAGATGGTTGGAATTCCTGAGTGGGTATGACTTTGATATCAAGCATATCAAAGGTAGAGAGAGCAAGGTGGTAGATGAATTCAACATGAGAGTGCATGAGACACGTGCTACAACCATTAGCATGTATAAATCAGATTTGAAAGACATAATTTTAGAGGCTACAAAATCAGATTAGCAATACATGTTAATAAAGGAAAATTTTTAGCAAGGTATTTTACAACAAAAAATTGAAAATTATGATCTAAGAGAGGATGGAATCCTCATTTACACGGACATAATTTATGTGCCAAATAATCAAGAGTTGACAATTTTTATATTAAAATAAATGCATAATGTGCCTTATGATGGGCACCCATGTTATCAAAAGACAATTGTTGTTTTCAAGACACAATATTATTGGCTAGGCATGAAGAAAGAGGTGGTTGATTATATAACTAGATGTCTGGAATGTGAAAAAATTAAATATGAGAACAGACACCCAGCAGGTTTGTTACATCCATTTCACACTTCTGTGTGCAAATGGGAAGTTGTAGCAATGGAATTCATCACTAAGCTTCCCAGGACTGCCAAACAACATGATTCCATTAGCTTACTAAAGCTGCCCATTTTATTCCGGTGAAGTTAACTCACAAGGAAGTGAACATTGTTTATATTTATATGAGAGAAATTGTTAGGTTGCATGGTGTGACTAAGATAATTGTGTCTGACAGAGATACCAAATTCACATCAAATTTCTAGAAGCGATTATTCAAAGGTTTTGGGACAAATATGAACTTTAGCACAACCTATCACCTAGAATCAGATGGGAAAACAAAAAGGGTCAATCACGTGATTGAGGATATGATAAGGATGTTTGTGATGGACAAACCATCAAAATGGGAAGATTATCTACATCTGGTTGAATTTGCCTATAATAATGGGTACCAAACATCTTTAAATATGAGCCCATTTTAGGAACTTTATGGAAGAAAGTGCAACACACCAGTGAGCTGGGACAACCCAACAGACAGAGTAGTGGTTGGGCCAAATTTTCTTAGGAAAACAAAAGAATAGATGGTGAAAATAAATCATAACTTAAAGGTTTCCCAAAAGAGGAAGGTTGCCCAAGAGAGGCAGAAAATCTATGCAGATAAAGTTAGAACTCACAAAGAATTTAAAGTGGGTGACCACGTGTTCTAGAAAGTGAGGGAAAAATAAATTTCCCTGAAGTTGGGAAATTGTTCCAAGATGGAAGCACCTTATTGTGGGTCATTTGAAATCCTAGAGAGGATTGGTCTTGTTGCATACATGCTTGCACTATCTGCATCCGTGTGCATTCATAATGTATTCCATGTATCTTTGCTTAAAAACTATGTACCTGATGCTAATCATGCCATTGATTGGAATGTGATTCAGGTAGATCTAGAAGGAGACTTTCAAGTGAAACCAGTTTGCATATTGGACCGGGAGATCAAGCAGCTCCAGAATCGATCCATTGGGCTAGTAAAAGTCCAATGGACCTAGTATGGTCCAGAGGATGCAAATTGGGAGAACGAGGATGTTATGCAAGCAGAGTACCCACATATTTTTGAAGATTGTTGAAGTTTTGATTGTACATGTGTATATAATGCACCAAGGACATTGCATAAATAAGGGGGAGGGGAATGTAATACCCCTAGTATGAACCCTCAATTGTAAATGTAAATGTAAATATACATATAGATCGGTGAGTTGTTGGAACCCAAGTTTTGGGTTCAGTTTTGCACGCGTGCACCAAGGGAGGAGTGCATGCCCATTCATAGTTTTGTGTGCCCCTGAGTAAGTGTGCAAGGATTTCCTTTAAGTGTGCATCGGACCAGGTTTTGTAGACGAGATATTTTGGGGCCATAGAGCCTTTATATATGTGTATCTTGAGATCGGAGTGCTTGAGTAGTTATTAGGCTGGAGAGCCTGGACGCTAAAAGACCAGTGAGGATTTTTGTAAAATGTAATCACACTCATATATTAATGAAAATATATCACTATTGCAGACCAATCGGATGAAAAGAGACGGGGGGATAAACTCCACTAGAAAGGGAAAGGGGGGCTAAGAGTTTAGGAAGAGGGACTAAGTCAAGGGGGCTTAAGCCCAAGGGAATATTTTAATAATAATTCCAAAAGTATAATTTACGGGATACATATTTATCCTAAGTTCCTAAGGGATGGGAACAAGTCGCCAAGTGGAGCTAAGCTAATTCTTAAGGTGAAAAGTGTCTAGTTATAATCATGCAAATATATTGTTTGGCCTTAGTATATTTTGGGAGATTCACTCATTCCTTCATCATTCAGACCATCACTCCTTTGTTATGCACCCATACCTTGTTTCCATCACATGACCTGTACTTTGGGAGGATTGTGTGTTTTTGAAGAGGTGGGTTTTCATACCCGTGTGTTGTTGAAGAGGCAGGTTGTTAAACCCGTGTGTTATTGAAGAAGCGAGTTGTTAGGCTCGTGAGCATTCTCTCCAGGTGAGAAAACTTCTCGGAATTGTTTTTCCCAAGGTTCCAAGATGAAACTACAAGACTATGAAACTTCATATATGTCTTGTTGTTGAAGCCCCAGAAGGGAAGTGGGGAAATCGAAGGATTGTTGAGCAGAGAAGGGGAACACTTCCTCGGGTGGGACAGACATGTGGAGAATGAGGGATTATAGGTTGTCATCTAGAGTTGGCACATTATCTGATTATTTTGGTTGTTGATAGACTTTATCCTAGTTTAAGAATCATTTTCCTTGGTGGAGTTTAAACCATAGCTTGGGGGTGACCTACGGCTGAGAGTTTATGAGAGACAAAGTATATGGTTGGGAGGAAAGTCTAAGGTGTGCACATAGTTGCTGACATTTTATAAAAGATAAGTGTCTTTTATGTGCTTGTTCTAATTACTGTGTGCTTAATTATCTATTTTTTTATATGGTTTTTTCCTGTATGATGTTGCATGTGAATATTTGTTGTTATTATGCATAATGTTGTTCATATGCAGATAATTTAATTATTTTTATGGTATCATAGTTTTGGAAATTTCGTGTGGCATTTCCCATCCAAGGGTTGGGGATGATACATTCTTGCACACCCTCATCATCATGAGAATCACTACTAAGATACGATGTTGAATCCTCAACATCGGTTCATTGGGACACTTCATCATGTGCACCATCAATTTGTCCATCATGTGCGCTAGTCTTATGGGCCTCATAGGACAACACTAAAGGTGTATTATATGTTGTTGTTATGTCATCCTCAATTTTAGAAGCATCAAAATATTCAGAAGATATTACCTTTTCCCTTGGAACCTTTACCTGGGGTTCATACCACTCAGGATGTTTGATGGTAAAAAAATCCTTGAATGACATGGTTGCGTGAAATGCCTCACTAAGCACAATGTATTCCCTCAAACAATTTGTAAACTTCTCATCCTATCCTTTATGTCTTGTTTCTTCTTTGAACCAATAGATCCATTGTTATTTGCATTATTTTCATGGCTTTCCGTAGCTTGTATCAACTATTGCCACCCATGTGCAAGAGTATTATGAATATTCCTCACGTTATCTTCTACTTTTGTAAGTGACTTATTCCCTATCTCCTTGCCTCATGAAACCACAAACCCCTCAGGCTGGGAGGATTGAGGCTCTGATACCACTATAATGTCCCTAGGTACTGTTGTTACAATTTACCTCATTGTTGTAGCAAATGTATATGTATTTCTGATATTGACTTTCGTCAAACACTTAGGTTGTAGGTGTCTTCTCACTGCTAAAACTTCCAATTTATTGTTGTGGTATTTTAATTGGTTTCTTGAAGCGTTATGAGTGGATTACTTGTGATTTAAGTGTGCCAAAAAATCTCCTTCTAATACAACAAAGATACACACAACAAGCATAGGAAAACCCACTACACACAGCTAGTATAATTGACACAACACAACATATACATGTTTATTATTTACCAGTGAATAACTGAGAAATAACAAAATTAATAACTCACAGGTTTGCTTTATACATCTTAGATAACAGTCCTTTATTTGTTGAAAGAGTCATATTGCCACGAGATTTCCCTCCAATGGCACCTTTGTTGCTCCCATTATATTTTTCCCACTGATAACTTCAGTCTTCTATCAAACTCATCTTTGGGGATGAGAAATCGACTTCCTAGCCTAAAACATGCACCCAACTCACAAAAAATGGCCCAGCATGAAGAACCCATGATTTTCCTTCAAAAAAACATGCCCAACAGAGAATAAATCAAGCCTTTACCCAAAAACACGACCCCCACTCTATCAAACTCGGCCCCAAGGAAGATAGATGACCCAACATCATGAAAAAACTCATCCTTTAGTGAATAAACTCGATCCAACTAATAAATTCTCCCTCCAACAAGTAGACTCAACCTGCACAAGAAAAATTGACCTCTATAAACAAGAACCAGCTACCAAATGACAAGATGCTTAGCTAAATTGAAGAAAAATGAAGAAATTTGAGTGATCTCTTCTCTATAAGAAACTAGGGTGGTTAGTTTCACCACCAAAACCACTCTCAAAACTCTCTAGGGTTTTTCGTCACAAGAGCTAAATCCACAAGAGCTCTCTAAAGTCAATTTTAGAAAATAACAAGTGCATAATGAGAGAGGTTACCAGCATTCTCCTTTTATCTCCTCGTTGACTCTTTTTAGATACTTTTACCCTTTTAATAACTTAAAGTGACTTTATAAGTTTATTCTTCATATTAATCATTAAATCACTTTTTAACCCTTTTTTTATCTCTGGAAAGTGATTAATTTGCTTTTAAGACATTTCCGATCACTGGAAGTCTCTTTCTCATCGTCCCAGCCTTTCTATATTTTCATCTCGGTTCCAACAAGATATTACACTCAGGTATCCGCTCAGACAATATGGTCCAAATGACACCTTTAATGAATTCAATTAAATTATGCCCAATAATAGCCCAAAATTATGGAATCATCAAAACGCCACGAAACCAAGGGACAATTGTGCGGAAGTGATCCTATTGATGAAATATGATAAATGGACTAGGTTGGGCCTCATATAACTCATCCAATTCACCCAAATGCATTGTTAACTTTCATTTACCCCTTTGGCCAAGCTGACATAAACCAATAAGGTCACCTCCCATTGTAAAGCAGAGGAATCCAAAAATGGGGACATTACACTATGCCTACACATACTCAATAAAATATGTCAGCACATCAAGGGGTGGCTTTCTCTCCCTTTATCCATATAATAAAAACTTCAAAAATTCAAAATTGACAACTTTTCTTTAAAAAAAAAGAATTTTGCAGTTTTCAAAAATTTCTAACTAAAACGTAATATGATTCAAGCAAATGTAGTAAACAACTATGTAGAAATGTGAATAAAGAAATATGTAAATCAAAACATGAAAGAAAATGCAACTATACTAGGATGAACACAAAAAAAAAAATTTGCAAGAAAACAAAATGACCTACCTACTTACATCGGTCCCAAGGCCTGTGGAGATCAAGTCCCATCAACATAGGGTCGAAGGATAGACCCATCAATTGGTAATGGCATATTCCTCCCATCCATGGTAGATAAATAATAAGTTCCCTTCTCCGACTTCTTGTTGACGATGTAAGGGCCAAGCCATAAAACTTCACTCATCTTATAATACTTAGGTTTTCCCTTTCTCTTATCCTGCATGAGTGCAAAGCTACCTTCATCAAATTCAACATAAGGTATGTCTTCAATGTAAGGAAGAGTATGTGGACCTTCCTTGATCATGTCCTTGATAGTCTCTTCTCTCTCTTTATACTTCTTATCTTCATCCTTCTTGAGTATTTTGATGGACCATGGATCCTTTCCTTGGTATTATACAAGATTCTATTTGTACTTGTTTGTCTTTGGGAGTAATGTATCAATAAAATCTTCTTGTGCAAAAGGAAAATCCCGAGGATCATACTCACAATCACTACAATAATCTAGGCCATTTGAGTCAACCACATGATTCTTCACAGCATGTTGATTGTATAAGATATCAAATTCCTTGTCTCCCATAGGGATATGTGCATGAGTAAGGTCCATACTGAGAAAACACCCAAGGGTAGTTGACCAACTTATTGACAAGAGCATGCCCCAAGCATATGGTATATCAATCACTATTATATTCATGGTGAGGGAAATATAGGAAATCTTGAAGATACACCTCTACATCTTCTATGAGACCATACACATTTACTTTTCTTGAATCAATACCACAAACATTTCCATTAGGGTGATTTGTCCGCAAACCAAGTTGTTTCATGATTTAGAGACATCACATTTTCTGAGGCCCCAAAATATAACATACAATTATTCAAGTGGAAACCATTTATGCCCAAGCAAAGATAAAAATGGGGAGACTCTTCTCCCTAGCTCCCATGATACATAGTATTCAGGATGACCAGAGGATCTCTTGTTTCATCTTGTACCTTTAATGCCTTCAAATATTCTCTTATTATGGAAGGAATCTTGCACATCTCTACCACATGTACCAACATATTCATATTTCCCATCATGTCGGGTACATCTATATATAGACAAAGCTCCTCATCTGATGGTGAAGGTTGTGGAAGCAAGTCATGAATTGGTGGTGGAGGTGGAAGAAATTCCTTTGTAGCTGATGGTGGTGGGGCCTGTAATTTGTTTCCCCTTGAATACATCAGGATCCACTTTTTTCTCAACTTGTCCTGTAGGTATTCATCCATTTAGTTCAAAATTTCCAACCGAGCTTGTCTAGCTACCCTCTTCATGATATATTCAAGTTGTTCCTTAGTGACATCAACGCGCTCTTCGTCCCAAAGAGTAAAAAACATGTTAATGAATTTCAACTTGTCCATAGTGCTTATATCTTCTTATTATTTCATTCATCTCAGACATTCATGTTTTGAATGAGTTTCCTGGAAAGGAAAACACCATGGTGATCCCTCCAAGTTGACCATCCCAACAAGATCTAAGGTGTCAGGCACCTTTGCTTCTTCTTGTGGCCTTGGTCTCCAACCTATGTTTTTATTCTGTTTCTTGATAAACTAAGGTCTTGAGGCATGATGGAACCTATCCAAGGTTGTAAAACTATTCATTATATGATTTTGATTCTGGATAAACTAAGTATTCATCCGATCCAACTTCTGGCTCAAGAGTATGATTGGATCCTGAATTGTGTTGGTTGAAGTCTTCATCTTTGGTTCTGACTTGATACAAGGGTACTGAAAAGGATCAATCTTTGAGATGATAAGATGTTCCTCAATATGAGAACTATATTCTCTGGCCTTTTCCAATTTCTCAAGCATCGATTCTTTCAGAATAAAACAAAACTGTGCTTTGAAAGAATTCAAGTAAAGGAGGAGAATGGTTGCTTATGATGGACATAAGTCCTTCGGTATTTGACTACGTAAGTTTTCAAATCTAGTATCAAAATACTTTATTGCTTAATTTTATTTCCTTTTGATTTGATTGAATTGCATCAATGGCATTTTGTTGTCCATCTTTCCTTGAACAATTTAGCGAAATATTCATAACATGCCAAGTGATTGTCGAGCAAGCCTTTATACCACTTTTTAGCATCTTAATCAAGAGACATAACTAATATATTCATTGCAACATCTTCATGTTCTACACCATTGTCTTCCATGGCCACACCAATAGATTCAAGGTGCTCTTAAGGTGTGATAACATTGTTTCCGGTGAACTTTGGCAACCATTTGTGAGACTTTTTTGGCATTGTATTGGGATACACAGGGATGGTATCCATATTCAAAGTCTTGTGAAGGCTGTGAGCCCAAGAACGATCCATTGGAGTGAGGGGAAGGTTACCCTAAAACAAATTTTTGACAATGAGGGAATTATAAGTAGGCCTTCTTCGGTAAACCTTGGAAAGATTGAATATTCCTTGGGGTCGAAGGGTGTTATGGAGATGTGGATTACTAGGTTGCGGAGTTGCCAGATGACTTTAGAAATTTCATCAGGGGGGAGGAGGGAATTTACCTCAGATGGAGTTCTTAGGCAAGCGAGGAAAAAGGATTTGGTATAGCTTGCAAAGTGTCATTCTGGGTCGGAAAGGATTCAAAACCCTCTCTGACAATGACACCAAAAATGTTATCGCATTGTTTGAAGTTTGGGAAAATCCCAACCCAAGCCACAAATGTGTGACACAATTGGGAATAACTATTATTGTCACTTCAATAGATGTCCCCCTCGTTTTAGTAAGATGAGTCCAACACAAGGGAGGATTTCCAGTGACCCTAGGGTGATTGCGATGGAAAGATAAGAGGGAATGGAGAATCCCCCTATAGGTCAAGGTAAAGAGTGGAAATGAGGCTTGAGTATAGGTCTTGTGATTTGATGAAGGTTTTCAAGGTTATATATGTTGGGTATGTGTTATATTCTTTGCATGTGTGTGTGTGTGGGTGCGTCAGATATGACAACTGCGTCTGACGATCCCTTCACCTAGAGCTCTGTCGTTGCGTCGGGCGCTTCCTAGGGGGGTCCCAGGGGGGGGCAGGTATGCCCCCCCCCTGGTTACGAGCAGCGTTCGGCACCGAGCGGTAGCCCAGGGCCGAGGGGTTCGGGGCAACACCCCGAATTTTTTTTTTGGGCGGTTTTTGCTATTTTTAGCGGATTTTGCTATTTTTAGCTGATTTGTAAATTAATCCCGGATTAAGGGATTAGGGTTTTGGTATCTACGGAATACCTAAAAACATTGTATATATTGTATGGTGAATGGTGAAATTCGATATAATGAAAATAAGAAAGGTTTTCCCGGTTGAGGGTTTCCGGTAGAAATCTCTTTGTATTCTGTGTATGAGCCATTGATTAATTTCTGTATTGCTTAAGAATCTATATGCATTGCTTTACTTTGCAGGTTTAAAACTTACATCTGGTATCAGAGCACATTTTTGGCTTTAGAGGGATGCCTTTGTTGCTGAGGGTTTGGCTCGGTCTTGACAGATCAAGTTTATCTTGGGTCTGTGATAAACCTGGGTTCAGTGGGAGCTTTTGTAGAGGAGATTCGAGTAAAGTAAGAGGAATGGCGAGCTCATCTAGAATCGAGATAGAGAAGTTCAATGGTAAAAACTTTGAGCTATGGAA
>ML790902.1:48783-65640 GCA_009831015.1 Picea engelmannii | reverse complement strand
CCGCGCCCAGTGAGAAGTTAGGGCGCGGGTTGCTTGTTTTGAGTGGTTTTTTGAGGAGTTACTCAGCATGGCTTTGGCTAGGAAGAGGCATGAGTTGGCCTGATGCTAGGTAAACCTGTATGGTGCATTTTAGGGTTATAACATGAAGGTACCTCAATACATGCTTTTCTTCTACCAAATGTACATGTCTAGGCTCAACCATGTATTGGATCAATGTGTTCACTACAAAGCATATATCCAGCCTGGTGTTAACCATGTACATCAAGGATCCGATCAACTATCTGTACATTGTGGGATCAACCAAATATGAAGAAGAATCACTCAAGAGATTTAGATTTGTAACCATAGGTGTGGCCATGGACTTGCAGTCCATCATCCTGAATCTTTGCAGGATCTCAACTGTATACTTTCCTTGGCTAAGGAAGATTTAATCTGATCTTTACCACACCTCTAATCCTAATAAATAATGCATGAAACCCAGATCCTTCATTTCTAACTATGAAGTGAGTTCCCTCTTGCACCCATCTATGAGATTCTCATCCCCTGTAAGAGATAGGTCATCCACATATAGTACCAATATCAATGGGAAACCATCTTCAACCTTGTAGTAAAGGTTTGGATCATTTTTGGTAAAGCCCAAGCTCATCAGATAACAGTCTATTCTGGCATACCATGCCCTAGGTTCCTTCTTAAGCCCGTACAAATCTTTCTTCAATTTACAAACATGGGACTCCTTCCCATGGATCACAAAACCTTGTGGTTTCTCTATGTACACTTGTTCTTCAATTACACCATTCAATAAAGTAGTCTTGACATCCATCTGGTGTAATTTCCATCGCATAACGAAAGCAATAGAAATAATAGCTCTAATGGAAGTGTACCTTTCTATTGGAGAAAATGTCTCGTCATATTCTTCTCCCTCTTTCTGGGAGAATACTCTAGCCACAAATTGTTAAATTTAGAGTTGTTATTAAGTTCTTTTCAATTTACTAGAGCATAACAGCATAAGTAGGATCACTTAAAGAAACACAATCACAAGGTACACAACCTTTTATCCTGGGAAACCCTCATGGGGGAGAAAACCCAACAAAAACTTCCTCAATAATAGATTTCCAATACAATGCCAAGACTTAAGACAAAACCACCAAGAATAACCTAGTATTGAGCATGTGCCTCTCTTCTCCTTCTTCCAATTGCAACTTCCTTCAAAACTTGTGCACTAGATGAGTGACTGAGTGAGTGAACAAATGAGGCACCCTCCTCACTTATAAATAGTAGTTGAGGAGGTGCTAGGGTTATGTCTCTTCACCAAGAAGGGTTGACTTCTTCCAATAGTGGTTAAAACCACTTTATTAAACCCTAGGGGCCGACTTTACAAACACCACCATATAACTATGGTTTGACCAATCCACAAAAGGGGATTTGGTCTTATACAAGACCCGGCATGATCAATCCACAAAAGGGGATTTGATCTATAAGATAATAACTCAATCACAATTAGAATATTCTTCGAAGTTACAATATTTCAACACTCCCCTTAATGAGAAGGGTATTCTACTAACATAACCCATACAACATCATCGGGAGAGAGAGAGGGCATAAACATCATCAACATATGGAACACTGACTGGTATATCTACAAATCATCGAATGTTTTTCTCATCATCAATATCATCATCGTTCACAACATGGAGCTGGAGTAACATTATCATCATCGTTCACAGCATCGAGATGGAATAGCATCATCATCATCGTTCACGGGATGGAGCTGGAATAGAAATATCATCATTGTCATCATTAGAATGAATTTGAAACATCAACATCAATAGCATGAAGCTAGAACAACAATTTCACCAACACGAGGTTGGTACAACATCATCAATAGCACAAGGTTGGTACAACATCATAAGCAACACGAGGCTGAATCAATCAGCATCACCAACACGAGGCTGAAACAACAACATCATCAACATGAGGCTGAGACAACAACATCATCAATATATGGAAACAAAATGAGGTAGGTGCAATAACAACATTTTGTGGTACTCTAACAAACCATCCTTACCGGACCTTCGGGATTTGCCCAGGAATCAAAAGATTCCCTAGGATATAAAATCCTAATTTAGCTACCACATGGTACTCTAACAAAAAAGTCCTTATCGTACCTTCGGGATCTTCCTAGGAATCAAAATATTCCCTAGGATATAAAATCCTAACGGAGCTACCACTACTAACCACAGTCGACATATACATGCATAAGTACTCTGACAGACCATCCTTAGCAGACCTTTGGGATTTTTCCAGGGATGATCAATCCCCTAGGATATAAAATCCTAACGGAGCTCCCCGTTGTTGGTCAGGATACCATACTATCATCAACATCACTCCCCCTTTCGAGGAAGGTCCTTTTGGACTATACCAATATTGTCTCGGAAGTATTCAAACTTCATAAGATATAGAGGCTTGGTCAACACATCTGCAACCTACTCATCTATGCCAACATATTGGATCTTTATAACTCCCCTCTGCACCATATCACGAATGTAGTGATACCGGATTTCTATGTGCTTCGACTTATCATGGAACATTGGGTTATTCTTCATCTTTATGCAACTCTGGTTATCACATAGAATCATGGTGGCTTCCATCTCCATAGAATAGACCTGTCAACAACTTCTGAAGCCATATGGCTTCACAACTGGTGGAACATACTGCAATGTATTCTTCTTATGTTGTGATGAGAGAAATACTGGATTGCTTCATGCTCTGCCATGAAGTCATGGCTGACCCCAGACTGAAACAACATCCTGAAGTGATCTTTCTATCAGAAACACTTGTAGCCCAATCTGAATCAGTATAACCATACAGTTTGAAGTCATGATCTCCAGTATAATAGAGACCGTAACCCAACGTACCCTTAAGGTATCTCATCACATGCTTTGCAACTACAAGGTGAACACGTCTGGGATCTACCAAATACTGACTCAAGTTGTTCACAGCAAAGCATATATTTGGCCTGGTATTCGTCAAATACATCAATGAACCAATAATTTGTCTATATAGTGTAGCATCATCCAATTCTTACGAAGTATCAACCAGGAGATTCAACTTAGTTTCCATTGATGTGTTCATGGATTTACATTCCAACATGTCAAATATTTTCAATGTTTCAACTACATACTTTCCTTGGTTAAGGAAGATCTTTTCTAGGCTCTGCCAAACTTCAAGACCTAAGAGATAATGTATTAGGCATAAGGATTTCATCTCAAATTATGCAACGAGCTTCTTCTTACAATATGTGATGAGCTTTTATTCTCCTATTAAGAATAAGTCATCCACATACAATAGAAATATAACTTGCTCAGCATTCATAACATTGAAGTAAAGGTTAGAATCATCTTTACTCTTGGTAAAGCCCAAGCTCATAAGGAAACTATCAATTCTGCCATACCAAGCTCTATGAACTTACTTCAACCCGTACAGGGATTTCATCAAATTGCTAAGATGAGTCTTTCTATCTTGTGTTTTGAAACCAAATTTTCACATCACATTGTACCAAACTGGTACACTTGCTAAACTGTAACTCAATCTGCACAATCATGTGCTAGCTCTATGTGCTTTTTGCAAAGCACTATCTGTCTCAGAGTATGTTATTTACTTTCTCTGCAACTGTTCCTTCTAGAACCGAGACTCTACACTTGCAGTTGCTATTTCTGAAGCTGAGAATGACTTGCTCTATTTTCATTGTAGTTGTTGAACTCTGAGAGTAGCTCCTCTATTCTATCATGGCAACAACTTCATCTAAGAGTGGCACAATAACTGATACTAAAGGTGGTTTTTCCTCTTTCATGGAGGTGACTAAATCTCAAATACAGGGATTGCTCCCCTTGAAACTCATATTGTATCGAAATCATGGTTGTTCTGATTGTCTTCATGAATACTGGAACTATTTCTTCGATTACTAGAGTAAGTGTCTCGTCATAGTCTTCTCCCTCTTGATGGGATAATCCTCTGGACACAATTCAGGATTTTTACTATTATCTGCAACATGCTTGATCTGTTAGATCAATCTTGGAAGTCATCACTGACTTCCTTTCTAGTCTCAAGGAAAAATCCATATCCGAGTCCTTTTGACTGGCTTCCTTATCTATCACTGAAACAAGGGAATCTTCCCAGGAGATTCCATGTCTCCTAGAGGTCTCTGAAGCTATGATATAGTCTTCTCAACTTATGGCATCTATCTGCCAGTCCTGGAAAATGTCTCATTTTCCCATCTGATCCTCTCTGAGATCAGGCTCATTCTGAGTCTTGATTTCTTCTGAGTCTACAAGGACTTCATCATCTTTACAGGATATACTCGGTGTTGAATACAAAGTCTTAATATGAAAATTTGAGTAAGACTTCAAACGAATTATGTTTCCTGTCAAGGTGGCTTCATTATTCATTGATGAAGTCTACTATGAGTTCTATTCTAATGTTCGGCCATCTTTGGTTCCTTTTGCTCATTACAATCAATCTCCATATGAGATACTCTGTATCTTAAAAAATAGCTTCTTCTTCATCTTCTTTAGTACATGAATGTATATGGTCATGTACATAGTCTTCTTCATGTCTCATCTAATATGTTGCCTCCTGCAACCATCTCCATAGACTCCTTAGGGCACATGTGCCTTGCTTGGAACAATAACAACAACATACAAGAATAGTACTCTTTATAATAATAATAAAGCAATAGCGAGAACAATTGTCACAATAGATCCTTTAGAGCTATCACTCATGACCTGCCTGAAACAAGGGTTAAAAGTAAGAAATACAATAATGAGAGCAACACTCTTCTAGTGTTGTGATCAATCATTCCTCCATGGTAACCTGGAGGCAAAATAAGAAGTTTTTCCTGGAGGAGATGTTAGTTATATCTGGTAAATGATTACAATAAGAATTTATCTCAATATGCTCACATGCTACCAAGTATAATACTTTTCAAAGATTGTTATCTCAACTACAATGTTTACTTGTAATGAGGTAGTTATCACACTTGACATGTGCAAATTTAAATCTTATCAACTTAATCAATCAAATCTAGAACCTGGAGTCTTGTTCTCAAGAATAAGTGTGTTTATTTTCTTCAAAGTCTCCTTCACTCAAGATGACAAGTGATTTCTTCAATCTGTCCTCTATACTAAGACAATATGCTATCTTGACATAAATTTAAGTTAGAGAATAAATTATATAAACTCAACTTTAATCAATCTAATACCTTGACTTTAATTTTGACCAATGGTTAGTATGATGGTCATAGCTTCAAAATACAACCTAGATGTTCATAAGGTCAAAATAATGTCGTAATAAATAGATTCATATCGAAATGATCAAACCTAGGGTGCATTATTCCTCTGAATGTGTTGGATCTGAGATCCTTCTGAATATATGATTGTCAAAAGATATTTTCTCCTGCAAATACCCTTTACATTTTAAACACATGTAAGTACATACCTTTGATAGTATCTTGCTAGGGTAAGGCACACTAGGACAATAAAACAACAGTTCCAACACTTCACAAAGACTTTCACTGCAACTAGTACTACAACTAGTGTTGATACTGCAATTGGTATTGCAACTGGGATGAAGGAATTGACACTGCAACTGCAACTGATACTACAATTGCAACTACAACTTAGGGTTTTATCAGGAAACCCTAATTTTTCAAACTTCAAATTTTGGAATTCTGATCCAGGGACTAGATGCGCTGGGCTGAGGCGAGTTTGTTGGATCTGATTGCTTCATAAAATTTCAAGTTTTACCCCTTGAAACTTTACCTACACAAATTTGGACTGGTACTTCTGGTACTGGTTTTGGTTTCCTGGTTTTTTGGTTTTCTGGTACCAGTCAAAACTAGGGTTTGACTTTCCAGAGAATCTGACCACTCAAAAAGGTGCACTCAAGCTGCCAAAAGATGTGCTAGGCTAGGGCACACTTCCCTAGATGATTTTTGGTAAAACATTAATCTCCAATAAAAATCCCTAATTTCCTTGTACAACAACAATGACGTTTTTAGATACCCAGTGAAAGGGATATATTCATTCAAGCTCTAAAACCATGTTAAATTTAGAGTTGTTATTAAGTTATTTTCAATTTACTAGAGCGTAACAACATAAGTAGGATCATTGAAAGAAAAACAATCACAAGGTACACAACATTTTATCCTCAGAAACCCTCATAGGGGAGAAAACCTAGAAAAAACTTCCTCAATAATAGATTGTCAATACAATGCCAAGACTTAAGACAAAACCACCAAGAATAACCTAGTACTGAGCATGCACCTCTCTTCTCCTTCTTCCAACTGCGGCTTCCTTCAAAACTTGTTCACTAGATGAGTGACTGAGTGAGTGAACAAATGAGGCGCCCTCCTCACTTATAAATACTAGTTGAGGAGGTGCTAGGGTTATGTATCTTCACCAAGTAGGGCTGACTTCTTCCAATAGTGGTTAAAACCACTTTATTAAACCCTAGGGGTCGAATTTACAAACACTGCCATATAATTATGGTTTGACCAATCCACAAAAGGGGATTTGATCTATAAGATAACAACTCAATTATAATCAGAATATTCTTCAAAGTTACAATATTTCAACACAAATCTCTCTTTATACTTCTCTATGTTGCCATCTGCAACATGCTTGATCTTGTAGATCCACTTGGAAGTCACCATTGACTTCCCTTTTGGTCTCAAAACCACTTCCCATACATCATTCTTCATTCTAGATTAGTATTCTTCCATCATGGCATCCTTCCACACTTTCTGCTTTTCAACTTCCTCATAAGTGGAAGGTTTTGGATCAATGATATTACTCATCAGCGCCACATAGCTGTAAAACTTATGTGGTCTCTTGCTCTCTCTAAAAGAGCCTCTGGGAGTTTCATGTCCTTCAACTTCCTGCAAAGTGTCCCGGAGCCATGTTGGTCTCTTCCTAGTAATCATAACTTCTTTGGGTGGATCTACAGGTATCTTTGACTCTACTATCTCATTCTGATCTTCTGGAATAGAGTTAATCATTATTGAATCCCTTGGAGTCTCTTGCTCCTCTTTGTCTTCATCCATATGAGACTCTCTAGATTTCTTGAAGGATGCTTCTTCATCAAAGGTAACATCCCTTCTAATCTCAATCTATCTTTGTCCAGGGATGTATATTCTATAATCCTTTGAAGTCTCACCATATCCAACGAAGGTGCCCTTCTTTCCGAAAATCTCTAGCTTCGTTCTCTTTTCCTTGGGAACATGTATGTACATTGGGAAGCCAAATATACTCAAGTGGTTGACTTTTGGTTTCTTTCCGGTGAATACTTCTTATGGTGTCTTGTTCCCCAATATCTTGTGAGGACTTATGTTTTGGACATATACAATTGTATTGGATGTTTCTGCCCATAGATGCATGGGTAAGTTCTAGTCATGGATCATCACTTTAGTTGCTTCTATAATTGATTTGTTCTTTTTCTCTACAAACCCATTCTATTGGGGGCTTGTAGGGAGTTGTCATCTTCCTCTTGAACTTGACTCCCTCTAAGTCCGTACAATCTCTGGAGCCATCTGCTCTCTCTTGCACCTGCTGAATTCCTCTGAAGTCTGATCTCCAATGAATTGTACTGGGAGGTTGCTCCTCCTTACTAGATCCTGAGGGATGACTCCCTCTAAACTCTGGCTCCCTCTGATCTAGTACTTGGTGGAGCCATCTACCTCACCACTAGTGGAGCCACCTGCTCCTCCTCATAACCATGACTCTATGTAATTCGAGAAACTCTAAGTATCACAAAGAACTGCTTGTTTAATTGCATCTTGCAAAGTATCACAAAGCCATGTTGGCCTCTACCTGGTCACTGCTACATTTATGGGTAGATCCATTGGCCTTTCTGGCTCTATTGACTCGTCCTAATGATCTGAAGAGTGAACAACTGAACCATACGATCATCCTACAGAGCCTTATACTCCTCACTATCAATCTTTGTGTGGAAAACTTTTTATCCCATAAAAATATCCTTCTTTCCAGAAGGTTCTAACTTCATCCTTTTCTCCTTCGGTATATGGATGTATATTGTTATGTATACAATTCCATGTTTGGATAGTCTACTCCATGTCTCAAACTAGATACCATCTAATATGTTGCCTCTTGCAACCATCACTATAGATCGCTCTCAGAGCTATCATCTGTGACCTTCCTGGAACAAGAGCCAAAACAAAAAATACAAGAGCAATACTTTTCTAGTGTTGTGACCGATTATTCCTCCATGGTAACTTGCCCGGAACAAAACAAGAACATCTCCATGGTAACTTCCATGGAATTTACAAGGTAACCTTCCTGGGACAAAGACAACAAGAACATCTCCTAGAGGAGATTAATTTCATCTTGCAAACAAAGGCATCATTAGTAATAAACAATGAGCATTTGCATAATGATCATAACAATAGTACTTGGCAATAATAGGCCTCCAAAGGTTGTTGTCATAGCTAGAACATTTTCTTGAGATGCAACAAATATTAAACCTAATATAAATAAAATCAGGATACATCAATCAAACTTGGAACCTGGAGTCTTAACTGCTACTGTCCCAATTGATTCCAAGTTGTCATATATTGTAGGAGACATCACCACTGTTGCCTCCAACACTTGGGCTCCCTCTAAGTTCACTAGATCTAAGATCCTTCTGGATCTACTATCACTACTTGGACAAATGTCCTTTTTCCAAGTGTATATCTCTTGCAAACACCCTCATGATATAACTTATATACAAGTGCTTACCTCTGAAAATTGTAGCATCATCAAGCTTGTCTTCTAATCTCAAGTTTTACGAAACTGGCAACTGCAATTGCAACTGGAGACTGGGGACTGTGTAAGGTACCATATCTATTATAATAGCTAAAAACATAAATATTGCAAAGAATAACAACGAAACAACACAACAGATGAAACCACAACACCAACATAATACTTTTATTGATAGGAAACAACGTTCACTTGCCTCTTTGAGGGGGAAACCTCCAATAGAGCAACGCTCTGTTACAACAATTCTCAAGACATGATCCTCCCATACCTTTTACTCTTATTTATACTAATTCTATATTCTAAATAACATTCTAAAGGAAGATCTTTTTATAAACGAAAGCTCATATTAGGTCTTCTTACATTGACTTGTTCATATTTATTAAACATGCCTTATTAACTAGTATCAACCTTTATTACATGGAAAATATATTATTCTACCTACATGAGAGGTTAGGGGGTTAGGTACCTAACATACCTTCCCCCTTGAAGAACAACCTTGTCCTCAAGGCTTGAGATGAGTAAATTCTTGGAGAATAGTGGTCGGCTCCCAGGTGGCATCTTCTGGAGTTGTATCTTTCCACTGCACTAACACTTCCTTGATGGTGCACTAACGAAGACGACGCTCGCGCTGAGACTTCCTATGGCTGCAATTAGATGGAACCTTCAACATCCAACTTAGGAAGAGTGGTTTGAGTTTGGAACTTAGTTTCAATCACCTTATTTAAGCATGAGACATGGAAAACATGATGGATCTTAGAATGACTAGGTAGAGCTAACTGATAGGCCACCTGTCCCACATGCTTGAGAATTGTATAAGGACCATCAAATTTGGGAGAAATCTTCTGACAGTGTTCAACTTTGAGTGAATTATGCTTATAAGGTTGTAGATGAAGAAATACATGGTCCCTTGTTGATATTATGGTAGTTGCGGTAGGTATTTACCTCCACGTGTAAACCTGACAAGGATAGAATACTCCAGGAAGAAAGAAGAAACCCTAATGAGTTGGCTAATAACCCTAGAAGAATTTTTGGCTCAAAAAGATAATTTATATTAGGTTATTAGCCTCCAAGAGAAGAAGTCGGCCAGAAATAATATTATATACTGAACAAACAGATACCCAGAATGAGAATTTGGCCCTAGCAATTAGCCAAAATTAGTATAAATACAGGAGGCCAGTTCTCATTCTGGCAGGCAGTCTCAGAATTGCAGTGCCCAGTCTTGTGCACACTGCAGTTGCCAAGTTTCTGCGCAGGTTTGGAGGAGATCCGTCATTGCAGCTGCTACAGCTAGCGGTTACACTTCAACTATCTCTTGGCTAGGGTTTGGACTATCTAATCAGCTCTTTGTGATGCATTATCCTTGGGGAAAGGAGCGCTACCCTTTGTTTGGCTATCTAGCCTAGGGTTTGCTTCCAGAGTGATTCTCTGTCAAGGTTAAGGTTCTCGGAGGGTGTCTTCGGCCTATGGTTGGGTGACAAAGGTATTGTCAATGGTAAAACAAGTACACAATCCTTCATATTCTAACATCCCCTTCAACAAAGAGGCGTTCTGAACATCCTTGATCTGCTTTTTGTTTATGATTCTGATCCATGACCAAATTTGCTTTGAGAGCACAGAGAATGGTTGCATAGATTGTAAGATTTTTTTCAACCTCTTGAACCTTCGAGACCCCTAGTATGTCGGAAAGAAATGACAGGGGATTTTTTTCGTAGACTGCTTCAAAATGGGTCATGCGAGTAGTAGTATGGTAAGATGTGTTATACCACCATTAAACGAGGGGTAACCACTAAGCCCACTGATTTTGTTGGTCAGATGCAAAACACCACAAATATGTTTCCAAACTCTTCTTGACAACTTCGGTTTTGCCATCACTATGGGGGCGATAAGCAGTACTGAGATGTAATTGTGTGCCCTGGAGTCTGAATAGTTCTTGCCAAAAATTGCTAGTGAAAGTGGGATCTCTGTCAGATACAATAGAATGAGGCATACCATGAAGTTTGAAAATATGATCCATGAAAATATAAGCCAATGTGGATGTTGTGAATGGATGTTGAAGAGAAAAAAAATGAGCATATTTGGAAATACGATCAACTACCACCATGATGACTGACTTATTACCTGATTAAGGTAAGCCCACAATGAAATCCATAGAAATGTCCCTCCAAATAGTTGGCGGAATTAGAAGTGGTTGTACTGTTCTCGAAGCTTTGACAGTTTCTCCCTTGTTGTGTTGACATACATCACATTCAACCACAAAGGTGCGAACGTCACGTTTCATACCATCCCCAAAAAATGAACGTTTAACTCATTCATAGGCTTTGGTAAACCCAGAATGCCCCACTATTGGTGAAGCATGAAGCTCAGAAATCACCGTAGATTTAAGTTGCGACTGGTGGCTTAAATACAAACAACCTTTGTAGCGGAGCTCTTCATTGTGTCAAAAGTATGCTGAAGAAACCAGAGAATTGTCTTTCAATTGTTGGATTAGTCGAGAAGTTTTGGGGTCTTGCAACCATTCTTGGAGAACAACTTGGAGCCACTCTTGTACAATGAAGGAGAGGGAAAAAAGGGATCCTTCTTCTTCGTACTTTCGGGACAGAGCGTCAACCACTACATTTTATTTTCCCTTCTTATAAATGATCTCATAATCATAACCAAATAACTTGGTCACCCATTGTTTTTTCTCTTGGGATGAAATCCTCTGTTCTAGGAAATACTTGAGGCTCTGATGGTTTGTTTTAATTTGGAAGCGTTTCCCCAATAGATAAGCATGCCGGAGATCCACACCATGCATAATAGCCAACATTTTCTTTTCATAGATTGATTGACCGAGATGTTTCTCTGAGAGTTGTTTGTTAGTGAAGGCCAAAGGCATGTCCTCTTGCATGAGTACTGCTCCAATTCCTTTCATGGAGGCATCACATTCCAGGACAAAAGTCTTTGTGAAGTCAGGAAGGGACAAGACAAGATTTGTGCACATGGCTTCTTTCACTTCTTGGAATGATTGATCAACTGTTGGAGTCCAAGTGAAAGAATTATTTTTAAGGAGAGAAGTAAGAGGCGCTGCAATTTTTCCACAATTCTTAACAAACTTGCGATAATATCTTGTTAAACCCAGAAAACCAAGCAGGATCTTGAGACTTTTGGGGCGCGACCAATATTGCATAGCTTCAATTTTCTTAAGATCCACCCTTACACCATCCTTACCGACAATATGACCCAAGTACTCCACTTTTGAAGCTCCAAAGGAACATTTAGATTTCTTGAGAAAAAAATGGTGCTAAGAGAGTAGACTAAGAACTTGATCCACATGGGTAAGATGTTCTATCCAGGTTTGACTATAGATGATAATATCATCAAAGAAAACTAGGACAAAATGATGGAGAAAAGGACGGAAAACATGGTTCATGAAACTTTGGAAAGTGGAGGGAGAATTACACAAGCCAAAGGGCATGACCAAGAACTCATACTGACCCTCATGAGTTCAAAAAGAAGTCTTAGGAATGTCTTCCTCTTGCATACATATCTGGTCGTAGCCAGAACGAAGATTAAGTTTAGTAAAGTACTGAGCACCACTTAATTCATCCAAGAGATCATCAATTACAGGAATGAGAATTTGTCTTTGATGGTGAGTTTATTGAGGGCGCGGAAGTCTAGCCACATGCGCCAAGTACCTTCTTTCTTGAGTACCATGACTATAGGAGAAGAATATGGGTTGGTACTAGGGCAGATAACACTTGTGGCTAGCAATTCTTGAACAATTTCTCAATTTCATTCTTTTGGGAAAAAGGATGACGATAAGGGCGAACATTGGGAGGAAGATTGTCGGGGATGAGAGGAATGGAATGATCATGAACACCACAAGAAGGAGGAAGTCCCTGGGGGGTGGAAAAAATAGCTTGGTGTTTGGAGATGATACATTGGAGGTCAGGATGCATTTATGTGGTCTTAATTGCTTGGATAGAATGGAGTTGGGCAATAATGTCGAAATGAACTTTTTTTAGGAGCTTTTCCATTCGAAGGGAACTGATGATATCAGGTGTGTTAATGTTTATGTCATTATTCAAGTTCTTTGCATTTCAATAGATAAGAGCATCATAAGAACAAGATCACTAAGAAATACACATTCACAAAAGACACAACATTTATCCCGAGAAACCTTCTAGGGGAAGAAAACCCAGCAAAAACTTCCTTATCATAAATAGCTTATACAATGTTCAAGAGATAACTCAAACCAATACAGATAGTCCTCTCCAAGAGATGCGCCACTCTTCTTCTCCTCTCTCCAACTGGTAATTGCATCTTTCCTCATTATAGAATGAGCAAGTGAGTTGTTTGATAAAGTGAGGCGCTAGCCTCCCTATATATACAAGACTGGCACGTGTGAAAGGTCTTCACTGGCAGGGCTGACCTCTCACTCTGGGTGGGTAAACCCACCTTTAATTTAATTTTGGGTCTCAATAATAACTGTTGGGGCCGAATTATTATTCTACCTATTACAATTGTCTGATGACCAATCCACAAAAGGGGATTTGGTCCTAATACAATTACCCACATGATTAATCCACAATGGGGATTAATCCAATGAATAAAATAACAATAATATTAAGAATACTCTTCGTAGTTACATTATTTCAACACTCCCCCTTAACAAGAAGGGTCTTCTTCATTAGTATCAGGCGAGAGAGGTCTACATCATCAGTGGCATCAGGAGGACAGTATCATCAATATCATCTTGAAACATTGGCTAGCATATTTACGAGTCATCGGAAGTTTTCTTCATCGGCAACATCATCATTCTCGAAATAATGTTATCATCATCTGCATCAAATATGTATCAGTAAAAAAATGATACCTCATCACAGCACTAGGCTGGAAGTACTACACTGGCTCAATGTCACACCTGTTAAGCTGGTAGCTTAGTGTCCGTCACATCTTGCTTTACGTCTAATAACTAGGTCAGAAGCAAAGAATATCCTCATCTCGCTTTACGTCTAACAACTAGGTCAGAAGCGAGGAATCATAACGTCATGCTTTACGTCTAACAGCGAGGTCAGAAGCATGACTCATCTTGCTTTACGTCTAACAACAAGGTCAGAAGAAAGGAACATATCATCATCCTGCTTTACGTCTAACAACGAGGTCAGAAGCAAGGAATCATCTTGCTTTACGTCTAACAACTAGGTCAGAAGCAAGGAACACATCATCATCTCACTTTACGTCTAACAACTAGGTCATAAGTGAGGAATCATCTTGCTTTACGTCTAACAACGAGGTCAGAAGCAAGGAACACACAACATCATGCTTTACATCTAACAGCGAGGTCAGAAGCAATGACTCATCTTGCTTTACGTCTAACAGTGAGGTCAGAAGAAAGGAACACAACGCCATGCTTTTCGTCTAACAACGAGGTCAGAAGCAATGACTCATCTTGCTTTATGTCTAACAGCAAGGTCAGAAGCAAGGAACACACAACGTCATGCTTTACGTCTAACAACGAGGTCAAAAGCAATGACTCATCTTTCTTTACGTCTAACAGCGAGGTCAGAAGCAAGGAATACACAATGTCATGCTTTACGTCTAACAGCAAGGTCAAAAGAAATGACTGATCTTGCTTTACGTCTAACAGCGAGGTCAGAAGCAAGGAACACACAACGTCATGCTTTACGTCTAATAGCGAGGTCAGAAGCAACGACTCATCTTTATTTACGTCTAACAGGGAGGTTAGAAGCAACGAATAAATATATATACTCCCCCTTTTAGGGAGGGTCCTTTTGGACTATACCAAGCTTATCTCAAAAGTGTTCAAAATTTACACGAGATAGAGGTTTGGTCAACACGCCAGCAACCTATTCATCCGTGCTATGTACTGGAGCTTCAAGGCTCCTCTCTGTACCATGTCGCGGATGAAATGATAGAGGATTTCTATGTGCTTCGACCTATCGTGGAATACATGATTCTCTGTCATCTTTATGCAGCTCTGGTTGTCACATAGAATCACGGTTTCCCTCATCTCCAAGTCAAATAGGCCAGTCAACAACTTTCGAAGCCATATAGCTTCGTAGCTAGCAGAACATGCGGAAATTTACTCTGCTTTCGTTGTGCTAAGAGCAATACTGGATTGCTTCCTACTCTGCCACGAGATCATGGTTGATCCCAAACTGAAACAACATCCAGAAGTGTTTTTTCTGTCTGCAATGCTTCCTGCCCAATCTGCATCAGTATATCCACTCAATGTGAAGTCATGATCTCCATCATAGCTGAGACCATAATCCATTGTACCTTTAAGGTACCTCATCACATGTTTTGCAGCCACTAGGTGAACACGTCTGGGCTCTACCAGAAACTGACTCAAGGGGTTCACTGCAAAACATATGTCTGGTCTAGTGTTCGTCAGGTACATCAGCGATCCAATAATCTGTATGTACAGTGTGGCATCTATCAAATCTGACGAAGTATCGACCAACAGCTTCAACTTCGCTTCCATGGGAGTATTCATGGACTTGCATTCTAGTATGTCGAATCTCTTTAAGATTTCGACCGTGCACTTCCCTTGGTTAAGGAAGATTCTTTCTGGACTCTGCCATACCTCAAGGCCTGAGAAGTAATGCATTAGACCAAAGTCTTTCATTTCAAATCCTGCGGCAAGTCTCTGTTTACATTCAGTGATGAGCTTTTCTTCTCCAGTTAAGAATAAGTCATCCACATACAGTAGTAATATTATTGGTTCATTATCCATAATTTTGAAGTAGAGATTTGAATCTTCTTTACTCTTGGTAAAGCCTAAGCTCGTCAAGAAACTGTCTATACGGCCATACCAAGCTCTGGGAGCTTGCTTCAATCCGTATAAGGCTTTCTTCAATTGCCAGACATGATACTTCCTGTATTTAACCTCAAATCCTTGGGGTTTCTCTATATACACTTCCTCTTCGATAACACCATTTAGGAAAGTTGTCTTCACGTCCATCTGGTGTAGCTTCCATTTCATCTTGGCAGCAAGAGTTATAATGGTTCTGATCGAAGTGTATCTGGCCACAAGAGCGAATGTCTCTTCATAGTCAATGCCTTCCTTCTGGGAAAAGCCACGAGAAAAAAATCTTGCTTTATATTTCTCAATACTTCCATCAGCAACATGTTTTATTTTAAAGAGCCATTTTGATGATACCACATCCTTACTTTTTGGTCTGGGAACTATTTCCCATACATCATTCTTTATTATGGATTGGTATTCCTCTATCATGGCATCTGCCCATTCCTTCTTTTGAATGGCCTCTTCAAAGCATGCAGGATCTTCATCAAGTAGATTGCACATCAAAGCCATGTAACTAGAGAATGGCTTTGGTCTTTTCACCTGTCTCATGGTTCCTTCTGGAACACCATACTTCTCTCCATATTGAATAAGCTCTCTTTCCCAAGCAGGTTTTCTTCTATGGGAGAAGGTCATTTGAGGAGGTTCTTGAACTTTTGTTATATCATGATCTTCAGGAGTCTCCTCATCAGGGGAAGTTACGACTTCCCTTATAAGTTCTGCAGCTCTGGGAACCTCCCTCACGGATTCTGCAATCCTGGGATTTACAGGTTCCTCTTCATATACTTCTTCAAGCTGACATCTTCTTGATTTCTTAAGTGTTGCTTCTTCATCAAAGGTCACGTCCCTGCTGATCTCAATATGGCACTGACCAGGTATGTAGATTCTGAAGGCCTTGGATACCTCACAGTATCCCACGAATATTCCCTTCTTTCCAGAGGGTTCCAACTTGTTTCTTTTCTCTTTCGGTATATGAATAAACACTAGACAACCAAATATTTTGAGATGGCTTACCTCTGGCTTCTTTCCGGAAAACATCTCTTCTGGGGTCTTGAACCTAAGTGCACTATGGGATAATCGGTTCTGCACATAAAAAGCTGCCATTGTTGCTTCTTCCCATAAGCACATAGGAAGATCTTGATCGTGAATCATGGTCTTTACATCTTCCATAATTGTTCTATTCTTCCTTTCAGCTACACCATTTTGTTGGGGATCTTGATCCCAACATCTTTG
>ML790902.1:10729-48553 GCA_009831015.1 Picea engelmannii | reverse complement strand
CCTTCTTGATCAACCTTGAGTTCTGGTAAACTTGTGACAGCTTTGCATATGTATGGTAGCGCCTTGTAGTTGATGTGAGCTAATCTTCTAGATTTCACATGGATTCTTCAATAGCGTGGGTCATGGCAGCTTCTGAGTGACCCAACTTCTTCTTTTCCACTGATGATTACTTCATTTATGATCTCTCCTTTAGCACGTTGCCTTTTGCAACCTTCGTTATAGCTTCCTCATGTGACCTAGAGCAAGGTCAACAAAACAACAAGCAAGAATAATATCCTTCTGATAATATAAAGCAATAACACGAACAATCATCACAATAGCTCCTTTAGAGCTATCACTTATAATTTATCTGAAGCAAATATTAAAGGTAAGGAATACAATACGAAATGAGGTCAACACTCTCATAATGTTGTGACCAAGCATTCTTCCATGGCAACTTGGGACTAACACACAAGGTTTCTCCTAGAGGAGGTGTTAGTCATATCAGGCAAAGTATTTACATCTATATTCTCACATGATATCAAGTATAATACTTTACGACGATTGCTATCTCAACTAAAGTCATCAGCTTGTCATGTGTACCTTTGAATCTCGATTAATCAAACCTGGAGCCTTGTCCTCAAGAGTGAGTGATTGCTTTTCTTCCAAGTCTCCTTCACTCAAGTGACGAGTGCTTTCTTCAACCTATATTTGTACTAAGACAATACACTATCTTGACAGAAGGTTAGGTTAGAGGATAAGCTCTATGATCAACTTTTAATTCTTCTAATAATTTGATCATAGCTTCAACATGCAACACTGATCAAGATAATTTCATAACAAATAGATATATATTAGAATAATCACACCTGGGTTGCATCATTCCTYTGAATGTGTTGGATCTTGAGATCCTTCTGGATCTATGGCAAGAGATACCTTCTCCTGCAAATACTCTTTAGGGTTTAACCATTAAACATATGTGAGTACATACCTCGGATAACATTTGTAGGTAGTGGCTCCATCTGGTAGCAGTGGTAATCATTACCAAAAACTTCAAGGGTGATTGCAACTGGTTCTACGGCTGCAACTGCAACTGGTTCTGAGACTGCAACTGCAACTGCAGCTTATGGTTTTATGAGGAAAGCCTAATTTTTCAAACTTCGAATTTTGAAATTCTGATTCAGGGGATAGATGCGTTGAGCTGAGGTGAGTTAGCTGGTGCAGTCAGAATTTTGAAAATCCAACTTTTACCCCCTCAAACTTGATCTGTGGATTTTTGGACTTGTGCTTCTGGTTTTTTGGTACTTCTGGTACTCTGGTACTTCTAGTACCCTGGTTTTCTGGTACTTTGTGAAACTAGGGTTTCACTTTTTGGGAGATCTAGCCACTGAAAAGGTGCGCTCTAAGTGCCAAAATGATCCTTGGGGGAGGGCACAACTTTCTATGTGGTTTTGGAGATGAAAAGATTCACTTTTGAAAAACCCTAATTTGCAGGTACTGCAACAATGACATTTTTCTCTTGCGAAATATGCTTCATTCAGGTTGGCTCTGATACCATGTTAATGTTTATGTCATTATTATAGTTATTTTCATTTCAATAGATAAGAGCATCATAAGAACAAGATCACTGAGAAATACACATTCACAAGAGACACAACATTTATCCTGAGAAACCCTCTAGGGGAAGAAAACCCAGCAAAAAGTTCCTTATCATAAATAGCTTATAGAATGTTCAAGAGAGAACTCAAACCAATATAGATAGTCCTCTCCAAGAGATGCACCACTCTTCTTCTCCTCTTCTCCTCTCTCCAACTAGTAATTGCAGCTTGCCTCATTAGAGAATGAGCAAGTAAGTTGTTTGATAAAGTGAGGTGCTAGCCTCTCTATATATACAAGACTGACACGTGTGAAAGGTCTTCACTGGCAGGGCCTACCTCTCACTCTGGGTGGGTATACCCACCTTTAATTTAATTATGGGTCTCAATAATAACAATTGGGGCCGACTTCTTATTCTGCTTATTACAATTGTCCGATGACCAATCCGGAAAAGGGGATTTGATCCTAATACAATTACCGACATGATTAATCCACAGTGGAGATTAATCCAATGAATACAATAACAATAATATTAAGAATACTCTTCGCAGTTACATTATTTCAACAAGGTGAACCTGCAGTGATTCCTTGGAACTTATATTTGTGTCTGTCCTATTGGAATTGCATGGTTAATTCCTTAAAATCCATGAGGATGGGACCAAGAGTGCATAACCATTCCGCACCGAGCACAATATCACACCCACCCACGTCAATAATAAACATATGATATTTCAGGTTGTACTGCCCAATTTGGAGATGCACATTTTTACAATGCCCCCACATTTCATGGAACCTCCATTGGCAATTATGATTTGAAAGTTGTTGACTACATGGATATAAAAATGGGTTTCTTGGGCAATACAATGATGAATAAAATTGTGTACTACCACTGTCAATTAAGATGATGACCTTTCGATTCTTAATGTAGCCAATGAGCTTGAGGGTTTGGGGAGCAAAGAAGCCAGTGAGAGCATTCAAGGAAATGATTGGTTCGACTATTGGAGGGTGAGAGGGCAAAGTAATATCAGTTGGCTCGGGTAATTCTATCACATGGAGGGTCTCGATATCTTCTTTAGAAGCATCCTTAGAGATGGCCATAATTTTTTTTTTCTTACATTTGTGCCACGAAAAATATTTGTCATCACAATTATAACAAAGGCCCTTGAGTTAGCATTCCACCATTTCAGCCTGATTTAATTTCTGGATCCTGAGGGGAGTGGGAGGAGGGGAGGGGTTGGTAGGTCAAGTGCGAGGAATAAATGAAGGTTTGTGGGTTTGAGAAAAGACAATTTGTTGGGCTTCCTTAGCATGTTGAGTAGCTTCCAACCAAGTTTGAGGGCAAGCCATGAGGACTTGGGCTCAAATTTCATCTTTGAGGCCACCGATAAAACATTCTCGGAAGAAGGCATCATGCATGCCCTCCATTCTGAAAGCCAAGTGTTCAAAGGCAGATATAAAGTCTTCCACTATGCCATATTGCTTCAACTTGGTCAAACGATTGAGATAGTGGGTGTCAATGTCAAAGCGTTCATATAGCTCTGCCAAAAACTGTGTCCAAGCAACATACCCTTGGCATGTCTTTATAAGCCATTGCCAATGTTCCAGATCCAAATAGAGGACACCATAACGAATTTTTTCCAGATCATCAGTAATTCCATGCAAGGAGAAATAATGTTTCATTTGAATAACCCAACCTGTGGGATCTGATCCATCAAATTTGTTCACCTCAACTCGGGGAAGACAGGGTCACAAAGAAGGGAGTTGGAATGAAAGGCCATATTAAAGGAAGAGTTCTCACCTTCAGAGTGGGAAGGTTGTTCAAGGGAGGGAGAGCCATGGGACTGTTTCAACCACTGGGTGAGGAAGGCCAATTTGCCCTTAACATCAACCAATGTGCCCATAACTTTGGCCTCTAAGGTTTCCAAGTGGGTATTGTTGGAAGCAAGTTCAGAGGTCAATCTTTGGATGTCTGCCTTGTTCTATTTGGATTCATCTTGCAGGTGAAGGAATTCTTGGTTGCGAGTGTTGTCCATGGGTAAATGATGGGTATTTAGGAGGGGAAGTGGGTCCATGGAAAAAAAAAGAGTGAAAAATGATATATGTGATTGTGTTCAGTGTGAGAAGAGGAATGCAATGAGATATGTGTCAAATAAGGGTGTCGGGAAGTGGTCGGGTCCACTGAAATATTCTAGGTTGCAAAAGTTGACAAAACCTTCTTGTTCTGGTGTTGGACTTTCGTCAAACACTTTGCATGCTTCTGTATTTGACTGCTGAAGATGAATTTTCAATATTTTGCAATTGAATTCTTGTAGTTTTCCTTGTTGATTTTGGGTTTAGTGGACAAGTGGTTTCAACATGTATCATTTATTTTGTTCATTTATTACATGACATATCTACTACACAATAATACTAACCCCAAATCTCCTTCATTTAAATATCAGACTTGTATAACAACAATACTTATTACAATGAATAATGGAGATGACAAAGAAAACCTGGTTATAGTGCTATAGTAGTTGGTCCCTTGAACAAGATTGGATATATAAACCAAGATCACCCCTTCTTGTTGCTCCACGCTAGGAAAATGTGAACAAAACTATAATAGATGTAATGGTAGCCTGTTATTTCCAAAAAACAACCATACGACTTGAGGATAGAGAGGGCATTAGCTCCACGCAGCTCCAAAATTACTCGACCAGCCAATGAGACTCCTCCTTATTGCTTGATGCCTCCATTAGCATCAAACTTGACCCATAATCCATGCCAATACACAACTACAACAACACGTCCCTCTGGTTTACATCTGCAGTAAGAATAATTGGTATTTGGCAGCAATAATTTGAACAGCCAGCAGTAATGTCTCCTTCCACTACCCTTTGTGACTCCTCCCTTGCCCTCCACGCAGCACCAAGAATGAACACACAACACTTGAGGTTGGAAACACGACCAACAAGATAACACGCAGTAGTATGATGAGGAGTTTGCCCAGCTCAAGGAAAACGGCCAGCCCTCCACACGTGCCAAGGAAAAAAATGCTTTCTCTCTTAACCAAACTGAAAATGAAGTTCCTTCTTCGATGAAGCTTCTTGAATCACAATGCCAATATCTGCAAATGAAAAGCTGAAATAAATTCTCCAATCTCATGGCTAGGGCAGATAGTTTCACTACCGAATTCGAGTACCGAAATGGGTTTCCAGCTGAAACCCTAGCTAGCTCTCCAAGCTCTTCTCCAAAACCCAATTTTTGAAATGAATAGTCAATAATACCTTTTCCAACCCTCACCCGTCCTTTTACTCTTCCACTTTTTCTTTTTCTCCATTAATATATTCATTTAATTAATAATTGGAGAGAAATACCCTCAAAGAGGGGTTTAATATTAATAAACTCACTTTTCCTAAGTTTTCACTTTATAATTCGAAAGTGACTTTACCAATATCATTTCCCTAACTCATTTGTCTAATGGTTTACTGGAAACTGTGTAAACCACCACGATGTTCTGACTGCCTAGGAAGAATGGGACATTACAATCTTCCCTGCCCAAATTTGCTTGTCCTCAAGCAACTTCAAACCCGGAAACTGTAACACCTGCTCGTTTTTCCAAGTAGCATCCTCCATAAGTAGATCCTTTCATTTCACCAAAAACTCCCTGACCACCCTGTTACGGAGCTTCCTCTCTCGTACCTGTAAAATCGCTTTGGGGCTTGTGGCCAACCGTCCCTCATCATCCAAAGGGGGTAACTCATGTGAGGCAACCACCTGTTGTCCTATTACCTGCTTAAGGCACGATACATGAAACACGTTATGAATCTTGCTCCCCTCAGGTAGCTCTAATTCGTATGCAACTTGCCCCACCTTCCAAGTTATCCTGTAGGGCCCATAGTAGCGAGGTTTGAGCTTCTCGGCCCCCTTTTGTTTCAATGAAGATTGCCGGTATGGATGTAGTCGCAGGAACACTAAATCTCCCACCTCAAATGAGCGCTCGGTCCTGTGCCTGTCTGCATACATCTTTTGTTGATTCTGGGCCACCCTCATGTTCTCCTTCAATGCTCTCAGAATATCCTAGATGGCCTATATCCAATCTTTGGCCTTCGGTGCCCTACTATCACCGAATACAACGTCGGAAAAATTCATGGCCTCGTAGCCATAGAGTGCCCGAAAAGGGGTCATGCCAATGGACATGTGATGGGTGGTGTTGTAACAGTACTCCCCCAGGTGTAACCACTTCAACCAAGCACTCTGTTGCCCAGAAATGTAATTCCGCAAATAACCTTCCACCCATTTGTTCACGATCTCTATCTGTTCGTCAGTCTGTGGGTGGTAACTAGTGCTCGATGTCAGCTCGGTTCCTACCAACCTGAAAAGCTCTTGCCAGAAACCTCCCATAAATCTGTTGTCTCTATCACTGATGATGGTTTTGGGCAACACATGCAAACGGAAAATCTCCCTGAAAAATAGCTCGACCACTTGTGTTGCTGAGTAGTCTAAAGGAATAACAAAGAAGTGGGAAAACTTGGTGAGTCTATCCACCACGACATAAATGCAATCCTTCCCCTGCATCCTGGGTAACCCGGTGATGAAATCCATGGAGATGCTTTCCCATTTCTGATCTGGAATGGGCAATGGCTGTAATAATCTGGCCGGATGGGTGTGCTCCACCTTGTTCCGTCGACAAACTCCGCACTCCTGAACGTGCTTCAGTATGTCTCCCTTGAGGTTATTCCAAGTGAACCTCTCCCGGACCTGCCTGTAGGTCTTCAAGAACCCCTGGTGTCCTGCTAATGGTGAGTCATGGGATGCCTGCATGATTTTATGCCTGATGTGCGAACCTAGAACCAAATAAATTCGGTCTTTGTAGTAGATGACATCATCCACCACTCTGTACCTGTCATCTGTAACCTGTCCATCCAAAACCTCGCAAGCGAACTTGTTCTTGGAATACTCTACCAGTAGAAGACTCTTCCAGTCTTTTGATATGTCCATCAAAGATAGAGTAGGGGGCATCCTAGAAAGCGCATCGGCTACCACATTGTTCTTCCCCTTCACATACTCAATCTCAAAGTCATAGGCCTGGATCTTGCTCACCCACTTCTGTTGTCGGTCATTCAGTTCCTTCTGCTCCAAGAAGAATCGAAGGTTGTTGTGATCCATCTTGACCTTGAACCTGTTGCCCACTAGATAGTGCCTGAATTTGGACAATGCATGCATGATGGCTTACATCTCTTTGTCATAAATGGGGTAGATCTTCTCGTAATCTCTAAGCTTTCGACTCTTGAAAGCTATGGGATGATTCTCCTACATAAGCATGGCTCCAGTACCTACTCCTGATGCATCACACTCCAACACGAAGGGTTGGGTAAAGTCCAGAAAAGATAAGACCGAGCACGAACTCATGATGTCCTTCATCCTGTCGAAGACCCCCTGTGCCTCATCTGTCCACTCAAAGGCCCCCTTCTTGGTCAAATCTGTCAGTGGAGCTGTCAACTGAGAAAAACTCTTCACATACCTCCGGTAGTAAGTTCATAAGCCCATGAAGTTCTTTAACTCTGTAGTGTTCCTCAGCGGAGGCCAATCACGAATCGCTTGGATCTTGTCCCAGTGCACCTGCACTCCCTAATCTCCAATCACATGCCCCAAATAGAGCATCTTTGTCAACCCAAACTCACATTTGGACAACTTCGCATACAACTCATGTTTGTCCAATATGCCCATCACCTCATCTAGATGTTGGAGGTGTTCATCCCAAGTGCGGCTGTAGACCAAAATGTCATCGAAAAAGACCAACAAATACTTCCTGAGATGCTTGCTAAACGTGTGGTTCATACAGGACTGGAAGGTGGTCAGGGCGTTGGTTAGCCCAAAAGGCATCATCAAGAACTCGTAGTGCCCATAGTGGCACCTGAAGGTTGTCTTGTATTCATCCCCCTCTCACATCCTGATCTGATGATAGCCCGACCGTAGATCAATCTTCGAAAAGTATTTGGCCCCTCTCAACTCATCCATCAACTCATCAATCCAGGGTATAGGGTACCTATTCTTGATGGTCCTTTTGTTGAGGGCTCGGTAATCAATGCACATTATGAGGGTCCCATCCTTCTTCTTTACCAGCACTACGGAAGAAGCGAAGGGACTCGAACTTGGTCTAATGTGACCCATTGCCAGTAGCTCCTTGATGGTCTTTTCTATCTCATCCTTATAGGCCTTGGGGTGCCTATACAGAGTGGTAATCACTGCTCTCGTATCCTCCTCTAACTCGATGATGTGTTCAAAGCCCCTGTCTGGAGGCCTGCCTGGAGGTATATCACCAAAGATATTCTGGTGCTTCTTAAGCAAGGCCTTTATCTCTCTCGAAAAATTGGGCTCCCTGCCCTTGGGCTTCTGCACTGAAATCTGAAACTCTGCAACCCATGCAATGTCATCCTGCCTCATTACTGCCTCCATTTTCTTTGCGGTCACTACCCTGGGAGGATAAGTATTCATGCCCCTCAAAACCACTCTCTTTCCATCCTGCCCCTGGAACTCCATCTCCATAGTCTGATAGTTAGTGGAGTATTTCCCTATGGAGTATAACCATTGAACTCCCAACACCACATTGGTGTCAGGCACCTTCACCATGAAGAAGTCATCGGTAATCATGTAGTTCCCTAGTCTTAATGTCATCCGTGGAACGTACCTGGTGCAGTTTAGGGTGTTCTCCCCCGGTATGATCACTGAAAATCCATCAAAGGCTTCGGTGGTAATGCCCTTCCGCTCTACCAATGAAGCATCGATAAAATTGTGGGATGCCCCACCATCCACCAACACTGTCACTCTGTGTCCCTGTACTCCTCCCCTCATTCTGAAGGTATGAAACCTGGGGATCCCTGAGAGTGATGCTATAGTCCCCTGATTCTCCATCAATGCCTGCTCTGCCTCTGCCATCGGTGGGTCCTCCTCATGTCCCTGTTCTTCTACCTCCTCGTCCTCCCCGCTATCTGAGAACACCTCTATGTAGTGTGCTTTGGCCTTTCCTGCACACCTGTGACTTGGTACCCATGGTTCCTGGCAACTGAAACACAGCTTCTTCCTCCTCAGATCCTGCCTGGTAGCATCATCCATCCTGTTCATGCATGTCCAATCCCTCTGTGGTTGTCTTGCCCAGTCTCTCTGTTGTTTTCCCGCACCATCCCTCTGTGGTGGTCCCCTGTCATTGAACTTCATGGGGAAATTTGGTCTCGGGGTGAACTTGGGCTTGGGTACTGACTCCTGTAGGTCTCTAGCCCTGCTAACTGCATCCTATAGCGAAGTAGGCTTGTAAGCCTTCACTCATCCTCGAAGTGGCTCGATTAGCCCCTCCGTGAACAACATCACCAATCGGGCCTCGGAGATATCGGTGACCATCACTGATATCCTCTGGAAATCTGATATAAAAGCCTCTGTTGAACCAGTTTGTTTCAACTCCGCCAAGTCTCTGAAAGACAACTCGGGATATCTCCTATCAAATCTGTGCACCAGTCTCCCTGTAAACTCAGCATAGGTGACAATATGGGCATGTCCCGGAGTGGACATCTCGTGGTACCACCAGTCATGTGCCTCACCCTCCAAGTCCAGTGTTGCCAACTTAATGGCATCTGTCTCCGCCATGGGGTTCAGCTGGAAGTAGGTGTCGAGCTTCTACACCCAAGCTCGTGCAGTGCACTTCGACGTCCCATCGAAGTATGGTAAAATAAGCTTTCCCACCGTGCGCTGTAACTCGTAGTTATGCGTGGGACCCCTGTTGAAGAACCTCGGCCTGTTTCTCCCCTTGAAGCTACAAAACGCGGCAAAAGTCATAGCTTCTCTCAATTCTGCATCCATGGCCTTATACTCCTGGAAATAGGATGCTAATGGCTCGTCCTGCTCTACCTGCCCCCCTGTACCTGTCTCCGGTGGTCCTAAGAACTTCGGCATGGTGGACCTAGGAATCTCACTGTAGTCGTGAGGGCGGTTCTGAAGGTTGGTCCTGGAAGTGATCACCTCAATATGAGTTTTGTGTGTGTTTCTCCCTTCTTCCATCTGCCCTCTGTTGCTACTCTCTCCCTTTTCTTCACCATGCTTACTCCCTGGAGCATAACCTGTGACTCTGCCCATGAACTCTCGGGTCTCTCTTTGGCCCTCTGCAATATCCTTTAAGGCTTTCATAAGCCTTTTGATTAGACAGTCCTCTCTGTTGAAATAATGTAACTGCGAAGAGAATTCTTATTATTATTTTGTTATTGGATTAAATCCCCATTGAGGATTAATCATATCATTATTATTATTATTGTTATTGGATTAATCCCCATTGAGGATTAATCATGTCAGTAAATTTATAAGGACCAAATCCCCTTTTGCGGATTGGTCATCGGACAATTACAAAATGCAGAATAAGAAGTCGGCCCCAACAATTATAATGGAAGGGCCAGAATTAATTAAAGGTGGGTTTACCCACCCAGTGTGAGAGGTCGGCCCTACCAGATGGTGACTCTTCACACGTGCCAAATTGATATAAATAAGAGGCTAGCGCCTCACTTCTAAGACACACTTCACTTGCTCATTCTCTCATGAGGCAAGCTGCAATTACAAGTTGGAGAGAGGAGAAGAAGGGTGGCGCATCTCTTGAGGAGGACTTTTCTGTATTGGTTTGAGTTATCTCTTGAACATTGTATAAGCTATTTATGATAAGGAAGTTTTGTTGGGTTTTCTTCCCCTAGAGGGTTTCCCAGGATAAATGTTGTGTCTCTTGTGGATGTGTATTTCTCAGTGATCTTGCTCTTATGATGCTCTTATCTATTGAAATGAAAAGAACAATAATAATGGCATAAACATTAACATGGTATCAGAGCCAACCTGAAGAAAGCACAATTTGCAAGAGGAAAAACGTCACTGTTACCGTACCCCAAAATTAGGGTTTTGTAAAAGTGAGTATTTTCAGCTCCCTAACACCCTAGAAAGTTGCGCCCTCCCCAAAGGATCATTTTGGCACTTAGAGCACACCTTTTCAGTGGCTAGATCTCCCAGAAAGTGAAACCCTAGTTTCACAAAGTACCAGAAAACCAGAGTACCAAAAGTACCAAAAGTACTAGAAAACCAGAAGCACCAGTCCAGAACTCCGCAGATCAGATTTGAAGGGGTAAAAATTGGATTTTCAAAATTCCGACTGCACCAACTAACTCGCCTCAGCTCAACACATCTATCCCCTAGATCAGAATTTCAAAATTTGAAGTTTGAAAAATTAGGGTTTCCTCATAAAACCCTAAGTTGCAGTTGCAGTCTCAGAACTAGTTGCAGTTGCAGTACTTGTTGCAATTGCAGTACCTGTTGCAATTGCAGTTACAGCCGTAGAACCAGTTGCAATCACTCTTGAAGTTTTTGGTAATGATTACCGTTGCTACCAGATGGAGCCACTACCTGCAAATGCTATCTGAGGTATGTACTCACATATGGTTAATGGCTAAACCCTAAAGAGTATTTGCAGGATAAGGGATCTTTTTCCATAGATCCAGAAGGATCTCAAGATCCAACACATTCAAAGGAATGATGCAACCCAGGTGTGATTATTCTAATATACATCTATTTGTTATGAAATTATCTTTATCAGTGTTGCATGTTGAAGCTATGATCAAATCATTAGAAGGATTAAGAGTTGATCATACAGCTTATCCTCTAACCTAACCTTTTTTCAAGATAGCATATTGTCTTAGTACAACAGATAGGTTGAAGAAAGTACTCGTCGCTTGAGTGAAGGGGACCTGGAAGAAAAGCAAGCACTCACTCTTGAGGACAAAGCTCCAGGTTTGATTAATCAAGATTCAAAGGTACACATGACAAGCTAATGACTTTAGTTGAGATAACAATTGTCGTAAAGTATTATACTTGATAGCATGTGAGAATATAGACGTATATGCTTTGCCTGATACAACTAACATCTCCTCTAGGAGAAACCTTGTGTGTTAGTTTCAGATTGCCATGGAAGAATGCTTGGTCACAACACTATGAGAGTGTTGACGTCATTTTGTATTGTATTCCTTACCTTTAATCTTTGCTAAATTATAAGTAATAAGCTCTAGAGGAGCTACTGTGATGATTGTTCGTGCTATTGCTTTATATTATCAAGAAGGATATTATTATTGCTTGTTGTTTTGTTGACCTTGCTCCAGGTCACATGAGGAAGCTACAGTGAAGGTTGCAGAAGGCAACATGCTAAAGGAGAAATCATAAATGAAGCAATCATCAGTGGAAAGGAAGAAGGTGGGTCACTCATAAGCTTCCATGACCCATGCTATTGAAGAATCCATGTGAACTCTAGAAGATTAGCTCACATCAACTACAAGGCGCTACCATACATATGCAAGGTTGTCACAGGTTTACCAAAACTCAAAGGTGACCATGAAGGCATATGCGATGGATGTGCGCAAGGGAAGAATATAAAGAACCCTTTTCCAAAGAGGGGTAGCAAAGCAGAAGGAGTATTGGAACTCATTCATTCAGACGTGTGTGGCCCAATGCCATCATCCTCCATTAATGGGTATGTATACTATGCATCATTCATTAATGATTATTCTCGTAAAAGACCTGGATATATTTGAAGTGTTCAGTAAGATCAAGGAATCCAAAGCCTTGATAGAAAACCTTTCTGTGAGGAAGATTAAGATACTCAGGTCAGATAATGGAGGAGAATATACCTCAGAAGAGTTTGTGAAATTATGCAAAGATGTTGGGATCAAGATCCCCAACAAAACGGTGTTGTTGAAAGGAAGAACAGAACGATTATGGAAGTTGTGAAGACCATGATTCACGATCAAGATCTTCCTATGTGCTTATGGGCAGAAGCAGCTATGGCAGCTGTTTATGTGTAGAATAGATTATCCCATAGTGCACTTGGGTTCAAGACCCCATAAGAGATGTTCACCGGAAAGAAGCCAGAGGCCTTCAGAATCTACATACCTGGTCACCACCATATTGAGATCAGCAGGGACGTGACCTTTGATGAAGAAGTTGCACTTAAGAAATTAAGAAGATGCCAGCTTGAAGAGGTATATGAAGAGGAACCTGTAAATCCCAGGACAACAGAATCTGTGAGGGAAGTTCCCAGAGCTGTAGAACCTGTAAGGGAAGTCATAACTTCCCCTGATGAGGAGACTCCTGAAGATCATGATATCACAGAAGTTCAAGAACCTCCTCAAATAACCTTCTCCCATAAAAGAAACCCTGCTTGGGCAAGAGAGCTTATTCAAGATGGAGAGAAGTATGGTGTTCCAGAAGGAACCACAAGACAGGTGAAGAGACCAAATCCATTCTCCAGTTACACGGCTTTGATGTGCAATCTACTTGATGAGGAACCTACTTGTTTTGAAGAGGCCATCCAGAAGAAGGAATGGGCAGATGCGATGACAGAGGAATACCAATCCATAATGAAGAACGAAGTATGGGAAATAGTTCCCAGATCGAAGAATAAAGATGGGGTATCCTACAAATGGCTCTTCAAAATAAAACATGTTGTTGATAGAAGTATTGAGAAATATAAAGAAAGATTTGTCGCTCGTGGCTTTTCCCGGAAGGAAGGAATCGACTATGAAGAGACATTCGCTCATGTGGCCAGATACACTTCAATCAGAACCATTATAGCTCTTGCTGCCAAGATGAAATGGAAGCTGCACCAGATGGATGTGAAGACAAATTTTCTGAATGGTGTCATTGAAGAGGAAGTGTATATAGAGCAACCCCAAGGATTTGAGGTTGAAGACAGGAAGTCTCATGTCTGTCGATTGAAGAAAGCCTTATACGGATTGAAGCAAGCTCCCAGAGCTTGGTATAGCCGTATAAACAGTTTCTTGACGAGCTTGGGCTTTACTAAGAGTAAAGAAGATTCGAATCTCTACTTCAAGATCATGGATAATGAACCAGTAATACTATTACTGTATGTGGATGACTTATTCTTAACTGGAGAAGAAAATCTCATCACTGGATGTAAACAGAGACTTGCCGCTGAATTTGAAATGAAAGACCTTGGCCTAATGCATTACTTCTTAGGTCTTGAGGTATGGCAGAGTCCGGAAAGAATCTTCCTTAACCAGGGGAAGTACACGGTCGAAATATTGAAGAGATTCGACATGCTCGAATGCAAGTCCATGAATACACCCATGGAAGCAAAGCTGAAGCTGTTGGTCGATACTTTGTCAGATTTGATAGATGCCACTCTGTATAGATAGATTATTGGATCACTGATGTACCTGATGAACACCAGACCAAACATCTGTTTTGCAGTGAACACCTTGAGTCAGTTTCTGGTGGAGCCCAAACGTGTTCATTTAGTGGCTGCAAAACATGTGATGAGGTACCTTAAAGGTACAATGGATTATGGTCTCAGCTATGATGGAGATCGTGACTTCACTCTGAGTGGATATATTGATGCAGATTGGGCAGGAAGCGTTGCTGACAGAAAAAACACTTTCGGATGTTGTTTCAGTTTGGGATTAGCTATGATCTCGTGGCAGAGTAGGAAGCAATCCAGTATTGCTCTCAGCACAGCGGAAGCAGAGTACATTGCCGCATGTTCTGCTAGCTGCGAAGCTATATGGCTTCGAAAGTTGCTAACATGCCTATTTGATTTGGAGATGAGAGCAACTGTGATTCTATGTGACAATCAAAGCTGTATTAAAATGACAGAAGATCCTGTGTTCCACGACAGGTCGAAGCACATAGAGATCCGCTATCATTTCATCCGCGACATGGTACAGAGAGGAGCCTTGAATCTTCAGTACATTAGCACGGATGAACAGGTTGTTGATGTGATGACTAAGCCTCTATCTCGTGTAAAGTTTGAACAATTTCAAGATAAGATTGGTATTGTCCGAAAGGGCCTTCCCTGAAAGGGGGAGTAGATGTATTCCTTGCTTCTGACCTCGCTGTTAGACGTAAAGCAAGATGAGTCATGCTTCTGACCTTGTTGTTAGACCTAAAGCATGACGTTGTGTGATCCTTGCTTCTGACCTCGTTGTTAGACGTAAAGCAAGATGAGTTATGCTTTTGACCTAGTTGTTAGATGTAAAGCATACCGCCATTGATTCCTTGCTTCTGACCTAGTTTTTAGACGTAAAGCAAGATGAGTCATGCTTCTGACCTCGTTGTTAGACGTAAAGCATGACGTCATGTGTTCCTTGCTTCTGACCTCGTTGTTAGACGTAAAGAAAGATGAGTTATGCTTCTAACCTAGTTGTTAGACGTAAAGCATAACGTCGATGATTCCTCGCTTCTGACCTCGTTGTTAGACATAAAGCGAGATGTTGATGTGTTCCTTGCTTCTAACCTCGTTGTTATACGTAAAGCAAGATGAGTCATGCTTCTGACCTAGTTGTTAGACGTAAAGCATGACGTCGTGATCCCTCGCTTCTGACCTAGTTGTTAGACGTAAAGCGAGATGATGATATTACTTGCTTCTGACCTAGTTGTTAGACGTAAAGCAAGATGTGACTGACACTGAGCTACCAACTTAACCGCTGTGACATTGAGCTAGTGTAGTACTGTGATGTGCCAGCCTAGTGTTGTGATGAGGTATCATTTTTACTGATACATATTGATGCAGATGATGATAGCATTCCTTCGAGAATGATGATGTTGCTGATGAAGAAAACATCCAATGACTCGTAAATGTGCTAGACAATTGTTCAAGATGATATTGACGATATTGTCCTCCAAATGCCACGGATGATGCAAACCTCTCTCACCTGATGTTGATGAAGAATACCCTTCTTGTTAAGGGGGAGTGTTGAAATAATGTAACTGCGAAGAGCATTCTTATTATTATTTTGTTATTGGATTAAATCCCCATTGAGGATTAATCATATTATTATTATTATTATTATTGTTATTGGATTAATCCCCATTGAGGATTAATTATGTCGGTAATTGTATAAGGACCAAATCCCCTTTTGCGGATTGGTCATCGGACAATTACAAAGTGCATAATAAGAAGTCGGCCCCAACAGTTATAATGGAAGGGCCAGAATTAATTAAAGGTGGGTTTACCCACCCAGTGTGAGAGGTCGGCCCTGCCAGATGGTGACTCTTCACACGTGCCAGATTGATATAAATAAGAGGCTAGCGCCTCACTTCTAAGACACACTTCACTTGCTCATTCTCTCATGAGGCAAGCTGCAATTACAAGTTGGAGAGAGGAGAAGAAGGGTGGTGCATCTCTTGAGGAGGACTTTTCTGTATTGGTTTGAGTTATCTCTTGAACATTATATAAGCTATTTATGATAAGGAAGTTTTGCTGGGTTTTCTTCCCCTAGAGGGTTTCCCAGGATAAATGTTGTGTCTCTTGTGGATGTGTATTTCTCAGTGATCTTGTTCTTATGATGCTCTTATCTATTGAAATGCAAAGAACTATAATAATGGCATAAACATTAACACTCTTTGTCCTTTGTCAGACTAGCATTTGCATTTTCCCCCGAAGTGTCCTCCATTTCTTCTCTTTTGCCCTCTAAGCTCCTATACCTTATGCTCCTATAAGTGATGTTTTGCTGCCCTTCCTCAGTCATCAATGTCGCCCACAGCTGGCGAGGATCATGCTCTGATACCATTGAAATATTCTAGGTTGCAAAAGTTGGCAAAACCTTCTTGTTCTGGTGTTGGACTTTCGTCAAACACTTTACATGCTTCTATATTTGACTACTGAAGATGAATTTTCAATATTCTGGAATGGAATTCTTGTAGTTTTCCTTGTTGATTTTGGGTTTAGTGGACAAGTGGTTTCAACATGTATAATTTATTTTGTTCATTTATTACATAACAGATTTGCTACACAATAATATTAACCCCAAATCTCCTTCATTTAAATATCAGACTTGTATAACAACAATACTTATTACAATGAATAATGGAGATGACAAAGAAAACCCGGTTATAGTGCTATAGTAGTTGGTCCCTTGAACAAGATTGGATATATAAACCAAGATCACCCCTTCCTGCTACTCCACGCTAGGAAAATGTGAACATAACTGTAATAGATGTAATGGTAGCCTGTTATTGCCAAAAAAACAACCATACGACTTGAGGATAGAGAGGGCATTAGCTCCACGCAGCTCCAAAATTACTCGACCAGCCAATGAGACTCCTCCTTATTGCTTGACGCCTCCATTAGCAGCAAACTCAACCCATAATCCATGCCAATACACAACTACAACAACACATCCCTCTGGTTTACATCTGCAGCAAGAATAATTGGTATTTGGCAGCAACAATTTGAACAGCCAGCAGTAATGTCTCCTTCCACTACCCTTTGTGACTCCTCCCTTGCCCTCCACGCAACACCAAGAATGAACACACAACACTTGAGGCTGGAAACACGACCAGCAAGATAACACGCAGTAGTATGATGAGGAGTTCGCCCAGCTCAAGGAAAACGCCCAGCCCTCCACACGTGCCAAGGAAAAAAATGCTTTCTCTCTTGACCAAACTGAAAATGAAGTTCCTTCTTCGATGAAGCTTCTTGAATCACAATGCCAATATCTGCAAATGAAAATCCGGGATGACTTCTCCAATCTCACAGCTAGGGCAGATAGTTTCACTGTCGAATCCGAGTACCGAAATAGGTTTCCAGCTAAAACCCTCGCTAGCTCTCCAAGCTCTTCTCCAAAACCCAATTTTTGAAATGAATAGTCAATAATACCTTTTCCAACCCTCAGCTGTCCTTTTACTCTTCCACTTTTTCTTTTTCTCCATTAATATATTCATTTAATTAACAATTGGAGAGAAATACCCTCAAAGAGGGGTTTAATATTAATAAACTCATTTTTCCTAAGTTTTCACTTTATAATTCGAAAGTGACTTTACCAATATCATTTCCCTAACTCATTCGTCTGATGGTTTACGGGAAATTGTGTAAACCACCACGATGTTTTGACTGCCTAGGAAGAATGGGACATTACATCCACGAGGGACAAAAAAAATTGAAAATGATAGATACCACTACGATCAAGGCGAAGAGAAGAATATAATGAGATAGGTCTCAAATAATGGTTCCGGTAGGATCTAGACTTTATATTAACAAGAAGAAATGGCCAAATGATTAACATGAAGAAATGTGTAGGAATTTTGCAACCATAATGCACGAGGCATAGTTGCACTGCAATAGATCTTGTTTGTTTTGTTTTTGTTTCCGTTCCAAGGGTTAGGGTATTCAAGGTTTCTATAGACAAGGGTTTTCCCTGTGCTATAGATCTCTAATATACGTGCGTGGTCCAACAATAATACTCGGCCCAATATATCAGGGCACCAACTAAGGAGGCTAGACCGTGCCCTTAGACGTACTACCTGATTACCCAGGTACTAGATAGTATCTTCCTAAGTGTTGTTCTCGGTGGCACTATATCAGTCAGGCGACCGATTGGTTTATCTATGGAGGGTTTCAAGATATCTAGATCGATTCATATACAGGTGTTATCTGATGCGCTACCACTTGAAGGGGTACAAACATGGGTTACAAGGGTGGCCACCAATGTGTGTTTAAGTACCACTTGTGGTTCATGTGTGTATGCTTCCCTGACCGCGTATTTATGCACTGAACGACAAATCTTCTTGTCTTTAAGACGTTGGAATACGTCTCTACCCTGAAAAAAAATAACCCACAATTTTCTTCCAGGGAAAGCGCTCTGATACCACTCGTAAGGTACCAGATCTATTATAATAGATGAAAACAAAAATACCATAGAAAATAATAGTGGAACAACACAATAGATGAAACCACAACACCAGAATAATACTTTTATTGATAGGAACCAATGTCCACTTGCCTCTTCGAGGGGGAAACCTCCAGCAAAGAAACTCTCTATTACAATAATTCTCAAGAAAATATCCTCTCATACCTTCTACTCTTATTTATACTAATTCTATCTTCGAACATTCTAGAGGAAGATCTTTCTAGAAGCGAAAGCTTCTATTAGGTCTTCTTACATTGACTTGTTCATATTTATTAAATAGGCCTTATTAGCTAGCATCGTCCTTTATTACATAAAAAATATATTATTCTACCTACATGAGAGGTTAGGGGGTTGGGTCCCTAACAAATTGCAACTGTAATTACAACTGTAATTGGCAACTGCAACTAACAACTGCAACTTCAACTGTAATTGACAACTGACAACTGCAATTGACAACTGGCAATTGCAACTACAACTACAACTATAATTGGCAATTGCAACTGCAAATGCAATTGCCACTGTAACTCGCAATTGCAATTGGCAATCTTTGTTCTTGCTAGTGTCTTGTGCTAGGTCAAATCTGGCTTCAACCCTACAACTCTGATACCATGTTAGAATTTCTTACATTTTCAATAGCAACAGATTTACCAGAGTATTTTGATCTACATTTAATATTCAATAACCATATACTGAAAATATAAGTAGGATCTAGAAGCAGATAGACAAGCAAAAGAAGACACCAAGATTTATCCTAGTAAAACCCCAAACTCGAGAAAAAACCCAACCAACTTTTCTTAGAGAAAATATTTCTGATAATACAATACAACCATGAACAAGTTCTATCCACATAAGCAAAACCAACAATGAAGAAACCCTGATGACAAGTACTTATATTTTCTACTTGTCAAAATCTAGCGAAGGTAGCTGAGCCACCACACAATACTAGCACAACTCTTCTAGAGATAATGCACAAGAGAAATCACCAAGAACCACCAAGAAACCCTAGTTGTTGCAGTAGATGCATCTTCTTCTTGCCTCAGATTTGTGCATTCTTCTTGAGTGAGATAGTTGTGTGAGTGAGTGATCAAATGAGCAAGGCGTCACTTTATTTATAGTGTTCAAGTCACTTAGCTAGGGCCGACTTCTCTTCCTGCAATTCTATTTTCACTTTATTCTTTTTCCTGTGGACTGACTTCTCTTCCTGGAAATTCTATTTCCACTTTATTATTTTCCTGTGGATTGATTTCTCTTCCGGGGTGTTCTTCAACTGTTCAATGGTCTTCCTTTGACTTTTTGAAATCTTCTTCTCTAAGAAAAGTTATCCAAGAGAGAATACCTCCCACTACTACCAAAAGATCAACATATTACCCATAATTAATGCAAATAAAATATTAATAAACTTATAATACTAAAAATATGCAAACTTTAATATATTTTATTTTGATTTCTTAATACTAATCCTTTAACATAAATAACATGACTAATTGTAATTTTGCCTCTAGATTTTATACTAAATATTCATGTAATGAAAAATTAAAGTACATACAAACATCTTGTAATGAATATCACTACGTATTATGGGAGCATCCATAAAAGAGAGACACTAAGCCACGATGCAAAGTGGATAAAAATATATTTTATTAATAAGAAAGATGCCAAATGATAATTACAAAGTATAGGTGAACATATAAATATATATTGAAATATGTTCATTAATAAGGCAAATTCTTTACAAAGTGTAGTTTAGCATATAAATATATATTGAAAAGTGTTCATGTAATCACGCAAATTCTTGTCAATATTATTAATTACATTTAGTATAATTTAAATTAATTTTAATTATATTAATATATATTTATTATATAATTTATTTGGAAATATATTTATGTAATTAGTTCTAAGGATTAGCTCAAATGGTTTGAGTTAGATGTGAAGTTATTCTAGTTGAAAATGTCACAGGTTTAAATATATTATTCCCCTTGGGGTTAGACCCTGTAATCACCATCGGAATATATATATATATATATATATATATATATATATATATATATATATATATATATATATATAATTTTCCACTAGGTATTTTATCCGAAAAAATATATATTTATTATAATAATGTAAATCTATCTTAATTTTAAAATTGCAAAACACAAAACTCAAATATAATTTTTTGATCATTTAAAATGAATCTAAGCATAGCTCAAGAGATTGGTACCAATATTTTCAATTAAATATCATATCTAAAGTATTTCTATTTATGTGTAACTCTCCATCTCTTTTTTCATCTTTTTTATCTAAGCATAGCTATTGGTACCAATATTTTCAATTAAATATCATATCGAAAGTATTTCTATTTATGTGTAACTCTCCATCTCTTTTTTCATCTTTTTTATATTGCAAATTTTATATTAGGTGTACTTAGAAAATCTCGAATTTTATTTATATTTGTATCTATATTTTGATAAGATATAGTATTAATATTATTTAATATAAATATTATATATATTTTTTTGAAGTAGAAACATAAACATTAACCAAGTGACATCACTATCATACTGGGTTGTTGATGACATAATCCACTTGGCAATATATCATTATCATACTGGGTTGTAGATGCAATACTTGGCAATATATTTTATAATTTACACATCTAATACGGACCTAGCTCTTTTCTATTCACGGTACAATTGATGTTTGCTTATTCAGAGAACAAAATGTTCTCCAAAGCGACAATAACCTTGAGTTATTGCGATCTTATTGAAGACCACGGTGGCCTGATTATCTGGACTCTTTGATCTTTGTGTAGTGCCAGTCCCTGCTATATGCTACAAAAGTAGAAAATTGGTTACTTTCGTGACATAAGTCCTTCTGGTCTTACATTCTTCAATTGTATCATACTCTCAAGCAACTTCATGCTGAAGAGTATTAGTGGCAATTGAATGACCATTACCATTTTTTTCTCTTAAAGCCTGTGCCATGATGAGCTGTTCTTCTACACGATTTCCTAAATTTGCTTCCTCATCAATAGGTTTGTTACAAATATTGTTCTGCAATGCATCCTCCTTTGGCTGATCACCGACATTATCTTCCTCACCCCTGCAGTGTAACACCAGGATCTAGTTGATAAAATAATAAATTTGGATAACATGAGCTGTTTGATATCCAAAAACGTCAGAAGAGAGGAACATTACCATGAAGAGTAAATGATGATGCCAACTGCAACAGCTCCGAACGCTAAAAAGTATAACCAGTCAACCTGTGGTTAAAAATTTCGGTCAAATGAGCATCTCTACAGTAAAAAAATTACTGTATTCAAGAGGTAAAATTGCAAAGTGCGTTAAAGAAGCTTTAAAGCCCACCTTCTGATCATATGCAAAAATACGAATCAAAACAGCCCACATATCCGATGTCAGCAAAGAAATATTTAAAAGGGCAGCCCCACTCATCTGTAAACACAAATGTAAAGACAACATTCAGAGGAAATGCTAATGTAAGAGATATCTATAATATATTAGGAACTAGTATAAGTATTGTACAGTGAAATTGGGCAGCATGGAGACATTCTCAAGACAAGGGCTATGTGAGATATTTAGGGTGGGATCATCAAGCTAGATACATTGATAAAAAGAATATTGTAGGAGAGAGATAGTTGAAAATATATACATATTCTCAAGCATCCAGATGCCACTAAATTATCCATGAAAACAATGAAATAAAACCAAGAGTATTTTTGGGACAGGTGTGTCGTACACCTTGCATTTGTGCAACAGAGACGTTATCTCAATAAATGCTAATGCTGAGCATAACAGGTAATAAATACTGACCAATAGCAGGTAATGAATGCCTAGCAGTAGCAGGAAATTAATGCTGAGCAACAACAGTTGGCCAATTAATTGCTGCTGGTTTCCAGCATGTGAAGTTGAAAAACCATAAATGGTTTGTGGTTTCATTATGCCTATTTATTGAGAGATTGGGTAGGAGGAATGTAGGCAAGTCTTTTAACTTACTGTTATGTTGCCGAAATTTTTCTAGAACCTTTATGCTGCTGAATTTTCCTGTTGAAAGCATGAACTCTGTGATGTATTCTAATCATATGTTAGTTGTTGAATAACACATTGAGTATGCTTTGGAGTGTGGGGTTTTACTTCCAAAAGGGTTTTCCCTAGAAAATTTGTGTAAGGGTTTGTTATTTCTTTCATTTGTTTTCTGCTTATCATTTGCAACTCTTTGTTTAAAGTTTTCTGCACATTCTTTTCTCATTGGTTAGTGTAGGAACTTTACACCCATGTGGACCTGTCAATCTCGTCTAGGAGCCACAACCCGCTAGAGAACACTAGAGCTACACCTCGTAGTGTGTGTCACCATCATCATTATGGGCTACACCCGCATGACGTGCTCACCCATGGCTACACCCATCTCGTGAGTATCATCATTACTATCATCATTATCCATCCATCTCACATGGCCTGGGAAAGACCTACATGGTCTTGCAGACCGGTAGCATCACCAGAGCTACACAGGCTATCTCATGATCACCCAAATCACTAGCCTCCGTCTCGATTATCTGGTTGAGCTTGTAGTACATGTCTAACTTTTGTACCCCAGCTCTGGCAGTCCATTTGGACGATCCATCAAAAGAAGGTATGGTGAGTTTACCAACTTTCTGGATGAAATCTATGTTATTCCCCTGTTGCTGCTGTTGTCCTCCTCTCTAAGGTTCACTGGGATGGTCCATGCCCCTAAGTCCACAGTACTCGATCAGTGTCATGTCATGATGAAAGTCAGGACCCAACACTGCATACTCCCTCTTGTACTCTGCAAAGTCTTCCGCCTGAGTGGGCAACCTTTGTGCTAACGGCTGTTGTGCTGCTGCTGTTGGTGCCCTCGGAAATCTAGGGAACCATGGTCTGGGAATCCTACTCGAAGATGTGTATGTGCGAGTAGGTGTCTGGGGTCTATTGCCTGCCCCCGAGTTCCCCTGTGCTGCATGTGGGGCTTGTGTGCCCGGAATGTCCACCATAGCCAATCTCTCGGCCACCTGAGCCAAGGACTGAGACATAGTCCGCTGACTAGCTAACATATCACTGATAACCTGCATGAAGGCTGCTTCTGGTTCCATGGGGGCCTTACCAGTGCCCTCTGGCCTCTCATATCTACCTCCCCACATCCTCTCTGCCTTCTGGGTCACTCGCTGAACTCATCGACTTTAGTCGCACGCTGGCAAGACTAAAGCTCTGATACCACTGAAATATCCATGATCCGGCTGATCAAGATATTCGCTACTGTTCTAAGGCTCTGGCGTACAGATCTGATACACTGGGGGGTTTTTGGATGCGTTTTAGCCGTGTGTTTGAGATGTTCTTCGGTTATTGTGGTTGCATGTTGGTTATTGCATGTGCATGTTAGTTATTACATGTGCATGTTGCATATTTAAGGTTTAACAATCATATAAGGATGCATGCAAGAGTATAGAATGTCAACTGCTCAATATCATGAATAATAACGGTTCAAGCATGGGAAATACAATAGCCTATAGAATCTAAATGTCAGCCAGATCTCCTAGATCTATACTGGAATACAATCGAATAACAAAAAATACCTGTGATCATAAGAAGATAGTAGATCCGGTGCATGCACGGATAGATCGGCAAAAATGTGTGATTCCGGAGAAATACGGTAACCGCTACCAACTAGAAAACTTGATCTGGAGAACCCACCGTCAGAAAGTGCTCGAGACTGCTCCAATAGATGCGCCCTGGTCTCTATACTGGAATGGATGTCTGTTGGAACTCGGATCGGACCTCTACGACACTGGATCTGGACCCCTAGGGGGTTTGCGCCCCTCCTGGGACACTGAATGCGCCCCAAAAGATTCCACCGTCGGAATCTGCTGCTATATGGCTCGAAACGATCGTCTCATCAAATGATGAAATGGGTCGGAAGGGTTTGTCCGAATCTGCTCTGGAACATCTGCATGCAACGCCAAATGTCTGTCCGGAATGACTACGCCCTGAATAGATGGATGAATCGATATGCAAGATTCCACCGTCGGAATCTGATGATAGATGGCTCAATGGAAGCGCCCTGGTTGGATCTCTACTGGGTCGGAAGGAATCTGCAATCGGGACATAGGTCTATTGCAGATCTCCGAATCCTCAAAATAGCTTGCGCCCTCCTTGGCTGAGTTGCGCCCTCCACAATGAATACTCCTGAAATGAACGGTGAAATACCTGGATGGTATCTCCGATGGGCTAGGGTGTGTCTCTCAACACCGAAACCGATCAATGGTGGTGGGATCCTCCAGAAATCCACAAAACAGTAAGGTCGGCTCTCCTCCTCCTCTCGGAACTCTCAACATCAAATCATAACAATGCATAATGAATTAGGTTGCTTTACCCTTCCTTTATAGCTTCCCGAAACCCTAATTCGTTGTTGACCTTTTCCCTCCAAGTGACTTTTACTTTATTTTATTATTCCTTGATTATATCACTTAATTAATTAATTAACCATTTTGCCTGTAAAAAGTGATTTATCCATCCTAATGGCTTCTCCGGCCACTAAAAGTCACTTCTCATCATCTTATCCTGTAATACTCTTCCTCCCGATTCCGATGAGCTATTACACTAAGATGTTTCTCCAAGTAATATGCCCATTATGACCTTCTTAGTGAATTTAATTAAGATATGACCCATAATAACTCAAAATTACGGAAATCATCGAAATGCAACGAAACCAAAGCCCAGCTGTGCGAAATGGATCCTGATGATGAACGATACAAGTCGGGCCCAAATAAACTCCTCAATATCTCCCAAACTCTCTGTCACCCCTATCTGGCTACTCGGGCACGCATAACACTCTGAAATGTTGTAATGTTATAATGTCCCAAAATGGGGACATTACACATTCACATGCATCTTTGATAACGCCCCTTCAAAGTCAAAGTTAAGGTCCACCTTACCAGTCTTAGATGTCCTAGGAAGAAGCACCTCAAGAGGCAGGGGTTTCGGTTGATCAGCGACAGGTTGTTTTAGATTCTTCCTTCTGTATACATGAACTTCCTGTTTCTTTAGCTTTTCTCGTGATTCCTGGTCCAAGTTGTTTATTACCGCCATCCTTGTTGCTCTGGTTGCTTCCCTTACGGCTTGTTGATGTTCTATATCTGTGATATTTATTTGACGAAAGTCCATGAAGCACTCCATGTTGTTGACTTGTTGCTGGCTAGCGTTATAAGGGCATTCATGCTCCCAATGTGCTTCACTACACTCTAGGCACCAAGGGTTTTTATCAACAATATTTGTAGGGGCCAAAGTGTTTGGAACTTCATGCTCATTCTTTGGCTTGTAAAATTGGTTCCCTTTCTAGAATTGCCCTTTGAACAGAGGCCTGGGTGCTTGGATCTGTGATTTTTCAAGTCTGACAATACGGTTCATCATTTCTTCCTGATTCTTTAGGATGCCATCCATGGAGACTTGTAATTTGTTCATACTGGTGCAGAGATCTGAAGTAGACTCAACATTGTGTACTATTTTCTGCTTGGTGTCTATTCTCCCCCTTGGGTTAGCAAAGGGCTCAATCTTAGATGAAAGGAGGCTCCCTTCTATCTTGGTGGCGAGCTCTTGGGCTTCTTGAATGGACTGGGGGTTTTTGTCTCTAAGAAGATACCCTAGTTGGCCATTGAAAGATCTGGTATAAATATGAACAAGGTAGTCATCTTTCGGGTGATGGCTTGCGGGAATTCTTTGTAGCAATGTCTCGAATCTGGTGTGAAATTCCCGAATGGACTCATTCTCATATTTAGCAAGGCTATTTAGTCGAGTGAGAAGCATATTAGGGTCTTCTTTGATACTCCATCTTTTGAGAAAGGCCTCCTCAAGTCTATCCATGGTCTTGATGCTTCCATCAGGAAGGCTGAGGTACCAACATCTTGAGGCATCATAAAGAGTAGCGGAGAACAACTTCATGACCAAATCTTCAGCATCATCACTGATGGGGTGAAGCTGAAAGAACGCCCAAAAGATGCTCATATGCTCTTCGGCACTGATGGCATCAGTACCGGTAAATTTGGGCAACCACTTCTCATACTTGGGTGGCATTTGCCTAGGATAGCCTGGTATGGCTGACATGTCTAACGGCCTGAAAAGGGTAGATGACCATTGTCTTTGATTGTTGACTGGGTTTGTTGTAGCGGTCTGGGAGGTAGACATGATATTTAAAGGAAGGCTCTTCCCGAAAAGTGATTTGACAACAGGAGAATTTAGGGGAGGCTACCTTCTGAAAGACAAAGGAGGATTGTTGAATCTCCTTCTAGTTTGTGGAGTCGCCAGATAGTTTACTTGAAACTACCAAAGAAAAGGGGAAAAACACCCTAGTGGAGTTGCCAAGTAAGCTTGTAAGAAAAGGTCTTTGAGACAAGGCTTACCGAAAAGTTTTGTCGTTTGAGGAAGATTGACTCAGTGTTCCCCGACAACAGCGCCAAAATGTTATCACGCAGTTTGTAGCTAGGTCAAAAGGCTAGAGGATAGAGGCCAAACTGGCGTAACATGAACCTACCCCACCCAATGTCACCACAATGGGGAAGTTCTTTCTATTCAGGGAGGTTAGCCCAGGGGAGACGTCCCCGGTAACTTGGGGTTTTGAAGAGGCCAAAGTATAAAGGTCAAAGAAGAAGTTCCTCCTCACAGGTTACCACCAAGGTCAGATAGTTCGGCTAATTAGCCAATAAAGAAGTGTATGCCCAAATGAGAACACCTGCCCGGAACAAGACAATAGCAAGATAATATATGCAGGCTATAATTCAGTGGGTTAGTGCTTCATGTAACTATCTGACATCAATATGTAAGCAATGTAAAACAACAGATATTAATGAGATCAACGTTTATCAATATAGCAATGGAAAAGTATCAATTCATCAATAACTATTGAGATGATGTAGCCAACAATGTATCTAATCAATCTTTTACTCAATAAATGCTTTCAATCATCATCTAATTGCTTATCATCAAAAGGTGTTGCGTCAAGATGGAATAACCAAGTATGACGTCAGCCTAGTTAGGGTTAGCTAGTTAGTTAGGGTTTCAAATTTAAAAGTTTTGAGAGATTGTTTGAGCACTATCACTTCAACGTTGTGGATCTAAGATCAGTGCCTAGGGGTAGATGGAGTCAATTAAGGAGAGGATGCAAAGTTGAAGGAATAAAGACAGAGGACAAGAGGGAAGGGTTCTAGAGTGCTGCAATGGCAGGGCCCTAGAATCAAAACCCTAGGGGAAAGAGGCTCACTCCGATGTTGCTTAAGCAAGGCCTCATGCTCTTTTCTCCTTTCTTAGGTCAAACTTGGCAAAACGGCTAGCATAAAAGATAAGCTAAAACAAGAGAGTGGGGTGAGGGAGAGTGTTGTAATGGCAAGGCTCTATCACCAAACCCTAGAAGATGGACGGCCCTATGTGTAGATAACCTAGGCCTGGGACGTCACCTCCTTTTTAACCTTTAAAAACACAACTAGCACAAGGGAAGAAGTGAAAAGAGTGTAGAAAAGGCTAGGCTCTTCCTTCCTTCTTCAATGGCTGAATATTTCTCTTTTAGGGGACATGAAACAAGGACCTACTTGTGTGCTTGTCACCTAGGGTTTTAAAATCAACAAAGTTTATAAATAAATGTAAGAATATAAACCTACAACCATTCAATTAAGAAGTTTTGCAAGAAAAACACTTACATATCATGATGAAAAAGCATATGAAAACCCTAGTTGTAAACCTTCCTTCAAGAGAAATGCCAAAAATGCCAAGATAAACCTTCCTCCAACAAGTGCGCCTCACATAAAAGATGAATTACCCCAACTAGGGTGCAAAAATCAGACCTCACAAGAGAGTGAGTTGTGTGTTATTATCAAAATGAGGGAAAAACTCCTCAATATTTAGTGTATCATGACCTCTAATTAAAATTAGGTCATTAAAAATAGCCAACAAGGCTACAAACCAAAATCATATTGTTTTTACATTAAATTGTTAAATCAAAGCCCTAAATGAGCATAAGCAAGACGTCAAGACCTGCTGAGGGAGACGTTAGCCCTTTTTAGGGCAAAATCCAACACAAATGACAAAACGTTGGCCCTCTTTGGGCCTCCAAACCCTGCCACACGTGCCAACTGCCCTGTCAGACTGCCACACTGTCAAGATGATGTCAATGGCTCCTAGGTGACGTCCTGGGCCATCAAAGGGAGACGTTCCACCTAAAGTGGATCAACCCCCCTGGGCTGGGCTTAGCCAAAGTGTCCCAGATGGAACGTCCTTCTTCTTCTCAGGTGCAAAAGCTCAATCAAGGACTGTCTTGTCTCTGCCCCTGATGGGGTCCCAACAACCATCTGATGGGCTTTTCAGCCCCATGGAGGTCCGAACTAATCATCTCCCCATGTGTATCGGTCCAACTGGTACCTGTCCGTCAGGCATGGTCCTGCACATCAAAAGCTTCGCCCTCCATGGGCTCATTAGTCACAGGGATCATAGCAATGTTAATCACGTTTCATCATTAATGTTATTAAACATATGCATAAAAACCCTGATATATCATTCAATAGCTCAAAGATATTACAAAGACCTACAATACAGAGCCGAAGAAAAAGACAAAATACCCTATTGGGCTAGTATCCATAAGGAAAGGAAAGTCTCCAAGGGGTATCATCCAAGCCATGTAAAACAAGGTGATGTGGTCAAGGGATGTCCAGACATACGGGTAGAGTGAAAGACAGGGATGCATGATATCACCTGTGGGTGCCTTTGTAGAAGGCGAGCTGTACCAGTCATGGATGCAATTCTTTCCAAGCCCTTTATTGCCTTTATTTTTTTCTTTTCTTTATTTGCTTTTTTCTTTTTATTTCAAGGACTAACTAGAGGACACTGCCTTGGCGTGGTGACCAAAGCTGATAGTGTTACCCACAAGCACTTTCACAGAGATGATAAGGCTGGCTCGTGATGAGACCCCCTTTCCCTTGGCCATGCAACCAAAGGTCACTGCCCTGGCGTGGTAACCAGATAATGGCAATGCCATACTACTAGGTACCCATGAACATAATAGGCTGGCTCGTGATGAGACCCCCTATCCTCTTGGCTAGATCTTGTTTTGTTATTTTTCTTCGAGTCCCTCTTGTTTCTTGCTGAGAGGCCTTTTATTGCCTTCTCGGGGATCCCTGGGTGAGGCATCTCTAGGTTTCATTTTTATGGCTTTTATCTTTTACCAGCTGCTTTTACCTTCTGGGCCTTTAGCCCCTTCTTCCCACGAGATAAGGTGCAACCCCACAAACAGATCATCCTAATGCCCAGACTAGGGGAATGGGACAGGTGAGCGGGAGATAAGATGAAAAGTGATGATATGATGGGAGCAGACGATGGCTCTTCAGAAATCCCCCGGTGGAAAACCAAAACCTATGGGTACATGCTTGCTAGGACACACCGTCAATCCCCCCAACCATGGTCAAGTGGGTTAATGTAAAATCCAAGCAGTCGTCAGAAATAAAAGGAATTTGATGCATATATCTAAAGGTTATAATGATAAAAAATGACACATACCATGATACCTGGACCAATTACCTCATGGAGCAAGAGTCTTCTTCGATACAAGACCAGGCCGATGGTGATGGATGCTGCTGCTACTGACAAGACAAGTCTGATGAAGGAGAAGAAAGAAGGGCCCTCCAGGGCCATGCTCAGGTCAATCCTGCTCTCGGTAATCCATGTCTAGGATTTGTGGGCCTCGAGACATGATCTCCTAGTTATCCCTAGAAATCGGGGATAACAAAGCCTACAACTAGGCACAAGGCTTACAACTCGACACGAAGCCTACAACTCAGCACGAAGCCTACAACTCGGCACAAGGCCTACAACTTGTCATGAAGCCTATAACTCAGCACAAAGGCCTACAACTCGACATGAAGCCTACAAGATCCTTCTTTTCGAATTCTGGCATCAACTCCCTCTAAGTGAGAGAATCCTCGAACCATGCTTCCATCTGTTGCATGCTCCTATGCATCCTGCAAAGTGTCATGAAACCTTGCTTCTTCCTGATCACTGACTCCCTCTGAGTCTTTTCAAGTCTTTCTTTATGTGGTAACCTTCCTAGAATACATGGGATAACTTGCCCGAAACAAGAACAACAAGAACAACAAGAACAACAAGAGCAAAAGTATTTCCAATATAATAGCATTTTATATAAGAACATATCAATTTCATGGTAATTCATTATAGCATTACCAAGGTGTTCTGCCTGAGAACAAGAACAAGAAATATCTCCTAGAGGAGATGTTAGTTCATATTGCAATTAAGTACAATAAGCATCGATATTAATAGTACATGCTACTAAGTATTCATTTGTTCCTAGCATTAATAAAATCTAAAGGATTGCAATACTCACTTAAGCAACAATAATAAAAATATCAAACCTGATATGCAAACCTGGAGTTTGGCTATTGTTCCGCTTGAGTTCCTTTTCTTCTGAGACAAGTATTCTTTCCAACCTGGAGAGTGTGTTGTTCCTCTGAATGTATTAGATCTAAGATCTTTCTGGAACTATGATTGCTTCTTGGACAAAGATCCCTTCTCTTTCCAGAGATTCAGATCTGCAGTAGTTTCTTCTACTCCACGTTCATGTGCTTGGAAGCCCCAAAAATCAAACTCTTCATCCTTTGACACCTGCTCTTCAGTTTGTGGTTCCATAATTTTGCCCTTTGTTCTTTGCAAGGATGATGTCAATCCTTGTCTTCTATGCTCTAGCAAGAGACGATGCTTCTGTTGCGTCACTCTGATTTCATGGAGGAAGTCGTGACTGTCTTTGACTTTGACCTTGACCAGTGTTTTGACTTTGACCCAAAAATTTAACTTTGACATTTTTTATGGCTGAGGGCACCAGGAGATGCATTAGGTTAGGGCGCACTAGGATATCCAAGAATTATACCAAACACTTCACTTAAAGTGCTCGAACAATCAGGTTAGGGTTTGTTGTTGTTGCAAGATCAAAAACCCTAGTTGCAACTGCAATTGTTCTACAACGAGCTTGATAGAGAGTTGTGGATCTACCTTCCAGTGGTTAGACTGTTCCGAAGGTGGTGTGGGCCCATAACCTGTTAGAATATTGTGCTCGTTTACCATAGACAATGCTACACCATTGTCACCCAACCATAGGCATAAAGCCACCCCCGAGCATCTTAACCTTTGCTAGATAGAATGATTTTGGGAAGCCACACTAAAACCAACAGATAAACCAAGAGAGTGGTGCGCACAAGTAAGAGTACCAAAAAGGCTGAACAAGAGTGTGTTGCACCACTGCAGCTACTACTGCTCCTCTTCCAGACTTGCGAACTACTTTTGTTTCTACTGCACTTCTAAGATATGTGCACCAACTGAGTGAGTGTGTGTGTTTTCCAAATGAGCTAAAGCGCCTTCTATTTATACTAATCTGGCTAAGTGAACATGTGTCTCTTCAAGCAGGGCTGACCTGTCCTTTTCTGCATATAATACTTCAATATTTCTTATTATGCTGAGCCAACTTGTCTTCTAGGGTTTTCACACATCTGTTTAGGTTTTCTCTTGCTTCTGGAATATTCTATTCAATTCAAAGGTTTATCCATGGAAGTTAATACCTCCCACAACTACCAAAACATCAACAAAATCATGACAAAAATTATAGTGTCCAAGTTAAGAAAGATTATGTCCAAGTTAATCTTTGAAAACCAAGGGGGGTTTATGTAGGACAGAAAGATTGTTGACAATATTTTACTTGAGCAGGAAGTAATTCACTCTAGTAAGGGAAATAGGGAGAAATAAATGATTATAAAGCTTGACATGGAAAATGATTTTGACAGAGTGCGGGATTCTTTTATTTTCGAGGTAATGGCCAAGTTTTGCTTCTTCCACTCTTTCATCTAGTGGATATATTCTTGTATTAGCACTCCATGGATTGCCCCCTTGGTTAATGGGAGGCCCACCTCTTTCTTCCAAGTGAGAAGGGATCTGAGGTAAGGTTGTCCATTGTCCCCCTTGTTATACATCATTATGGTTGATTCCTTGAGTAGGAAGCTTGAAGTGGAGCGACTTAATGGAAATCTTCTAGGTATCAAGCTTGTTCGGGGAGTTAAGAGTTTAAATCACTCTCAGTTTGTAGACGATACTCTTCTTATTGGAGGACATTCCACTATAATTGTGTCCAAATTCAATCAGGTGCTCAAGACCTTTCCATATGTTTTCGAGGGAAAAATCAACCACTAGAAATGCCGAATTTTAGGCTGGACAGTTAACACTTAGGTAATGCAATATATCTCCAGAACATTGCAATTTCCATTTGTAGATAATTGGTCTTCTTTCAAGAGTCTTGGAATTCCCATTTCTTTTAACAACCCCCCTTCTCTATCTTGGATGAGTATCATTGATTAAATTAAAATAAAATTTAAACAATGGGGATCTCAATGGTTAAATCCCACTGGAAGGTTGGTTCTCATCAAAATATGACCTCTTGGCTCTCTCTCTTCCAATGTTTTTCTATGTTGGCCTCGACAGGCATCATGCAACAAATTGGCTAGGTTATAAGGAAATTCTTATGGCAAGGGGGCAAATCCAATACAAAAAGGTCTAATTTGATCAACTAGAGGGTGGCGAGAGATCCCAAAGATAGAGGAGGTTTTGGAGTGTTTTCGTCTTTATATGCACCTCGAGTAGCGTGGAAAAATCCTCAATCCACTGGGTGTGTCCTTGGGGGAAAGTCTCGAGTCAAGGTGTTGTCACCTGATCCTCGACTCCTCTATCTAGCCCAACTCCTAGCAAATCCAAGGGGGTAGTCCCTAATAAAACTAATCTAAGGCTCAAACTAAATCTAAGCACAATTAGTATTATCGGAGTTTAAAGACAAGAACAATATAACAATATATCAATCTCCACTAGCAACATATATGATTCATTTACTAAGATTGTTTATAAAACATATATTCAAAACATAAAAGATACTTGCATGAAAGATAAAGAAAGTAAATATTGATACTTGCAAGTAAATAAGAATAAGCAATAAAGTACTTCAAGATAAAGGAAAAGCTTGCCTTTGTGAATGCTTGAAGTAAAAGGCCTTAAAAGTAAATGTAGTGAGACCAGTGCCAATTATTGCAAGATGTATGTAATGCTGTTGAAATGAAGATTGCAATGTAAGTGTTCTTGTAAAATTTTATTTAGAGTTGTTTAGATGGAGTGACTATTGTGAGTTCAAGTCACTATGTGAGATGTGTGCAAAGTGGTACAAGAAAGTAAATATAATCTAGATTTGGCCTCTAAGAGGCTATCCCTCAAATTGGAGGTTGAACTATGCAGGTGCCCATTAGGGAGAATATTGAAATATTGCTGATTCCGCTGATCAAGATATTTGCTACTGATCTATTAATTTGTCTTGCAGATCTGATACACTAGGGGTTTCTGGATGCATTTCAGTTGTATGTTTGAGATCTTGATGGTTATTGCATGTGCATGTGTATGTTGCATATTTATGGTTTAAACAACATATAAAGGATGCATGCAGAAGTAAAGAACATCAACTGCCCAATATCATGTATTATATGGTTCGAGCATGGAAATACAATAGCCTACTGGAAATATAGAATATAAGCGTCATCCAGATCTCATGGATCAGTACTGGAATATAATCAAATAACATAAAAATACCCGTGATAAGAAGATGATAGCAGATTTGATGCATGCACGGATAGATCGGCGAAAATATGCGATTTTCGACGAAGTACGGTAACCGCTACCAGCTGGAAAACTCGTCCGGAAGTTCAGACCGTCGGAATACACTGGAAACTGCTCCAAAAGAAGCGCCCTGGCCTCTAGACTGAAATGGGTGAGTGCCGGATCTCAAATCTGGTCTCTGAGGCACTGGATTAGGATCCCTGGGGGCTTTGCGCACCTCCTGGAGCACTGGGTGCACCCCAAAGGATTCCACCAATGGAATCTACTACTATATGGCTCAAAATGATCGTCTCACCAAATAAGGAAATGGGTCGGAAGGATTTGTCCGGATCTGCTCTGATACTCCGCATGCAACACCAAATCTCTGTCTGTAAGAGCTGTGCCCTAAATGGTTGAATGAACCGATCTGCAAGATTCCACTGTCAGAATCTGATGATAGATGGCTCAATAGAAGCGCCCTGGCTAGATCTCAAATGGGTTGGAAGGAAACTGCAATCTGGATACGGATCTCATGCAGCTCTCCAAACCCTCAAACTGACTTGCACCCTCACTGGATGAGTTGCGCACTCTGCAATGGATACTTCTGAAAAGTATGGTGAAATACCTGGATGGTATCTCTGATGGGCTAGGGTGTGTCTCTCAACATCAAAACCGATCAATGGTGGTGGTTTCCTCCAGAAATCCACAAAACAATAAGGTCGGCTCTCCTCCTCCTCTGGGAACTCTCAACATCAAATCATAACAATGCATAATGAGGAATTAGGTCAAATTCCTCCCTTTATACCTTTCCCAATTTAATTCACCATTGACCTCACTTAAGCTAGGCGCTTTCCCTCCTAAAGTGATTAATTAATTAATTAAGTCCCCCTTTAACACCTTTTCCTTCTAATTCTTCGTTGACTTAGGCTTAAGTGACTTTTCCTAAGTAGTTTGGCTTAATTCATCGTTTAGCCATCAATTCCTCCTTATTTCTCCATCTTGTTCCCTGTTTGAGCCTGACTATAGTCTACGGGATCATATAGACTACTAAGTCACTCCCTGCTGGCCTACTCTTGGAAACCGAACATCACAGTCCTCCCTTCCCAAGATTGCTTGTCCTCAAGCAACATCAATCCTGGGTGCTGTACGATATGCTCTCCCTCCCATGTGGCATCCTCCACTGGAAGACCTCTCCATCTAACCAAGCACTCTCTGATGATCCTGCTCCTCAATCTGCGCTCTCTCTGCTCTAGTACCTCCTTTGGCACTAGCTCCAACTGATCCTCCTCATCCAAGGGTGGCAACTCCTTTGAAATGCTAACCTATTGTCCCACAGCCTTTTTAATGTTGAAATAATGTAACTGCGAAGAGCATTCTTATTATTATTGTTATTTTATTATTAGGATTAATCCCCATTGTGGATTAATCATGTCGGTAATTGTATAAGGACCAAATCCCCTTTTGTGGATTGGTCATCGGACAATTATAAAGGGCAGAATAAGAAGTCGGCCCCAACAGTTATTATTGAAAACCCAGAATTAAATAAAGGTGGGTTTACCCACCCAGAGTGAGAGGTCGGCCCTACCAGTGAAACCCTTTCACACGTGCCAGTCTTGTATAAATAAGAGGCTAGCACCTCACTTCTAACACACAACTCACTTGCTCATTCTCTTATGAGGCAAGCTGCAATTACCAGTTAGAGAGAGGAGAAGAAGAGTGGCGCATCTCTTGGGGAGGACTATCTGTATTGGTTTGAGTTATCTCTTGAACATTGTATAAGCTATTTATGATAAGGAAGTTTTTGCTGGGTTTTCTTCCCCTAGAGGGTTGCCCAGGATAAATGCTGTGTCTCTTGTGAATCTGTATTTCTCAGTGATCTTGTTCTTATGATGCTTTTAGCTATTGAAATGCAAAGAACTATAATAATGGCATAAACATTAACATGGTAGCAGAGCCAACCTGAAGGAAGCACTATTTGCAAGAGGAAAAACGTCACTGCTGCAGCACCTACAAACTAGGGTTTTGAAAAAGTATCTATTTTCAGCTCCCTAAACATCTAGAAAGCTGTGCCCTCCCCCCAGGATCAATTTGGCACCTAGAGCGCACCTTTTTAGTGGCTGGATTTCCCGAAAAGTGAAACCCTAGTTTCACAAAAGTACTAGAAGTACCAGAAAACCAGTGCCAGAAGTACCAAAAGTACCAGAAAACCAGTGCCAGAAGTACCAAAAGTACCAGAAAACCAGTGCCAGAAGTACCAAAAGTACCAGAAAACCAGTGGCAGAAGTACCAGAAGTACCAGAGTACCAGAAGAACCAGAAGCACCAGTCCAAAAATCCGCAGATCAGATTTGACAGGGTAAAAATTGGATTTTCTCAGATTCGAGGACACCAGGCTACTCGCCTCAGCCAAGCGCACCTCCTGGTAAGGTCAAAATTTGATTTTGAGCATTTTCAATTTTTGGTTATTTTTGTTGCCACAAGTACAAGATGTCTGCAAGCACAAAGCTTGTTGAGAAACTAGAAGGCATAGACAACTTCCGTGCCTGGAAGTATAGGATCAGGCTGATCCTTGCAGAGAATGACCTATCAAGATTTATCAAAGAAGAAGTGGAGGAACCTAAAGATGCCGTAGAGAAAGCGAAGCATCAGAAGGACTCAATCAGGGCTCAAAGAATCATCGTAGATTCAATCAAAGACCACCTGATACCATATGTATCGTCAAAGAAAACTTCGAAGGAGATGTTTGATGCTCTAAGCAAACTATATGAAGGAAAGAACATCAATCGAAAGATGAATCTAAAAACTCAGTTGAAGAATACCAAGATGTAGAAAGGAGAAATGATTCAAGAATATTTCTCCTGAATCTCTGAAATAAAAGAACAGTTGAAAGCGATTGGAGACACTATCGACGAAGACGAATTTGTAATAACCGCCCTAAATGGTCTCGCAAGACATTGGGATGCTTTCATCCAGTCAGTATGTGACAGAAAGGAGAAACTACAGTTTGAGAGCCTATGGGAAGAATGCACCCAAGAAGAGACAAGGGTAGCAAACCGTGATGCACTACTAGCAAGGGACGATGATCAAGCCCTAGCTACTCATACAAAAGGAGGAAGGAAGAAACCCTACTTCAAAAGGGAATCTCATAGAGAACCGCAACCATCAAACAAATTCAACAACCAAGAATCTCATTCAAGAAATTTTCAGAAGAAAGGACAATGCAAGGGACGAGATCTCTCATCTATACAATGCTATCATTGTGATATGATGGGACACAAGGCGAATAATTGTCCAGTCAGAAGAGAAGAATACAAGAGGAAGCACAAAAGGCAACATGCTCGCATAGCCGAAGATGAAGAACCACCTATGAAGATGATTAAGGACCATGTCTTGATCTCAGCTCTCTCAGGATTTGTATCCCCTGGAGAGGACACATGGCTCATTGATAGCGGTGCATCAAAACACATGACGGGTAAGAAAAATACTCTCTCTTGTATTTCAGAAAAGAAGTTTTCTCAGAAAGTAACTCCTGGAGATGATTATCAATATCCCATCAAGGGAATAGGAGAATCAAAGTACAAGCTAGATTCAGAAAACTCAATAACAATGAAGGACGTACTCTACGTACCGGGCTTAAAGAAGAACTTACTCTCCATATCATCTTTAGACAAGAAAGGCTATAGAGTTTCCTTCATAGATGGAGAAGTTCTTATGTGGGCTGTTGCCGCCTTATACACACCTTTGGGAGACGTGGAAGAAATCTTCAATCCACTCGGTGTGTCCTTGGGGACAAGTGAGAGTTAAGGTGCTGTCACCTAATCCTCAACTCCTCCATCTAGGCCAACTCCTAGCGAAGCCAAG
>ML790901.1:573634-604377 GCA_009831015.1 Picea engelmannii | reverse complement strand
ATTCTATAGGTGTCAAGCTAGTATACATTGGAGGTTAGACTATTTTGGTCCCAATCCATTTCAATGCATAGGTAATTCGAGCACACTTCCTAGTCGACACTTCATGTAGTATTTGTTGCCAATTCTCTAGAGCATATTCTAATTCTGACGCACATGAGATAATACTCCAAATGAGTACGCCTTCAGTGGTAGGGTTCACTTAATCATCCATCTGCATAGTCATATCGTACATATTATCAATCTGTTTTCTATTTTTTGGTTCTACATACCTTTTCCCTTTAGTGGGTTCTAATGGCACAATTACCTTTAAGTCTTCCACTTCAAATACCATCTTCCTCTTCTTTAGTTCAATGATCGTCTGAATATCAAATTCTCAATCCAATCCCAATAGTGTTGGATATGGTTTGTTTCCATCTACTATGTCAATCAATTCAAAGTCTGCTACACTGTGCACTCTTTCAATATTGGCATTTACTCATGTTAACCTTCTGAATGGGACAATATTATGTTGGTTCTCTAATATCAACTAGATAGGAGACCAAATTAGCTTCGACTAGCCCATAATCTCCCAGGTATGTCTCAATATAACATTTACATTTGAACCTAAATCCAAAATTGTATTATCCATTTCATAAGATCCTATTTGCGCATTCATCATGAAATCCCTATTAGTTCATTCTTACTTTGCACCTGGTTAACTGCTCTATGTACTACATGTTGCTCTCTTTCTTGAGCACAATAGTCAATCATTTTGCGTAGACTATTCAACGTAGATTCATCCTTCATTAAATTTAAGAAACTTCTTAAAAATATCTTTAAAGTACTTAACTTATCAGTTCATTTCTTAGAATGATCATAGACTGGAGGAATATCATATACCAGTGGCCTATCATACAACAACGATGCAGTCAAAGTTGATGCTATCTAGTGTACTCCCATCAATTCCTTTCTTGCTTGCTGGCAAGTTTCTTTCTCTTTACTTGGGTCAAATAATGGTAATGGCTCTGTTGCTTTCCTTACCCACTGGTGAATGTTATTCCCTTGATCTTTCATGTCTTCTTCAGTTCTCGTTCCTCTGATTGTAACTGTTTCTATTTTAGGTTTATCATCGCATGCTTAAGATGCTATCATCTATATGTTCTAGTTCTGGTTCTGGTTCCCTCTTTCCTACCATTTCACTATAAGTTGAGGACAACTTTCCATCGCATGGTCCAGTTCTGTGTAGTATGTGCATGTTGTGCAAGGATTTGAGGAATCTCTCACCAAATTTACCAGTTTATTGCAATTATTAAAATGATTGGTCCTTCTTCTCCTCTACCAAATCCTCCTCGATCTCGAACTCTGTCAAATCCTCCTCGTCCACCTTGGTTATAGCCTCTTAGAGTATTATACCATGGAACCCCTCCTTCTACGGTGAAATTTTCTTCTTGGATTCTGTAAGCATCCATAGTGTTCTCTCTCATTAAGTCGAATGCGTCATAGTCTTTCTCATCATGTCCTACATATTTTGAAAACATAACAACTTCCTAGTTGTATTATGGTACTTTTGCAACAATGGAAAAGAAGTTGGATGATTTTCCAATGTCTTTCATATTTCATAATATCCTACACCTCCTACCAATGGGTTCGATGTAGTACTTACCATTGGTGATGTTGATTGAATTTGGTTTGCTGCGCTACTTCCACTATTCTGACTATTGTTCTGACTTCCTCCACTAACTACAATTTCTCTTAATAAAGTTCCAGTTTCTAATTTAGATATTGGTGATGTACACATGCTCGTGAGTTCGACACAAATTCCAATATGAGATGGACTTTTTTCTTCTGCTGGACTACACTGAGGATCATTTTCTATCTCTTTCCTTTCTCTGCATGGTGTGATCTGAAGCACTACATCAGGGTCTCTTTTCTCAAACATTCTATGTTTCTCTTCTCTCTCAACCATAATATCCTTCTTACAATACCTAAACCTTTTCCCACAGTGAAATACTCCAATATCTATGTGTGAGACACTATATTCCTCTCTCAACATCCTTAGTCCATTTGTTCCTTACTCATACTTGTCCACCCTTAGACCATCCTATGGTCATCCCCTAGTCCCCCTATGTTTTCAAAGGCACCTAGTAGTGAGATTCCATATTCATAACATTTTTGTCACATAACAAGATCTTTATCCAGGTAGACAGTGCATTCAAAATATTTCACGCGGATCCTTGAAGAATGAATTCATCTCTGTGACACTATATGACTCGTTACAATCTATTGTAAACTTTGTAATGTAACCCCCCAATACACTATTCAACCAAAAATCAATTGTGTGAGAAACTTAATTACTTAATTTATTCAACTATCTGATCAATTCAAGGGTCCATTTTCTTGGAGCCTAAGCTCAGTATCTCCCAACATTCTCCACTAGCCTTTCTAACCATTTAGTCAAAACTATTGTGAATTCACCAAAGAAGGTTTAATGAAGGTTTGTAAACACATACCTTTGCAAACATTGTTTTTCATTGAGTCGTGGGTTCCTATTTTGTTCTCTGGAAAATTAGTGTTTCTTCCTCTCCAACCATTATGTGATTTCTTCCTTATTCGACCTCCAAATAATTCCCCTCAGTTACAAATCCAGGTCTTGGCAACATAACCATTTGTTGGAACGTAGTGGGAATACATATGGTTAATCATTAACAAACCAACAAAACCCTTAGATACCAACCCTTTCGACATCACCTACAAAGCAAGTGAAGTCTCACCTGAGGCATCTATAGGGGATGTTGGAACCAAGGTTCTATAATGATGAGGGGAAGTGAGGTATTCAACATAACCATACTACTCATTATCCATTCATCTATTGTGTGTGTAGTTTATGTTACTTAACATTCAATATACTCTATGCAAAACATTTTCATTCATTCATTATTTACTTAAGTGCGCATAACCATGACAACATACATCAATGAAATATTCAAAATACTAAAAATTTATCATAATTGTGCAGTAACAATAAACATCATAAACATAACACACAAATGCATCACAACACAAGGTTTTAATGTGGTTCACCCCAACTGGGTTGCGTCCACAACGACTCACTTCTTATATTAGTCATTTATAATCTCCTTACAACTGCGCACTGTGCTTACAAAAATATGCAATAGTAACCATTACTCAAACCTGCCTAGTCATTCTACTGCAGTGTGAGCCTCACTCCTCAGTCATACCTCAAAAATATTCCTCAAGACTTATCCAAAACTTAGCTAACTCAAAATAACTCACCATCACTAAATCAATTACTCATCGACTACCTTCTACCCAAAAACCAATTAAAATTTATAGTTTTACAATAGGGATAATCATGTTACAATGTGAACAAATTGTCCCAAAATCCTAACTACTTTCCACCTTTTTCATGTTGCCTCCTGAACATGCTCCAATTTCCTTGATCCCACACTACTCCAAAATGTCGCGCGATCTGTTCCTATGCAATTACCAAGACTTATCCAAAATTCATGTCCAACACCATGTCACATCCCAAAAGTGCATGAGAATTAAAAAACCTTTGGGTCGTGGCAATGGTTTTCTCCATGCTACGTGGCACAATCTCTATGGTGTCGCATGGTACAAGGCCTCATACCAAAACGACCTTGCTACTCATGTGACAATGGTTTATGTTTTGGCCATATCACTGCCTCATGCGGCTCCCACAAAAATTTCCAACATGCTACCAAATTCCAGCCTGGAATTCCATGCCACCTCTACCATGTCACTTATGTCATGTCGCCTCCACGTCATGTTGATGTCATGTACAATAAAATACCCAAACTTTCCCAAATTTATAATTTTTTCAATTTTCCAAAAATGTATAATTCTGAAATTTTTCCCGGGCTTCCATGAGACCCTAAATTGAGCTTGCAAATGGTCGATTTAGTCTTTGTGTGTATCTAACCAACCTATGAACCCAAACATCGACTCTCTTAGGTCGATTTCTCAGCCAATTTCGCTGTCGAAATTAGGGATTTTTCCCAATTTATTCCAACTCTTCAAGGTGAAACTATAATTTCCATAATTCGACCAATTACAGGCCCAACACATGCATATTTAGAGATTAAATTTGGGGACTTTAACCCCTGAAATTGAATTCACCAAAAATACAAGAAATATCCTCATTCTTTTTCTTGGAAGAATCTGACAACCACCTAGCAACCTAACCTTTAACTCTACTATTTTATCTTCTGCATGTTGAGTCTGGCCCATATAAGCTCAATGTTTGAACTTGTCACTTTGATACCATTATATAATGTCCCCCAACATAACCAGGAAACATTACTTGCGGAAAAACACATAAATTCAAAAAATTCTTCTGCTAATTAATTCATATAGCTTACCAACTATGAATTAAACACATTTTAAACTAATTTATGATACCCACGACTGAATGCATCTAGAAAATTCTAAAAGAAAATAATGCAGCCATAAAATCATCTATAACAACATGTAAATATCATCCTCATGCACATGGTAAAAACACAACCATACAACTCATAAGAGAAACTCAAAAAATAATTAAACACATATCTTTTAAAATGTTTGTGCAACCAACTGTTTGGGAAGGACATTCCACCCAAACATAGACCTTTTGTTACAAATATAAACAACAAGTCACCCTCGAGATGTGGCTAGGAATCCATAAGCGAAGGGTGCCTCTCACAGACTACTCACAACTCAAAATCACACAACTCACTGTCATTATCCTACAACTATCCTGAATTTCCTCCAGCTCTCTTCCTCTTGACCTGCCCAACCCAAGGAATGTACCCTTTCACCGCTCTCAATACCTTGGGCATCCAATTCATTTATCAAGGTCTCTCTAACACAAGTAACTGAGAATATCTTTACTGGGAACTCAAGGGAACTTGGTGCCAGGAAAAACTACAAGGAAGAATAACAACAACAATTGTTGTTTTAGTGCAACTCACCCAGGAGTTCACTCTTTAGGCTTGACAACCCGACCCTTCAATATTCAACTCCAAAATGATCCAATAACACTCCATCATGCTCCATAATTCGCACAACCTTTTTGGTCTAGCTCCAAAGATCTTTTTCTTTTCTCTCCTCTTGTTTTTCATGCAAAAACATAATGTAAAAAACTACCTATTCTCCCCAATACGAGTTTCCTCTATTTTCCCAAGATGGTTGACTGCACACTCTACCCAAGTTTTATTGTATTGTATCCCCATACTTCCAATAACTATGGAAGTGACTTCTACACCCACCCCTTGACAGGTATTTAATGATTAGGCTCCCATACACTCAAACATAAAATAGAAGTTATCCTCAATGGTAATAAAATTCAGAAACTTGGGTTGAATTAATACCCAAAATTAATTTCCTCCTTGGACCCCTCTTAGACACTCTTATACATTTCCCCCTCTTTTGGATAAATCATCCCCCATCTATGTCCATATTCCTAGTAGCTGGTATCACATTTTATTTATTAAAAAAAAAAAAATCGCATATTACATCACTTGGCCATATCCATATTCTTATCTACACTGTGAATTAATAAAGATGAGGATTATAGTGAGGATGTTACACCCACAAGGTACCAAAAAATATTGTGCCACAAAGCGATTATACTCTCCTAGTACCGGTAGCACTCTCCAAACAAACAGATAAACCACAAACACAAAGAGTGACATCGTTCCATGGATCATCTACTCATTCGACTAATAGGTTAGAATGACTCGATAAAAAACCCTGGTAGGGGCTTATCAATAGGATCCAACTGAAGAGGTATCACAACCCCTCAGGGTTGGATGAGCCACAATAGAATCCTAACATAGAATGAGAGTGTAAAATGGACATGCATTGTGCAAGTGTAGGATAGGACTTAGGGTATAATAGAGATAATAAATAGGAAAATTAAGTACAATTCCACATAAAGTAGGATGGGATAGGTCGTACCTGTGAGCGGATTGTAAATATTTGAAATATATTAATGCTTAAATGTCTATGTAAAACCCAAAGGATGGAAAAGTTGGAAGTGGAAATTGGCCACCTAGATGTAGGCCAATGCAAATGCAAAGAGAAAATTCGTTAGTTCTCACACATGCAATGAGTGCATGGGAAATTAAAATTATTTATGGCAATAATTCCCCATTCACAAAACGATTATGATAGTGGAAACCACTACAGGTCAACATTAATGGTGGAACCGACTTTGATAGCCCACTCGAAGGTCAGGTATCATGGGGAGGAAGTTATCTAGCGAGTATTTAATTTACCACACAATACCCACGCTAATTATTTTTCCATAGTGAGCTGAGCATCGATCCAAGAGAAGAATGTGGAACAACCTAAATATTGAATATATAAAGGTATTTCAAATTTATGATCTAGAAGGAAGAGCTATCATCGAAAAATTTTGTGGAAGATGACTGTCTTTTAAAAAAATTAATAGTTGGATGGAGGTGGAGTGGGGGTCAATCTTGGGTTACACACCCATTTGTCACCTAATTTATCAAGGATGGATGGTGGTTGTTTTGTGCTCCAAAGTAGATGCAAATTTGGTTCTAGCTAGTTGGTGGTATTGGGACCACCGTCTCCTATGCTACAAATCATGGAATCCACATTTTGATGCTAGAGAGGAGGTTTTATCCAACATGCCTACCTAGATAAAACTCCCAAATTTTCCACTTGAATTCTAGTTGGACGCATGTTTAAAGATGATTGGTGAAGTAATGGGTTCTTTTATAACTTCTGATACAAGCTATAAATCTTGTAGTTATTGTTCAATTATGTAAATTTTAGTTTCCTTGGATCCAAGTAAGGGGATATTCAAATTGATGGAGATTGTTTTGGGTGATAAGTCTTACACCCAACAATTGGACTACCTCAATGTACCCTTTTGTTGTTCTCGATGCCACAAGGTGGGTCATCTACATGTAGAATATGACCTTTCTTTTCAAATATTTTTGCATGAAGGAGGTCGTTCAGGGTTGAATGAAAAGGTGGATAGGCCATCCTCCCATCTGATGGATGGGACTTCAGATATTTTCGTCCTCATTTGTGAAGGTGTTCTCTTGGAGTGGGTTTTGGAATCAGAGAATGTACATACACATTTATTTGAGTGTTCTGGAAATACATCACCTAAAAAGTTAGATGTTGTCACTAATACAAAGGAGGATAATACTATGAAGAATTTGGCTGGTGATTTTGAGCTCTCTCCCTCAGAATGGTGCAAGTTGGAAGTTTTATGGGAAAATAGTGCGATGGAGAACCGAGATACTGGCAAGTCACCCTCCCCATTACTTTTGAAATATTGTGAAGCTATTTTTCCTTCATGTAACACTTTTTTAGAGTGTTAGGGATATTTGGGTGCAAGGTCACCCTAAGGGAAGGCCCTTCCCTTAGTTTTTCATGTGGGTCAGAGTTTGGATGTTTTCTTTGTTGACCCGAAGAGGGACTCAAATGTCTTTCCTTTGCAACCTTGCAATTGGAATAATGAATCTATTTCGGGTTTTCTTTCCATCTCTTTGGGACAAGATCCTTATATCATTATAACTCATGGTCATGCTAGTAACCTTGTGCTATTGGGGGGTTTTGGTTTTGACTGGTTTAAGGAAGTGAGTCATTCTAAGGCTGGAAAAAATTCCACTTTAAAACATGCATAGGAATGTTTATCTCGGGAAGTGTCTCAATGGAGGAAAAATATTATTTCTAGGGTCCTTATAGAATATATGTCCCTGAAGAGGGGGATCCCATGATTATAATGTTTTCACACATACGTGGCTTGGGGGGGGGAGCTAAAAAACTATCCCTTTGAAGAATTATGGATGTGGATAGGTCAGATATATTTTTAATACAAGATTCTATGGGTTGCAATGAGACACTAATATATTATTGGAGAAACTCTTCTCGAGATGGGGTTTCATTGGTGTTGATTCTGTAGGTCTTTTTGGAGGTCTATTAACTGTTTTTTCTCAAAGTGTGTGCTTTCTAACTATTTTTCTATTGATTCAGGAATATTTACATAATTTGTCTATAAATATTTGGATAGATCAATCTCCCTCCTAAATATTTATGGCCCTTATGAAGGGAAGGAGGCATTTTGGGAGAGGCTTTTTTCCTGTAGTAATATTAAGTTTGATAGTCTAATTATTAGGGGTGAACTTAAGTTCACTATCAATAGGGACGAAATATTGAGGACCTCGTCTTGAGAGGAAAAGATTGAATTTTTGTATGGTTGATGTGGAATAAGTTCAAATGCTTCCGACCTATTTTAACAAATGGAGTAGGTATGAGGGAGTCTAAAAACAAATTGACATATTTATTATACAAAATATATTTCTTCAAGAAGTGGGGATTTGTTTCTCCTGGGTGGGGCTAGTTCAATGTTCTGATCATTACCTTGTTTTCGTAGAGTTGGGTCATACAAATGGAAAGTCGGGTTCACATTTCAAATATATCTCTAGATGGGAAGAAGTGGAGGAGCTCAAAATCCTTATCTTTAATAATTGGGAACCATATTGGCCAAATGGGATTTTGTCTGCCAATGTTCAGTTTGTATCTAGTTTGAAAAAACTAAAATGGAAAGTTGTAGTCTGGGCTAGGGAGACTAAGATCTCGAATGAAAGAGTTATCTAGATGCTAGAAGGCGAACTTGAATATTTGTACTCCCAAATGCAAGAGGGGGGTCTTGGGCTCTCTTCTGATCTATAACTCTATATATTGTTGGAAGAAAAGAGATTTAAACTATTACTAGAACAGGAAAAATCTTGGAGACTAAAGAGTCGGGCCTTGTGGATTGAGGTGGGATATAATAATACAAATATTTTTCAAAAATATGCTAGCCACAAGAAAAAATTCAATACTATATGGGAGCTTAAGGATTCTTAGGCAAATAAAAAAAGGGGTTTCTTTAATTTGGCTGCATTGGGTTGAATAATTTTAAGGAGTTGATTATGGAATCATAGCAGGAAAAGGTGGGTGAAATGTTGAAGATAATATCCATGTTTTCAAGGTTAGTTGAAGTGGAAGAGAATAGTGAATTAATCAAATAATTTTCAGAGGAATTGTGAGCGGTCATTTCTAGTTTTAAGAAAGATAATAGCCGAGGTCTAGATGAATGGATCCTAGAATTCTTCACGGATTCCTTCGATTGTGTGGGGGATGATCTTCTTAGAGTGGTGGAAGAAAATCGACGCATGTGTAACATGATGCATAAAATCAACTCTGATTTCATAGTTGTGATCCCAAAATCATATTTTCCTTCCTCCTTTGATGATTTCAAGCCTATTTCACTCTGTAAATTCCTATACAAGATCATGGTGAATATTACATTTGTTCATAAAAAGTCAGTTTTATCCAATATCATCACCCTGAAACAATTTGGGTTCCTTGAGGGTAGACTTATCCATGAAACCATAGGATCAACTCAGGAGGGAATTCATTATATTAGGATTCAAAAATGGCATGTATCGGTCTTCAAAATTGATCTCTCAAAGGCCTATGATAGGGTCTCCTAGATTTATCATCGACTCTTGCTTCTGCATATTGGTTATGAGCTTCAGATGGTTTAGTGGATTTTATTGTGTCACTATAGTATCCTTTGATGTGCTAATTAATGGAATAGGATCGTCCTTGTTTAATTCGGGTCATGGGATATGTCAAGGTTTCTCATTGTCACTATATCTCTTTATTTTAGTAGTTGATGGCCTTATTCGGGCTATTGTATAGGTAAAGCGGGTGAAATCCTCTCAGGAGATTAAGTTGGGGAAACACGTTAATATTAATCATTTTTTTTTTTGACAATTTACTAATATTCTATTATTGTGCATCCATAGAAGGAATGACCTTGAATAATATCCCAACCTGGTTTTGCTAGGATATGGGTAGGCTTATAAATGTGAAAAAATATATGATTTTCCTTCCTTATGATGTGGATGAATTCATAATTATCTTCTCAAATTTGTTTAATTTTCCTATACAAGCATTGGGTGAAGGGATTAAATATATAGGGTTTATGCTCAAACATAATAAACATGTCATAGTCAATTAGTCTTGGCTTCTTTCTAGGGTTAAGTGGAAAATCAATCATTAGTGCAATTGGTGTATATCTAGAGGTCGAATATTAGTGCTTATCAAGACAATTATTGAGGAAATTCCTCTGTATTTTCACTTGTTGGCCCTCATTCCGAAAGGAATCTTATGCCGTATCATGAAGCTATGTTTTAACTATTGGTGGAAAGGAAGCACGAAATATCAAGGATCACATTTGGAAAATTGGAGAAGCCTATCCAAACCAAAACATTTGGGAGGTTGGGGTTTAAATGATGGATATTGTTTTGGTCGTGCCTTGAATGCCAAATATCTATGGGTGTTCTTGATGCAAGATAGCCTTTGGAGACATATCCTTATTGACAAGTACATTTCTCTCGCCTCAATTGTGGATTGGATTTGTCAACAACGTAAACATACTTTAAATGTTTCTACTCAAGGAGGGCCTTGACGTCATCCTTTCCTATTGTTGGAATATTTTTGGCTTGGACAATCAGAAATGGCTCTCAAGTGAGAATTGGTACCGATGACATTGTAGGATGTGGGGAGAGTATTTTTCTCATTAAGGTTTTGGTAAATGCATTAAAAGTTCAAGGTATCTATACATTGAATATATTAGGCAATGATATGGCTACCAATATTTGGTATCAAGGTTGGCACTCAGCAGTGGATCTAGGTTTGGACAATGCTTGGCACCATATTAGGTCTCAATACATAATAAACTTACAAAAGGTACACATTCATCTATTATTTAATGAATATGAATTAGCTTGGTAAATCAATCTCTTAGGTGGTTATTATTCTGAAAAATTGGGTTATCAAGCTATGATAGATATAGGTGAAGAAAATATTCTATGGTGGTACAAAAAATGTGGAAAATCAAAAGGCTTCCGAAGAGAATATTTTCTTTTTCTTTTTCTGGTTGGTTCTCAAAGAGAAGGTTTTGACATGAGATCGACTTCGACATCGGGACAAGTAGAGGTCAGGATGTTGTTATTTATGAAAACATATTGAAGAGACTAATGTGTATATCTTCTTATAATGTTTGTATTCTCATTAGGTTTGGTTGGAGGTAGGAAGACAACTAGGGGTGGTTTCTATGTGTTCAAGGGACAATGTGCTAGATTGCTTTACATATTTTTATTCAGAAGGCCTTGAGAGTCCTTCCAATTCTGGTTTCGTGGGGGATATGGTTGGATTGAAACTCTTGTATCTTTGAGAACAAATATACTTCTACTTTCAAAGTGTCACAACTAACACTTGTACTATTATAGCAATACAAGGTTCCTTCTTTAATGAAGAACAATTGACAATTCACAAATTTTGATATCAACAAGTAGAGGCCATGGGGGTTCTTTGAAGGGGAATGTCAAGGTCCTAATAGTAAATGTGAATTGGGATTCATCTTGCACTTCACTGGTACAAAATTTTTAAATTGTAAGGAAAATATGGGGTCAAGGTTTAATAATACTATTGAATTCAATGCTCTTTTTGCTCTATTAAGAATTGTTGTAGGAAATTTTCTGATAATGATTTAGGTCTTTGGTGAATCAAAGATGTGTATTGATTGGATGTTGGAGTCTTTACACCTAGATCACCTAGATCTAATGCAAGTTGGTTAGAGGTTGAAAATCATATCTTCTCAATTTAGTGAGATCCAATTTAAGCACATCTATAGAGAATTAAGTAGGTATGCATATACTTTATCCACAAAATCCTTAACATTGAAGGGAGCTTTTTTGTGATGTAGTTATGTTGCTTTTATTTCTGAATTTATGTTTCTTTGAGAATGATGTAGGAGTTTAGTAGATGAATATTTTTTAACAATTTCATGTTCTGGCAACCTACTATTTTTCTTTGGTGCTATTTGAACTTTTTGAACATAGTCATGTTTTGGCAACATGCTACTTTTGTACGCTTTTGTACCTTCAAAATGTACCTTATTTTTTTTCTTAAATATACGATATGGTCTCTCTCTATATATTCTTTTATAAGAAAAATATATATAACTTTTACCAATTCTTATCATAAATTGGAATTTTTTTTTTGTTTAAATTAAATTTTACTAAGATAAATTTTACTTACCAATTCTTGTCCCGAAATGAAAAAATATTTTTTGTTTGAATTAAATTATATAAAGTAAATTTTACTTAGCTAAGGGGTTTTAACATTTTTATTTTTATATTTTCATAAGATATTTTTTGTATTTATAAATCATTGGGCTACAAACGAATAGACATTTTTACATTTTCATTTTTTCATTTTTTCTTTTCTTTTCTTTTATTTTAAATAACTACTTGGTTGATGATTGTTGGAGTTTCTCATTAGCAATTGATTTTCCATATTTAATAAATCTATAAAGCTCAAATCCTTGTCCCAATATGAAGAATTTGGTTCATAATCCCATTTCCCTCTCAAAATATTCTTCTTACAATGAAACCAATATGAGCTCGGGACTTGACACCATAATAATGATTGTATCAATATCTTTGTCACATCCCTTTGGATATGGAATGATATCCTTTTTTTAGGGGTACATATGTAGGATTATATGAGATCTTGCTTGGATTCACCCAATGAGATTGCATTGCTGAACCTTTGCATCAATAAGGTTTCTTGTTTTTATTTTTGTAATGGTGGCATAGAAGCCTTCTTGTATCATTATGTGTGATTCAAAATGGTTATAATCAATGTGAAAGCAAACTTGCCATGGAAATATTGGCACCAACAATGCATTGTGTTAAAAATTCCTAAATTCATTAACCTCACTATTTATAAAATAAACTATAATAAGCATGTGTAGTATGAGGAAAAAATCGCCTAAAGACAAGATATTACTTATTTTTCCATTAAAAAAATAAAAATAAAAATCACACACCACCTTGAAGGATTTTCATCTCTCTTTCCATTCTTAATCTTCTTTAAATATTTTTGGAGGATTTTCATCTCTCCTCCCCTTCTTAATCTTCTTTGAATATTTTTGAAAGATTTTCATCTCTCCTCCCCTTCTTAGGATACAACTTTGAATATTTTTAAGATTCAATAGCAACAAAATTTTACATCTTGATCAAATATCATACTTTCATTAATATAATATCATATCAAATTTGGAATATCAACCAATCTTATATACAATATGAACATGGTGTCTTAGTGAAGTGGATTAAAAGTAAATTTGATTTGATTCGTAGAAATTATATTCTCTAAAATTGTGACATTAATGAGGCACAAGTGTATAAGTCCATTTAAAAATAAATAAATTAAAATGTATCATTTAGTTTGTATTTATAAATAATATATATATTATCTTTCTTTTTTTTTAAATCAAAATTTTATTAATAAAAATAAAATTATTTTTTTATATATTGCATAATATGTATTAATTAAATCTTTATTAAGTCTCCAAAATAATAAAAATGGAATAATCTTATTGGTATTACCCTGTCCCTAAAAAATAAAATAAAAATAAATAGCATTTACATAATATAACCTCAAAAATCATCACCTTACAGTCTTAGTAAATAACCCTAGTCTTAGTAAATAACCCTACTGATTGAAAAATTTCTCACGAACAATCCTATTGACAATCTATAAGAAAATCAACCAAAACTTGAGTTCACATGAAAAAAAAAAATATTCATAAAATATCCATCATATACCCATTAATGGGATCAATAAGACGTCCATAAAGTTATACAACAAATCACAAGCAACATATCTCCTCAAGGAGAGAAATCATAGAAAGTGAGGATATCATAGAAAGTGAGGATGTTCATAATTTGAGGATTGACCATACTCAATCTCCCAGATGTGATAATGACCTATATCTAACAATAAACCAGCCTTGAAGAGCCCATATTCTAGTTTATTCCTTTCCCTATAGACATGATAAAAATAATTTTGATTAAAAGTAATAATAAAGGATTGGATTTCCTCCAAAGTAGGCATTAACAAAAAAAATTTCTAAGGAGAGATTCTTTATCAGTAAACTATAAAGTAATTATACTTTTATAAATATACTATGAAGTAATATTTAAGTACACACCTCATTACATTTCACATTTTTACCAATATTCATCGACTTGTTTGAACACAATTTTGGGCTTTTTCTTTTAGATAAATTTGTAAAAGTTATATTTTGTCTGAAAAAATTACAATCCACTACTTATAACCATAATTTAACACACATTTGGTAATATTTGTTGGTGTAATATGTTGCACCTTATTGGTCCAATGCATCGTTTCCAAGCCATTGCTATTTCCTTTAGTTGTTTAGGTGTTTTCTTATATTTGTAGTAGTTAAGTTTCACTTAATTGTTTACTTTACCTTGCTTTTAGGAAATATTCATGGCATGCCATTACATGACCCTCTTTTTTAATATTGACTCTAGTAGGATATTGTATATGTAGTGATTCACCCTTCATTCGTGGGTAGATGATTCAATTTGTTAATGAGTATTGCATATCTTATATGGATCTGCGTTCTTCTCTTTGATCTTCATTTCTTCTCCATTATACTTTGCTTCTTGGGTGGCTTAGTAGCTGAATTATACATGGTATAAGAGATTAAGACACTCTAAGAAGAAGTTTACATTGCTGAGAAAACCATATTTTGAAGGGTTCATTGTGCTCATTTAATCCAATACACATTACTTGGAGGTCATACAAGAGTTTTCTTCCTCAACTAGAGTGAATCATTCACAATGTTGGTAGCTTACTTCTCAATGAGACTGACCTTATTCTAGCAATTTGTTTGCAGTAGATCATGGTATCAATAGTGCTCTTCAAGAGAGTTACAGGACACTATATTCTAGAAACACACATTGTTTTTATTTTCCTCCATGATTTGCTTCAAAGTGTTAAAAGTGATACTCATAATTATTAGTTGTTCTAGGAACAATTTGTAGCAAATATAGAAGTGTCAAGGACACCACTTAATTTCCAAAGCATATCTCGAAGTCTACTATATATCGTTGCTCCATAAACATTCCAAGAAAAATCTTGTAACTATTGCTTTAGACCCATTGGAATGCTATGGATCACCTGTAGTATCCTATTGAAAATAATTTGAAGCTGAAAATCCATCAATTACACTTAGATTTGTAGCACACTCACCCTATAACAATGGATCAGTCTCAAGTAACCCTTCTTATGCCTTTGCACTACTACGAATGGAAGTCAAAAGTACTGATTTTCTTGAGGAGTAAAGGCCTATACATAATCTCCATGGGAACCAAGGTTGAACTCACAACTGATGTTGAAAAAACTAAATGGCTTAATCGGTGAGATGAAGCATATGGATTGCTTTGTCTCTCTATATATCATGATTTACTATTTCACAATAAATTTGAAAAATCACTAAATGAAATATGGACCATGTTGGAATGGTTATTTGGGAAGTGGTACATATCAAGGGTTCATCAACTAGAGAATGAGATCATTAGTTTGAGCCCCAAGAAACTGACACAATTCGAGATTTTTTCTCTAAGATAAAATCACTGAGATTGTAGCTCAAGTTTTGTGGAATTGATAAGGAGAATGAAAATCTTGTTTTGTCCATTCTTGATAAACTTAGTCTATACTACTCTAGTTTTGTTCCTACCATTTGTGCTACTAAGGACAAACTTGGAGCTACTTGGAAAATGTCGACTCTTAACAACTTCGATGAAAAACTAACAAGGGAGAAAGACAAACTTGTTCAAATTGGGACCTTGAAAATTTCAAAGGCTCATTCCCTTGTTGCAAATAAGGACACTAATGACTCAAGAGAATCCAACAACAACATGGAGAAAAAGAAAGGATAGAAACACGTGAAAAAAGGACCAGAAATCAAAATCTTCTCATGAGACCCTTCATTCGAAAGAAATAAATCCAAAGAGTGAAAAGGTCAGATGTTCCTATTGCAAAAATCCCAACCATGATGAACAATAATCCATGAATAAGTATATTTATAAAATGGACCAATCTCTTCTTAAGAAAACTAATATCAATGTGTCTAATTTTGTCAAGAAAAAATCATCATTGAAACAGTCTTCAAAGGCACAAGAATGCAAAGGAAGAGGAAAGGGATCAAACCATTGTATTAGTTGCTTCTCAACTTTATTTATGGGTACTTGATTTAGGTGCTTCACACCATATGGAGCCATCACACATTGATTTTGCATCTCTGGATCTCTTTATGAAACCAACTGTTCTCATGGGGGATAATACATTTATTGAGGTATGTTCAAAATCATTGATTGAAGTGGTTGATAGGACATCCCAAAATGTTCTTTTTGTACCATCACTCTCTACAAATCAGCTTTCCATTTAACAAATAGCTCACTCTAGTTTAGGGAATGACTTGATTTTACCCCAAATTCCATGGTCATTAATGAGATCATGAATGGAGCTATGGTTGTTGTTGGGAAAACTGATCACTAGTCCAAGTTGTACCTCTTGTCTAACTTCATTCCCAAATCTCTGTTTGTAGTACTTCTCACTTATTCTAACAAGGTAAGTATATTGTAGCATGAATTATTTGGTCACCTAAACTACTACTAATTGTAGCAGATAGATAAGTAGGGTATGGTTATGGGGATGCCAAAAGTTTAGTTTTTTTATGGTTTTTACCTGGGATGCATACTTGGAAAACATACATAAGAGAAATTTGACAATGACAAGGCGTGGTGAGCCTCAACTTTCCTTGAGCTTGTTCAAAGTAATTTAATGGGTCCATTTCCTCATCCTTCCATGAGCAGAGCCAAGTATGTTTTAAAATTCATTTATGACTATTAAAGGCACACTTTGGTGCATTTTCTCAAGTAGAAATTAGAGGTTTTTGAGTTCTTCAAAGACTTTAAATCCCTTGTAGAGAAGCAATATGGAAAGGTAATCAAAATTCTACTTATGGAAAATGAGGTGGGGCATGTGAAGAAATACTTTGAGTATCTTTGTGCCTTTGAAGGCATTGAATTGTAGTGGACAATGCCTTATACTCCTCAATAGAATGAAGTGGAAGAATGCAAAAATAGACCCTTGAAGGAGATGATGAATTACATGTTGCAGTGGAAATTTATTTCTCTGAAGCTTTGGGTAGAAGCTATTAATTGTTCCTACAACATCCAAAATTGATTTCCTCACAAATCCTTTGAAGGGAGTTACTCCATTCGAAGTTTGTAGCGGTCAGAAGCCAAGCGTTAGAAATCTTAGAGTGTTTGGATCTTGAGTATGGGCTTACATTATAGTAGGAAAATATAAGGCATTGGATCCTCAAAGACAAGAGTGCATCTTTGTGGGATATCTAGATGGTTTTATAGGCTATAAGCTTCTAAACCCCATCACCAAACTAATTTTTATTGAAATAAGTGTCAAATTTGAAGAGGGCTCTTTAAATGTCGTTGAAAGTGAACATGCTACAAAGCTAATCGACAACTACATATAACCTATAATTGTTTTTATTTGTCCAATTGTGTTTCTCTAAATTGTGAAGATTTGATATTTGTCTGCATAGATGCTTCCTCCATCACCTCAGATGATGCAGTAGAAGATGGTGAAGAACAAGACAATACTGATGCTAATGTAGAGGATTTTGTAGATTTGGAAGTAAGACCACATTGAAAGAGGAAAACTCTTTAGGAAAGAAGTGATTTTGTGGGTATACAACATGCATAAGTGGGATGCGCTCTTAGTTCCAAGGTGATCCACAAGAACTTTCTAATACAAAAACTCTACTGCCCATCAATTGATACATTTAAATTTCTACAGATCCTCAGAATTTACAAGAGGCTACTAGAAATATTGAGTGGGATGCAACTGTTTAGGAGGAGTATCATTGTCTGATGAGGAACCACGCCTAGGAGTTAGTTTCTCTACCTCCAAAATAAAAAAAAATTGGTGCAAGTGGATTTATCAGAAAATTTTTGCAGTGGATGGTTTGGTGAACAATCAAAAGGATCAAGTGGTGGCAAAGGGATTCTCAAAGGTGCTTGGGGTTGACTACAATGAAACATTTGTAACTATTGCAAAGATGGAATCAATTCATCTTATGCTCGTCATTGTTGTAGCTCAACATTGGGCAATTCATCAAATAGACACGAAGAGTACATTTCTTCCTAGGTATATTGAAGAGGATATTTACATGGAGAAGCCACCGAGGTTCTTTCAAGACTCTAAGATGGTGTGTATACTTAGGAAATCATTGTATGGCCTCAAATAGACCTCTTGGGCCTGATATGCCAAGATGGATTCCTTCTTAATATCCCATGGATTCTCCCACTGCCATTCATATCCCAACATATACATTATGTGGAAAGATGATTCTCTCCTATTTGTATTCCTCTATGTAGATGAATTACTGATTAGCTTACAGACATCCATTGGTACTATGAAATTTTCCTTTCATGCCAAGCTCTGAATGAGTGATTTAGGGTTTCTACACTACTTCCTTAGGATTGAAATAACCTAATTTGATTGTGAGCTAATCATGGTATAGTCCTTATAAGCTCAAGATCTACTTTCATGATTTTAGATGGATGATTGCAAGATTGTTGCATCCCCCTTCCTCTCAACCATTAAAATCGAGGTTTCTTTCTCACCACCTTTGGTTGAAAAGACCAGGTATAGGCAACTGGTTGAGAGTTTGTTCTATATCACTCACACCAAGCTCAACATTTATTATGTGGTGGGTGTTGTATCTAGATTTATGCAAGAACCCCATGAACTACACTAGAAGGTAGTGAAGAGAATTCTTCACTATGTTCAAGGAACTCATAGGTTCATGATAAACTATGAAGCAAGTTATGACATTGATTTAGTGGGGTACATAGATTCTAATTATGTAGGCAATGCCACACATAACAAGTCTACTTTTGGCTACCTGTTCACTATCGGTTCTTATCCTATTTTCTAGTCAAGCAAGAAATAGTATGCCATTTCTCTTTAGACCATAGAGGAAGAGTATTGAGGTGTTTTAGATGCATCAACCAAAGTCATTTGGTCACATCACATTCTCATTGGGTTTTCCATTCAATACTTCTATCCTATTGTCATATTTTGTGACAATCATGTTGGAAAATTGGTTGTCATTGATTTCAACCTTAGAATAATCCCTAAATAAAATCCCAGAAGCCCCTAAAAGTGATGATGATGTGTCCATTTGAACAAGCCTTGAAGAGCCTTAAAGGAGCCTTGACATAAACATGTATAACTCCAAAGTGGTCCCCTTATGGTGTAGATTTTAAGCATGTTCCTCACGGGATGAGATAACATGTGGTTTTTTCCACATTACCACTTTTATTTGTACACAAATGGAGCCCGCAAGATGTCCAATATAAAGATTGTGAGATGGATATTGTTGAAAGTATTATTTTTTTTTCAATTTGGACACCCTATCTTTGAGGGAATTTTTACCCTAAATAACTAAATCAAATGGAAGCACAAGTCACATGGTTGGAAATATTATTCTTATAACTTTTCAACAATATATGGAAGTCCCTCTAACTCCCTAGAAATGAGGAGATATGAGTTTTTTCGTTCGATAACCCAACCAGAAAATTGAGGTCAGATCAACTAATTTTGGGGGACAAAATTACTATAGATACAAGATAGAATTTCACATTTTTAGTGAAACCAACAAAGATATCAAGTTTGAGGTGTTCTCAAGGTGTTGGGGGCGTCTTTCTGGTGTACAAAGGAAGTCTAAAGGATTCTCTTAAGGCCTTTCTTATTCTCAAGGTATGTTATGAAGTTGTGATGTTGTTGTGAGGTTGTGATGTTGTCGTATGCTCTGCTATGAAGTTGTGATGTTGCCATGAGTGGATGTTTTTGTTAGTGATTACATCATGGGAATGATGTTATGAGCCTTGCTAGGGTTTGAAGGATTTTCTATAGAATGAAGCATGCATGTGAAGTTAGAAGTATTCTATGTATGAAGATCTTGGATTAGTGATATCTTATTGAGTTGGTGCTTAGTTGAGAAGATTGGTATCTTCATTCAGTAGGTTGGTTCATGTGCTTTAAGTAGTGGGTGCTTCCTTCCAGTTGGAGTTGTTAAAGACATGGGGTTGGTGCCTCCTTCCAGTCGTTGTAGGTAAATCAGGGAGTTGGAGATTCCTTTAGGTTGGTGCCTCCTTCTAGTTGGTACTAGAGAATCTTGGAAGTTGGTGCTTCCTATGAATGTAATCTTAACATGATATAAGAAAATCATGTTGTGGTTTTCTCTCGTTTGGGTTTCCACGTAAAAATCATTGTGTTCTATGTATTTTTTTTTGTGATGATGAATAACATTGCTAATGGTTAATGTTTACATGATGTGCTTAAAGTTAAAAATGGTAAAAAGTGCTCAATCCTGATTCAACCCCCCCTCTTAGCAATGGTGAATATTCTAACAAATCAGAGTACCATTCAGATCTCATGGGATCTGATCCATTGGAAACAAAGCAAGAACATTGAGATCCATATGCAATTGATATTAGAGATGGGTCATGGGAAGCTCATTGATCTTTATTATTGTCTAACCATGGAGTAGGTTGTCAACATCTTCACCAATCCTTTTACAAAGGGAAAGTTCACTTATTTATGAGCTTTTCTCGTGGTGTAGGAGGATTCTTCTCCTGAGCAAGCTACCTAGCCTTCTCTCATCTATCCTATTGTGGTGGTGGTGGGGGGGGGGTGGTGGTTTCCCTTTCTCATTTTTGTGTGTTTATTTTGTACATGGGTACCTCATATGGTTTTTCATTTGCAGGGACCCATTTTTGTTTTGTCACCACATACTCACCTAAGTTAAACTTAAGGGGGGGTGTTGGTGTAATATGTTACACCTTGCTAGTCTAGTGCACTTTTTCCGGCTCACTGATGTTTCCTTTAGTTTATTTAATCACTTTCCTATAGTTGTAGCAGTTAAGATTCACTTATCTATTTTCTTTTCCTTTCTTTTAGGCAAGATTCGTGGCATGCCATTGCATGGCCCTCTTTCCTAATATTGACTCTATCAGGCTATTGTATTTGTAGTGTTTCTCCCTTCATTCATGGGTCAGTGTTTCAGTTTGTTAATGAACATTGCATACCTTATGCAAATATGTATTCTTATCTTTGATATTTGTTTCCTCCCCATTAGACTCTACATCTTTGGTGGCTCAATAGACAAATTCTACAATATTTTGTCTAATCTATGATTATGAGTACATTTAACTTAGCCAAAGTTAGTAACTAAGATATATTGATAACTTGTGTGTGATGCTTTTAGATTGACGGGTTGCAAAATTCAAGAGGAAATGCATTACTTACCTTTGTTACCTTTTTTCTTTTTAATATTTATCCATTTATAGTAAGGGGTTTAAAATTGATGCAAGTACAATTGGCTTTAGACATCTTACTATGTTCATACTAGAAGGAGACATTAATTTTTTTTAGATCTAAATTGTCTAACTTTTGATGTTTCCTCATCCCATCAAAGGGGTTTTTGATTGCGATTGATTACATAACAAGGGAAGGAACTACAATAATAGCCAAATCATAACCTTGAAAAGGAGGGATGTGATCCTTAGTTGATGTTATTGGTCTCAACTACTCAACATTTGGTTTTTTGCATCATGAGATTTATTATTTGAAGATCATTATCCTTTGCATTTATTTCATTTATCTATTTATCTTTTTACCCTTGAGGGATCGACATTGTTGGAAAGGGATTTTGCAAATGGCTTGATTCTAGAAAAGTCTCACAATGAAAACTCATATTATCATAGTATAAGGCATAAGACCAAGCCCACATTGTATTGTGATATGATCTTGTAATCTTTCACTTAGGTCGACCTTAGACACTTATTCTAGTAAAGGTGACGATTTCCTTTCAAGAATTGGATCCATATTCTACTAAAGGTAGTTATTTCCTTTTAAGAATTGGCAGGAATCAACTACATTGAGAAATTTACTAATAATATTTCTAATCACTTTGGCAACAAGCTGAGTTGCAGAGCAACAAGTCCCTGCCAAAAAGGAAGGAATCTATGGAAGGAAGCTAAGCACGTGTAGGATGTGTCTTTTATAACTTCTATTGATGAGTATAAAAAGCATAGTGCTTCCTTACATTTGATCTTTTAGAAATGTCATTCATGAGCAGAACAAGCATAGATAAAATTTCTTTAAAATGCATGCACTTAACTTCATGGTTTCAGGTTTCATCTATGTCAGTTGAATGTGTAATCGAGGGAAATATGAGATTGGTTGGGATGTTTGACTACAAGACAGACCATACCTAAATTAAATTATCTCAAAACATTAATTAGAATCATATTAATCATGCCATTATCAAAGAGTACAAAATCTAATATTAAACAAGAAACACTTTCTTATTAGATTATAAACTAAATGATATCCTTAGGATCTAATCCTAATGGTTAGTAATCTGTTGAAGCATACTTTGTATTCTAAGCTATCTAGTATAGATCCTGAGTAATACATGATGGTCAGGGCGTAGTCCTCTTGTTTTAGTTAGCTCACAGAGATGGCAAGAAAACCTGAATAACCTGATAGACAAACTATAGGGCTTCGGGCAAGACATCGTTGTTAACTCGATAGTGAGCCTCTAGGGAGCTGACCATAAACCTGATGAAGCCTTTCACCCACAAGAGAGAAATATATTTTATTAGCAGAACCCAAAGCACATTTCATTTCTACAGAGTTAATATAAATCTCTTCCAAGTGAAAAAGTTGTGAAGAGATCCTTCTCAAGTGACGCATGTCCATATGACGGTTCCCAGTATTTCCTCCTTCTTTCATACCACAATTTTGCATGGGAAGTATGTAAAAATCATGCTCCTGGTACCCTCATGAATTTAGACACCAGTCGAAGCATGGAAGTGGTCATCTCGACCTTTGGTTGAGAATAGAGAATAGTCGGGGAGAAGTTGCTTCCCCTTGATCTGGGAGAGCTCTTGATTCTATTTGTTGAGTTATGCTCTCCTTCCCCTGGTATTCATAGTGTCCTTGATTGGAAAAGCTGAAGGGGGATATTATTTTTCTTGGATGTCGGACGGGTTTCTTCCCTACCTGAGACGAAGGGTTTGAGGGATTGGGGATCTCTGATCTAATGGATGCCACAAACGATTTCATCCCTAAAAACATCATAGGGTCAGACAGGACATGCACTGTTTATAGAGGACTGACGGATCTGTTATGGCGATAAAAAGGCTTCAAGACTCTGCCCATTCTGAAAAGCAGTTTAAGGCTGAAATGAATACGTTAGCCTGCTTGAGGCGCTAAAATCTTGTTCCTCTTCTGGGTTACTGCATTTCTAGACAAGAGAAGATTTTAGTGTACAAACACATGGCTAATGGAAGCTTGTGGGATTGCCTGCACAGCAAGGAGAATCCAAAAAATAATTTGGATTGGACCTTAAGAAATTTCAGGTAAAGATCAATCATAGCAAAGAAGTTCCAGGTAAAGATCAATCACAACAAAGTGAGAGATGATTAAACAGTTCTAGGTAAAGATGGTTTACTTACATATATGCCTGAATTAAAACTAATCCTCTAAACAGATCCTGCATCCTCTAAACACTTCTAATTAATGAATATTGCTACCCAGAAACTCTGTAAATGAAACTACACTTGTAATCATGATTTTTTATTATTATTAATTAATTCAAATGGGATGGAACCCATTGATTTATGTCACACACCCACAACGAGGAATAAATAAATTTCTCTTTTCTTAAAGGACAAAATATCCATTCATGGTTCCTAATTTGGAAGATCAGGGAATCTCGTCCAACCTCTTGGTCAAGGATCTCTGATTCTGAGGCCAAACAATTCTCTGAGACCTTGATGGTCTCATTCTATAGTTAAACACTGAATCTTTCGACTTCTTGGTGCAGGTTTAAGGGAACTCGCAACCTTCCCTTCCTCCCTGCTGTGAAAGGTTAGAGTGTCGGGTGTTATCTCCTTTTATGTGATAGGACCCCTCTTGATGTGACCTTGGCGATGACCATGCGATTGCGGGCATGACCACAAGAGGTTTGGAGTCAAACTACTTTTGGGCCCACAATGCTCTCACAACCTCCATGTGTCCTCTTGACGAAACCATGGTTTGGATTTCGGTCTGCCCTCAATATCTTAAACTCCTCGCAACTCCTGTCCTCGTAATGTTACGGGATCGTCGATCTCACGATCTTGACGATAATGGCTAAATCGACGATTCATATTTGTGCCTCTTAGATCTACGGACCAAGTCAACCTCCTCTGGATCGACGATTGAGATCTCTTCGCAATTTTGGACTCCAGGAATTAGAAATCTCAAACCCGTCTTTCTTTCATACTTCAATCCTTCGGAGTTGATGATCCACAGACACCTGTCCTATTCAATAAACGGTCCTACCTTCACTTCGGGTGGTTTACCTTTCACCCCAAATCAATGGTCCAATGACCCTCTTTTTGATCAGCGGTCGAGATCTCCTCCGGGTCTCTAGACTTATGAGATCTCAAATCTCAAAACTCTTTTTCCAATGGATTTTACCTGAAGTCTAAGATCCATTGACGCATGTCTTCCCCAAATCCAATGATCGAGGATTACTTCAGGTCTTTACTCGAAATTCATAGACTTGTGCCATGTGTCCTCTGAATCCAATGGTTATGAATCACTTCGGGACCTTACCTAGAGTTCACGAATTCACACCATCTATCCTCTATATTTGATGGTCCATTTCTACTTCGGCACTTCGGTGCTTTGAGTTTCGGGAGTTTCAACTCTCAATTGGAAATCACGAATTTGGAGGTTGGCTTACCTTTATTTCCTAATTCCCGATATTCACCCACGTTAAATCAATGGTCTACAATCGTCCGTGATCCAACGGTCTAGATCACATCGCAACTTCAAGTTTCAAAAGTTTAGTCGTGCCAACGTGTGAATCTCAAAATGTACGAATCCCCGATATTGCCAATACGATAATCAAGGAGGGTCCTGATAGATCCTTAGATCTACGGTCCAGATCACGTCGCAACTTCAGGTTTCAAGAGTTTAGTCATGCCAACATGTGAATCTCTTGATGTGAAATCTTGCGAAGACTGAAGGGGTCGAGGCATTAGCGCCTGCGCCCTTTCTTCAAATCTAATGGTCGCGACAGACCCTAGGTCCTCTCGATCGGATCTCATTTGTTCATCTTCTAAATGAAAAAGGATATTCCCTTTCGATACTTGGACCTCACTATTCTTCCTGAGCTTTGTCGCTTATGAAGGATTTAAGAGCATTGCGCTCTTTCTCCTAGGCTTAACACTTAGAAGGGTCTTCTGCACTATTCTTGCGCTCCTTCATCAAATCTAGAACTTAAGTGGTTCTCGATCTCTGCTTGCCTCATAGAGAGAATGTGCATATCTACACTACCTCTCCTAAACTTAACCAACTCCATCCTCCAAGGGAATCAGAATGATTAGGAGGGTTGACATGCGTACATGAAACTATACCTAAGGTCGACGAACTCACAATTCGTGGCTCTAGCTTAAGCCACCATGGAACATAAGCATTTATGAGTATACAAACACATCCAATTCATATAGTTTCCTACTTTCCTGATTACAAAGTCAATTAGGAATAAAAGGGATATGGTATAATCATTAAGAAAATGTATCCATCCCTGCAACATTCATAGGATATCCAACTTTAATTCACAGTACCACTTAAATACATAAGATATGCGATTACTTATCTATTACAGGTGGTATCCAACTAACTGAATGTGGGTGTTCGGCCTTCCACCCTACCATAGGCTTAGAGGCATTCATTCTTAGCACTCTGGCCACCCCCGTGCCAAGCCATGATATCACCAGGGAACTCTCGCAGTTCTCAAGGATTCTTTCTCTATTCAGCTTCTGCTTGGGTTTTGTCCTCTGCAACTTTTAGATATCTCCCTTTGTTATGGCCTCAACAAGATTTATCAGATGCCCCCTCAACATCAAGCTGACGGCCTTCTATTCATTATTTTATGGAGAGCTACGCACATCCCCCTTACGATCTTGCACACTCGTCTTCCCTTTTTCCACCTGTTTTGTTGTCCGTGTGTATCTATCTTACCTTCCTTCTTTTGGAAGGTTCCCGACCCATCACGTTCCTTTTGTCATAAGGAAGCTCAAGTCTGCAGGTCTCTGTGGTACTTCGGGATGACATTTTGCAGCCAGACCATTCTCCCATTCATGGGGGTGGTTGATAATTCAACCATTGGTCCTTTCTTCATTAACTGATTTCTCTCCTTGGGATCATAAGGAGGTTTATCATCCTCATTAAGGGAAATTTGGGGTTATTTGATATAATGAACCCTCTCGTATAGTTTTCACATTCTTCCTCTAGTGATATCATGGCCAGTACTTTCAAGGCTTCACCCCCACAATCAGTTATTGGAAACCCAAACAATAATACATTTACATTGTCCACATGTCTTAGCATGGTAATCCTATTTTATGATTAAGTTACAAACTGGGGGAAACATGGTGTTACAATTTACTTGTACCTTGTTATCTGCAAAAAAATATATCAATGTCTCGAGCATTTCCCAAATGGTGTCATAGCCATTTTATGTCCTACAAAAATTTGTAAACTCATCCATTACGGAAAAAAACTAACAAAGTATTGATTATCTGTTGATACTAGAGAATGCAAAAATTAGTAAAATCAAACAATAGGAAAAAGAATAATGAGTATGTGTTGATAATAGAGAACCCAAAAATTTGTAAACTCAACCATTAGGGAAAAGATAAATGATTATGTGTTGATACATAGAGGTCGAGTACAACTCAAATTCTATTGCTAATGTAGCGTGTGTATGAAAGATGGTATCATCTGCACAAAAATATATTCATTCAGGCTGCGGAGGTGGAAATCCTAGAATTAATATAAGCGGAATTAATATTAGTATAGACAATTGCAACGCCCTCTTTTCAGAAAATTGCATTCTTCGGTTTGCAGAGGTTGAAATTATATATACAATTGTAGCACATTCGCCTAGATAAAGATGGGTGGAAATCTTGGAATTAATATAAGAGGAATTAATATTAGTACAGACAATTGCAATGCCCTCTTTTCAAAAAATTGGATTCTTCAGTTTGTAGAGGTCGAAATTATATATACAATTGCATCGTGTTTGCCTAGATAAAGATGGGTGGAAATTTTGGAATTAATATTAGTACAGACAATTGCAGCGCCCTCTTTTCAGAAAATTGGATTCTTTGGTTTGCAGAGGTTGAAATTATATATACAATTGCAACATGTTCGCCTAGATAAAGATGGTATGTATGAAATCCGATTCCGCGCACATAAAGATGAGATCATATGATATATGAAAAAAAATATCGATGTCCCGAACATTTCACAAATGGTAGCATATCCATTTTATGTCCTACAAAAATTTGTAAACTCAACCATTATGGATAAAAAACTAAAAATATGGAGCTTTCTCTGTGGTCCTATTTGTTGCAAGGCCCAACTGATAACTACAAAGTTTACCACCATCTGAAATGCACAAAACTTCGATTGGTGGGAGCCGGTTCATGAGGATCATCCCTTTTCTTACGTGCAATTCCCCTCTTTCAGTTAGCATCCAGTATCTCAACAGATAAACATTTATCTAAGCTCATCCTGTTGATTATACGTCGTTTGAAATCTTCTCCAAGGATCCAACGAATAGCTAAGGTTTGTTGACGATCCCTAGCTACAATCTCAGGTACATTATGAGTGGTACCTGCTACTCGTACTCGGTTGAAGCAACAAAGCGCAGGTAATAAGAGCGAATGGTGCAACACATGGGTAGCATGCAGACAACCAGACACATGGGTAGCATGTAGACAACTAGACACAACATGCATACAACTAGACACAACATGCAGACAAGGACAAGGTGGCTAAGGGCATTCCAATGTTTAAGATTGGAAGAAAGGTTTAACATTTAATGCTAAGAAGTAATGCTAGACTTAGTTCTAGCATTACTTGACTTAGGCAACATTGATGATCAAATATGCACTTGAAAATGCTTTTAAGGTAAGAAATGGTAAGAGTGTGCCTCGAGAAAAGGCCAAATAAGGCCTCCAAACTAAAACTTTAACCTAAAAACCAAATGCTACTTCAAAATTTGCATGACTCTAATAAAACTTTGGTTAAATTGTTTGGTTTCTGTTTCATACTAATGCAACCATGAACAATCGATTACTGTGAGTCCCCGCAGCCCAAAGGGCATGGACTAATAATATTTCTAATCACCAACCAAATGCCCATGGGTAAATAAGGAGATTTCACAATCTCACCCAAATTTAGATTATTGTAATAAATATATTAGCCAAATTAAAGTGTAGAAATCATGATATGAGGAAAAGGGCAACACTACCTTAAAACCATGGGTCGCATTTTATAATGACTTGTCATTTTTCCTTATCTCATTAAAAGATTATGGAAAACCCATGAAACAAATGTTGAACTTAAAGTATTTCAACTCGCAGGTTGTTACGTACACACCATTAGGTATTACAAAATAGTTTAAATAATTCTTAATTATGTCGTCGATCTTTGACTACTTGACCTTCAACTGAAAGATAGATTTCAAACTCTCCACGATTAAGAAATTTGGTTAGTAAAGGATTACGATGTAGGTGTGTCTAACTTTGTAAGTCCTAAGTCCTAATTTGGTTAGTAAAGGATTATGATGTAGGTGTGTCACTTTGTTCAAGGACTTACAGATGCAAGTTTAATATAATATATTGATGTGACATTTCATATTGTGGGGAAATGGTCTCGTTGTTTCCTCAATTTAGAGAAGAAGCATAAATAAATTATTATTTAAATAAAATAAAAAGGGAAGGACAACTTTGTCCTCATTCATCGATATAAAATGCATTTGTTCAGAATTGTGAGGGTTCCAATTGAATCACCTTTTATAATACCCTCCTTAAATCAATTCCTTCTCTCACGTGAACCCATTTCAGTTAAAATATTTCAATGCTAAGTGATAGGTGAAACTAGTTAGTCAAAATATTTCAACTCTTATTTCGCTTTTCTAGGGATTGAACCACTTTTTGTAATACCCTCCTCAATCCAGTTCGTTCCCCCATGGTGCTTCTGACATTTGAATCCAATTTAGTCAAAAGATCCTAGTTCTAATTTCCCTTTTAAATCTTTTGTGTCTCTTTCTAAACATTCCGAAGAAACAATCATTCTTATTCTTCCATAATGCATAATGATATTACTTTTTTATAAACGAGGAAAGAATAAACCTAATTCACATGATTAAATTTTTATTAAATTAAAAAAAAAAATTAAATACTTTGGGTTTTGCGCCATTAACCTAATTCACATGATTAAATTTTCAAGCTTTTAAAAAGATTTATCACAATAATTTTATCTCTCAATCACACAATGCATAATAATATTATTTTTTATAAACGAGGAAAGAATAAACCTAATTCACATGATTAAATTTTCAAGTTTTTAAAATGATTTATCGCAATAATTTTATCTCTCAATCACACAAATATAACTAATCTCATTTATTTGACTCTAACTCCAATTGTATATAGGTATAATTTTATTATAATATATATAAGTTATATTTATAATATATCCATATAGAATAAAATAAACTATATTTATAATATATAGTAATTTATAACATACACACACAATTAATGTTAGCAACTAAGCCATATTTCTTAATGTTATTATTGATTATACCATGAAAGAAAAATGTGACATCAAATAAAATTGATGTTGTAATGTACTTAACCAACAAAAATAATAATTGTTGAGCAATTATTCAAGAAATACAAATAAATAAAAAAAGTAAATAAGAGAGGCAATGATATAGAACCTACAAAATATAACCCTTGTATTAATAATCTAGAAAAAATAGAGCCTTGTTTATGGGCCTATTCAAGGGGGACTTCCCATTGAGAAGATCTTCAATACAATAACAACAGTTGACAAAACATTGCATATCCTACTAGTTCTATAAATAGTTGCTCTCTAGCAAAACCCTAACTACTCATGGTCCCATCATTAATGAGCACCAACCACTTAGTCAACCTTATTTTAGTAAATATGACCCTTTTACATTGAGTAACTACCCACTGACTACCTAATGGTCTTACACTTAGGGTAGGGACCTGTTGGCAGCCAATTCAATTTTTTCAATTGTCTCATAAGCTGCCCACACCAATGTTTCACAAACATTGATTTTTAGTCGCAATTTTCATATGAACGACGAATTTATTCTTTGCACCTTTTCGCACGTTCGTCTTCGCTAAGACTTCACAACTGTACATACGAATTTGAGTGATCAAATGGGCCTGCTGCAACAGTTTAGGAGACGTTTTAGATTTGACTTTGGTTTAGGTTGTTAAGTTTGGATCAGATTTAGGGAATATCTTCCCAGATTTTGTAAAACAACTTGCTATTATTACACAAAGAGGTTATCTTGTAAAAGGGCCTATATAAACCTATGGCTTTTGGTAATGAAGGCATCATTAGTTTTGGAAGAACAAGCACATGTAATCCTTATTCAAACTGGAGCAGCATTGATATATTGTTATAGCTTTTGCTTCTCAATTTATCAACTTTTTGTTCCAAGTTTTGTACATCATCCTGTTTATGGTTTAGTATCACTTTGTTGTTTAAATCAAATGCAAGTGATGTAATCTCTTATTTTTATACATGTCTTGTTGCTTCCAAGGAGATAAAGA
>ML790901.1:529986-573584 GCA_009831015.1 Picea engelmannii | reverse complement strand
AGTCAATTATTTTTCCATACCTCTTCAAGCTACTCTAGTACTAGTAATGATAAAGAACGAGCTATCCTTCCTCCTCATATTCTTGATACAAATCATAGACCACCATGTTCTCTTTTTCCTTCTTGTAGATGATATCATAATCATACCTTAGCATATTAGTGACCCACTTGTGCTTCTCTAGTGGTGAAAATATCTATTCTAAAAAATACTTCAAACTGTGATGGCCCATGTTAAGAACCAAATATCAAAATAACATAAAAAACCTCAGAATAAGTACTCAATGCCTTGACAAAGAGAGAATTTTAGATAATAATCCTCTTCGAGGGGGAAACCTCCTTATACACTACATACATTTACAAATAAAAGATGATTCCAATTGAAAATATCTTGTTGGTATATATAGGAGACTAGGAGGTACAATTACAACTAATGGACCCAAACAGACATAAATAAAATAACAATACTAATGTAATATGCCCCAGTTAAGGGGCAATGTTCCACTATTTAGCGCTTAGCATGCCCCTCCCCTTCAGACAAGTGTTGTCCACAATTCTTGGGTAAATCTTGATGCTTCTGTATAAAATATGCATCTTCCCAAGTGGAATCTTCAACAGGTAGTTTCCTCCACTTTATGAGATACTCTGAAATGGATCTATTCCTCAACTGGCGCATTATTTTGTTAGTGATAACTTTAGTCTCCAATATTATTTTTCCTTCCTCTTAAATTTTTGGAAATATAGTTTGAACTGAGATATTTGTCACCTATAACCTTCTTTAAGCATGAAACATGGAAAACTGGGTGTACTCGCAAAGATGCAAGAAACTCAAATTTGTATGCCATAGTACCAATATTTTGCAACACCTTATAAGGGCCATAGTACTTTGGTGATAATTTCTTATCATTCTTATATTTCTTGAGGGAAATATGTTTGTATGGTTGTAGTCTTAAAAATGCCCAATCCCCTACTTCAAAACTTCTTTCACTACGATGTTAATCTGCTTGTTGTTTCATGTGATTTTGTGTCATGGTTAGGTTTCCCTTTAATAGTTGGATAACTTGTTGTTGATGCTCGATGTGATCATCCACTGCTTGAACCTTAGATTTTTGTTTTAGAGAATAAGTGATGGAAGGTGGGTGATATCCATAGAGTGCCATAAATGGTGTCATTTTTGTTGTAGTATGAAAGGAAGTATTTTACCACCATTTTGCCAAGGGTAACCACTTGAACCGTTGTGTTTGTTTATCAGAGACAAAGCAACAAAGGTAGACTTCCAAACATTTGTTAACTATCTCATTTTTTCCATCAGATTGAGGATGATAATATGAGCTGTGAGCCATTTGAGTACCCAAAAAAGAAAATAATTTTGTCCAAAAATGTCTAGTGAAGATGGGATCTCCGTCATTTACAATAATCTTTGGGCTTCCATGTAGCTTTTGAATTGTCTCCATGAATGCGGTGGAAACTGTATTGGATTTGAAAGGGTGAGGGAGTGCAAAAAAGTGTACGTACTTGGTTCGTCTATCAACAATCACCATGATGACACTATTTCCTCCCAGTGCTGACTTGGGATGGCTAATGGTTGTAAAATACCTAGGGTATTAATTCTTTCCACCTTATATTGTTGGAAAACCAAACATTCTACTACAAACCTTTGAACATCATTTTTAAGGCCATCCCCAAAAAAAATCTTCTTGACCCTATGGTAGGTTTTCAAAAATCCTGAGTGCCCTCCTACCAGAGAGGTGTACAATTCCAAGGGTACCTTTTGTTTGAGTTGGGAGTTCTTACATAAATATAAGCGATATTTGTACCACAGTGCATAATTTTTCCATGTAAATGTGTATGATGCACTGGAATCCTATTTCAACCTTTGAATGAGAGTCCACACATTTTCATCATTATTTAATTCATCCCTCGCTTCTATTATCCAATCGGGTTGGATGATCGAGATAACACAAAGAAACGCCTCAACATCTTCATCCTTTCTTGAGAGTGCATCTGCCATAACATTTTTCTTCCCTTTTTGTAGATTATTTCAAAATCATAACCCAACATCTTGGTCACCCATTTTTGTTGTTCTTCTGAAGCTAGTCTTTGTTCCAAGGAGTATTTAAGACTATCATGATTTGTTTTGACCTTGAATTTCCTACTTATTAGCTAAGGGCTCCATTTCTTTAATGCATTTAGTATTTCCATCATTTCCTTCTCATAAATGGGTTTGTGTAAGTCCTTTCCCTTGAGTGGCCGAATTTCAAAAGAAAGGGGCCTTCCTTCTTGCATCATAACAACACCATTACCATTTCCCGAGGCATCACATTCCATAATACAGGTTTTTGTGAAGTATGATGTGGTCAAGGTAGGAGCTTTGCACATCGCCTCTTGAAGTTGTTCAAAATCTTTATTTTCCTCTAGAGTCCATAAAAATGCATCCTTCTTAGTTAATTTCATTAAAGTTGTTTTTATTCTCCCATAGTTATGAACAAACTTGTGGTAGTAACCTATCAAACCCAAAAATCCTCTAAGATTCTTCAATGTTTTGGGAATTGTCCAATCCAGCATGGCCTTAATCTTGTTATGGTCTACCTTGACACCTTCACGAGATACAATATGACCCAAATACTCTACCTCCTTCACCACAAAGAAACATTTGGATGGTTTGGCATATAATTGTTGCTACTTTATTAGTTATAGAACCTTGTTAAGATGTTGAACATGATCCTCCCAAGACTTGTTATAGATTAGTATATCATCAAAAATTACTAAAAAAAAAATTCAAAGGAAGGGCTTGAAAAAGGAATTCATCAACCCTTGGAATGTGGAAGGTGCATTCATAAGGCCAAAAGGCATGACAAATAATTCATAATGGCCTTCATGAGTTTGAAATGTTATTTTTGGGATATCTGCTTCCTTCATTCTAATATGATGATACCCTGAATGAAGATCCAACTTTGTGAAGTATATTTCTCCATGTATCTCATCTAACAATTCATCAATGACGGGAATGGGAAACTTATCTTTAAAAGTGATCTTGTTGAGCTCTCTATAATCTGGACACATATGCCATGAGCCCTCTTTCTTAAGTACCATTACCACTAGTGAAAAGTAAGAACTTTGGCTAGGTCTAATAATGCCAACTTCTAACATTTCTTCAACCATAGCTCAATTTCACTCTTATGGGCATAAGGGTATATGTAAGGCCTAATGTTAGGAGGAACACTCCCAGGAATTAGGTGAATATCATGAACATGATTTCGAGTGGGTGGAAGACTTATGGGAATATCTTCAAATACTTTGGAATGTTTATCAATGATCCTTTGGAGATCTAGGAGAATATATGGCTTAGATGTTTGAACATCTAGTGAACATAGTTGTACAAATTTGATCCAGGTGAATATTGGTTGCCACCCACCTATTCCAACTGTCTCCTCTTTTCCGTTTTTGTTTAGCACGTTCTTCTGTACTTCTTTGTAATTGTGGGTTCTACACTTTTGGGGCTGTCTAAATCCCCACACATCCTTTAGGTGGATATTGGTGGCCTCTCACCTAATCCAACTGGCTTATTTTGTATTTTTTTATGTCATCACATCTTGTTGTACTTCCAAGGCCATTTTGGGGCCCTAAACATTGTTTTATGGCTCTCCATAGTCAAACTATAAACAAAGTCAAAATTTAATGGTAGAATTTGTATTTCTTTGAAATACCTTTCCAATGGGCTATCATGCGCCTAAAACAAAGGTCACATGCAAAAGTTACAACCCTGAGAAATTGAGGTACAAACTTACACCAACTTACCCATAGGGGCCCACATGAATTTTGGCATTTCACCTTCCAGGGTTAGGTTTTTGGATTTCTAGGGTTTTGGCATTTAGGAGTAATATCAAAAAGGGATTTGGAGGCTCATTGCAACGAATTTTTCTCAATGGATGTGCATAGAAGACACATCTTTTGTTAGAGACAAATACCACCATTCGAGAAAGTCTTTTCAGTTCTGCGCTTTTATAGTTTCAACCTATTTCATTATTCAATAAAAGATATTGTTCCCTGTATATATGTGTTATTCTTCATATATTTGTGTTTATTATATTCAGTCTGTTAATCAGTTCGTTCCACTCCTAAATCCAGATCAATGGTATCAGAGTGGTATGCTCTTCATTTATTTTTCTTTGTGCATGTCCCCGACAAGATCTGGGTACAAGAAGTTGGGACTCGAACCAATTGAGCCATTGCAAGATCGATCACGCCGAGCCCGAAAAAAAACCATGGGGGACGAAAAGACATATGATGGAGCATGAGATCCTATTAAAATGTTTCTCAAGGTAGACCTCACATGACAAAGGAATGAAATGATGGACAACTTTGTGTAGATCCTTCGACAACTTCCCACAAAAGAAGCATCTTCATCAGGTGACCATGCAACCCCCTTCAAGGTACATGTAAATTTGATATTCCATTATTTGAAGGACCGATAGATGCAAATGTTGTAGATAAATGGTTGAATCTGCTTGAAGGGTATTTTTCGGTCCACAATTTTTTCGATAGGGAAAATATCACTTTTTCACTCCTCAAGGTTGTTCCCCATGTTAAAGACTGGTGGGATACTTACTCTGAGCAAAGGGCAATAGAGGAATCTGCAATGTTTGTGGTGGCCCCTACATGGGATTCCTTTCGGGACACCATCAATGAACAATACTACCTTGTTGGAAGCTACGAAGACCAATACACCAGATGGACCACCCTACGTCAAGAAAGGGACCATACAATACTAGATTTCACCAATATTTTCCATACTCTATGCACCAAATTGGGTATCAAAGACTCTGAGAATCATATGGTTCTCAAATACCGCAGATTTTTGCATAGATACATTCAAACAAAAATGGAGTTTCTGGACATCACCTCATTGAGATCGAATTATAGATACTAAGTCAAGATCAAGTATAAATTTAAGTAGAAAAGGTGAGAGTTTGATCTGCAAACCCCTCACAGCCTAAGAAGGGAAAAGGAGTTCTGAACCCACATAGAAAGGGACCAAGTCGAGATGGCCACCCTCAGGACAACCAGTCCAAGCCACAACACAAGAAGGTCAATAAGAAGATGAATAAGGACATGGGAAAATGGTGTGAGTAACATAAAATCCCTTGGCACAACACCAAAGAATGTCACTCCAAGAAGTCACTCATGGTCGAACTCAAGGCTTTCAAGTCAGAGGTTGATTATGATTCTGAATCAAATCCTGAAGGAGGGAAGTGAATTATCAATGTTGAACCTAGTGCCATTATCGCTACCACCAAAGTATGACCAAGCAAACCAGAAGAACCAGAGGAAGGAGAACACATTTTTCACTCACAGATGTGGGTAAAGGGGGCTCCACTTCATTTCATTGTCGAAAGAGAGAGTCATAAGAACCTGATTTCGGTAGAGGTCATCAAGTGGTTGGACTTGCCAATGACACTGCACCCACAACCATAAACCATCGGCTGGCTTCGCCAAGGAAGAGATATTCATGTCAGCCAACAATGTCGTCTCCCCTATGACATCAAGCCTTTCAAATATGAGGTATTGTGTGATATTTCTTCCCTTGAAGTTTTTAATGTTATTTTAGGAAAACCATATTTGTGGAAGTGTCATGTTGTGTATGAGTCTAGACCTCACAGTGTTATTATTACTTTGGATAGAAAATTGTACAGGATACCAGAGGTAGTGCAGGCTACTCCTATTTCTTTAATCTATGTTAAGAAATGCAGTAAGGTCATCTCATAGACCATAAAGTTCGTCTTCTTTGTGATATGTGCTCAAAATAAGAAGAAGTTCATCGCCACATCTGTGGCCTCTACACAGATTCTCTCTTTGTAGCAGAAACAAGTGGATGGGATCGTGGAAAAATATAGAGACATCTTCTCCTCACCTACAGGGGTATTGACACACTGCCAAGTCAAGCATCCAATTGATCTCACCCCCGATGCACCTCTAACTAATGGACCAGTCTATCATCGCTCGTTGATGGAAAATGACGAAATCAGGCAACAGATCTAAGAGCTTCTTCAAAAGGGGAACATCATACCCATCTCCTGTCCTTATGGAAGCTCGTATTGGTGCAAAAGAAGGATAGGATGTGGCGACTCTGCATTGATTATAGATCCTTAAAACAAATCACATTCAGGAACCAATACCCCATTCCCAAGATTGATGACCTTATTGACCAAATTAAGGGGGAAAAGTTCTTCAACAAGATTGACCTAAAGTCTAGCTACCACTAGGTTCCCATCAAACCAGCTGATGTATGGAAGACAACCTTCAAATATAAAGAATGTCTCTCCATAACTCCACCAACCATAGTCCATTTCAAGTGGGTCTGGGATTCCAACCCTTGGGACCCATTGATGTTATACTTCCTCTTGCCATCACACAGACAAAATATTCCCATGATCAATCGATGATTGAAAAATCCACCAGATTCATTGAGTGGATTCAACACATCCTCCAATACGTCCAGGAGATTTTGTAGAAATCCAATTCTAAGTACAAGAAACGCAATGATAAACATAGGGTACCACACTAGTTTCATGTTGGTGTCAAAGTCTGGTTACATTTGCAGAAGGAGCGTCTCACGAGGCCCCATTGAAATCTTATCCCACTTTGTTATGGTCCTTACACTATCACCAAGGCTGTGGGTAGCAATTATTTTGAGATCAACACTCCACCCTTCCTTGGCCTGTATCCAGTGTTCAATGTGGACCTCCATTGACCATATTTTCCACCATTATTGGACACCTCAGAGATTGCATAACAACTAAAACCAACATAGATCAAACCTGACTACATGGAACAAGCATCCACTGATCATATAGTGGACACACAGGTCAAGGGCACTCTCCAGCAGAGGATCCATATTTATCATGTTGTCAAGGAAGGGAAACTCCTACACCAAGGCAAGTGGCTCACCTGAGGTCAAATCCAACAAAAGTTTCCTCACCTGATGGGAGAAATCAACACAATGGAGACCATTGCTTCCTAATGGGAGAGGATTGATCCAGGTGGATATTGGTGGCCACCCACCTATTCTAACTAGCTCCTCTTGTATGTTTTTGTTCAACACATTCTTCTATACTTCTTTAGAATTGTGGGTTCTACACTTCTGAGGCTGTCTGAAGCCCCACACATCCTCCAGGTGGATACTGGTGGCCTCTCACCTAATATAAATGGCTTATTTTGTATGTTTTCATGTCATCACATCTTGTTGTACTTCCAAGTCCATTTTGGGGCCCTAAACGTTGTTTTTTTTTGCTCGACACAGTCAAACTGTAGATAGAGTCAAAGTTTGATGGAAGAATGTGCATCTCTCTGAAATACCTTTCCAACGGGATATCACACGCCTAAAATGGAGGTTGTGTGCAAAATTCAGGACCCTAGGAATTTAAGGTACCAACTTACACCAACTTACCCATAGGTGCCCACATGACTTTTGGTGTTTCACCATCTAGCGTTAGGTTTTTGGATGTCTATTGTTTTGGCATTCATGAGTAATATCAAAAAGGCCTTTTTAGCCTCATTGTAATTCATTCTGCTCAATGGATGCACATAAAAACCACATCTCTTATGAGATATAGATACCACCATTTGAGCAAGTGTTTTTAGTTCTACAGTTTTACAATTTCAACCTATTTCATTATTCAATAGAAGATATTGTTCCTTGGATATCCATGTTATTCTTCATATCTCTGTGTTTATTTTATTACGTCTGTTAATCAGTTCATTCCGCTCCTGAATCCTGATCAGTGGTATTAGAGAGGTCTTCTCTTCATTTATTTTTCTTCATGCATGTCCCTGACAAGATATGGGTACAAGAAGTTGGGACTCGAACCAATCAATCCATTGCAAGATCAGTCGCACTGAGCCCAACAAAAACCTATGGGGGGAGAAAATAAAGATGATGGAGCATGAGATCCGATTAAAATATTTCTCAAGGAATCTCTCACGCAAAAAATGAATGAAATGATGGACAACTTCACGCAGATCCTTTGACGACTTCCCACAGGAGAAGAATATTCATCAAGCGACCATGCAACCCCCTTCAAGGTACAGGTAAATTTTGATATTCCATTATTTGAAGGACTGATAGATGCAGATGTTGTAGATAAATGATTGAATCTTCTCAAAGGGTATTTTTCGGTCCACAATTTTTCTGGTAGGGAAAATATCACTTTTTCACTCCTCAAGGCAGTTCCCCATGTTAAATACTGGTGGGATTCTTACTCTGAGCAAAGAGCAATAGAGGAATATTCAATGTTTGTGGTGGCCCCTACATGGGATTCCTTCCAGGATGCCATCAAAGAACAATACTACCCTGTTGAAAGCTACAAAGACCAATACACCATATGGACCACTCTACATCAAGAAAGGGACCAGACATTACCATATTTCACCAATATTTTTCATACCTTGCGCACCAAATTGGGTATCATATACTTTGAACATCATCTGGTGCTCAAATACTGCGACTGTTTGCATAGATACATTAAAAATTAAATGAAGTTTCTGGACATCACCTCATTGGGCACGACTTATAGATACGTGGTCAAGATTGAGTAGAAATTTAAGAAGAAAAGGCGAGAGTTTGGATCTCCAAACCCTTCACAGTCGAAGCAGGGAAAAGGAGTCCCCAACCCACATAGCAAGGGACCAATTCGAGATGGCCGCCCTCAGGACAACCAGTCGAAGCTACAACACAAGAAGGGAAATGAGAAGACGAATAAGGACACAGGAAAATGGTGTGAGTTCCATAAAAGCCATTGGCACAACATCAAATAATGTCTCTCCAAGAAGTCACTCATGGTCGAACTGAAGGCTTTTGAGTTAGAGGCCAATTATAATTCTGAATCAAATCCTGAAGAAGGGAAGTAGATTATCAATGTTGAACCCAGTGGCATTGTCTCTACCACCAAAGTTTGACCAAGAGAACCAGAAAAAACAAAATAAGGAGAACGCCTCTTTCACTCGTAGATGTGGGTAAAGGGGGCTCCGCTTCATTTCATTATCAATAGCAGGAGTCAGAAGAATCTGATTTCAGCAGAGGTTGTCAAGCAGTTGGAGCTGCCAACGACACCGCACCTACATCCCTAAACCATTGGTTGGCTTCACCAAGGAATCTCTGTGTTAGCCAATAGTGTCATCTTCCCTATGGCATCAAGCCTTTCAAAGATGAGGTACTGTGTGATATTTCTCTCCTTGAAGTTTGTGATTTTATTTTAGGAAAACCATATTTGTGGAAGCTTCATGTTGTGTATGAGTCTAGACCCCACATTTTTGTTATTACTTTGGGTAGACAATTGTACATGATACCAAACGTAGAGCCACCTACTACTATTTCTTTAATCTTTGCTAAGAAATGAAATAAGGTCATGTCATAGATTGAGAAGTTTGTATTCTTTGTGATCCATGCTCATAGTAAGAAGAAGGTAGCTGCCACATCCATGGCCTCTACACAGATTATCTCTTTGCAACAAAAAAAAGTGTACAGGATCATGGAAGAATACAAAGACATCTTCTCCTCACCTATAGGGGTACTGAAACACTGCCAATTCAAGCATCCAATTGATCTGACCCCCGTCACACCTCTACCTAATGGACAAGTCTATCATCGCTCATTGATGGAAAATGACAAAATCAAGAGAAATATCCAAGAGTTTCTTCAAAAGGAGCACATCAGACCCAATTCCTCCCCTTGTGGAAGCTCGATTGTACTAGTGCAGAAGAAGGACAGGACGTGGTGACTCTGCGTTGATTACAAAGCCTTAAACAAAATCACAGTCAGGAACCGGTACCCCATTCCTAGGATTGATGACCTTCTTGACCAACTCAAGGGGGAAAATTTCTTCAGCAATATTGACCTAAAGTTTGGCTACCAGCAAGTTCCCATCAAACCAAATGATGTATGGAAGACAACCTTCAAATCTAAAGAAGGTCTCTTTGAATGGCTAGTCATGCCCTTTGGATTAAAAAATGAACCATTCACTTTCATGAGGTTGATGGATGATATACTGAGACCCTTCACCAACTCCTTTTTGGTCATATATTTGGATGACATCCTCATCTTTCGCAGAACGTGGGAGGAGCACATGTGACATATTCAACAGGTTTTGAGCACTATGCGGAAACACAAGCTATATGCCAACTTGGAAAAATGCTCTTTTGGAATGAACAAGGTCCAATAATTGGGATACATTGTTGATGGGCATGGGGTACATGTTGATCCAGATAAGATCCAAGTCATCTGTGACTAGACAGCCTCGACCACACTAACCGAGCTTTGGAGCTTCTTGGGACTAGCCAACTTCCACCGACGGTTCGTGTTGGGATTCTCCCATGTTGCATGGGCCCTCATCCAGGTGACCAAGGGTGGTGGTAGAGCCAATTTAGTGTGGGGGAAGGAGCAACAATGATCATTCAATGATCTAAAGAATCACTTTTTCTTAGCTCTAGTACTCTCCTTTCTTGATCTGCAACAATCGTTCGAGATTGAGACTGATGCATATGACTATGCTGTGGGTGCAATTCTCACTCAACACGGGCATCCAATGGCATACTGTTAGGGTCCTAACCCACACATAGGTAGAACAATATATTCAGATGTAATAAAAGTCAATATTAATAAGGCCTTGCAATAAAATAGAATAAGTCGAATGTAAGAAGACCTAATAGAAGATTCCGCTTCTAGAAGGATCTTCCTCTAGATGCTTCTTTTGATAGACATATTTAGTATAAATAGGAGTCGAGGGTATGAGAACCCTAGCTTGGATATTATTGTAAAAGAGCTCTTCTCAACTGGAGGTTTCCCCCTCAAAGAGGCCCGTGAACATTGCTTTCAGAATCAAAGTGTTATTTTTGTTGTCATTCTTATATCATTTCAGTGTTATTGTGGTGATTGTTCTGGTTATATTGTTGTTATTATGCCATTTCTAGCATTTTATTTATGTTCTGCATACTTTTTATATCTGGTATATTACAAGTGGTATCAGATCACTTTCCTCAGCAAAAAGTGTGGGTTAAATTTTTTTCAAGGTAGAGACGTATTTTGACGTCTTTAAGCCACATAGATTTGTTGTTATGTGCATAAACACACATTTGAGGGATTCATACATCCAAAAAATACAAGTGGTACTTAATGCCACATCTTTTGGCCACCCTTGTAATGTCTGTTGGTACCCTTCGAGTGGTAGCGCATCAGACAACACCTGTGTATGGATCGACCTAGATTACATGAAGCCCTCTTTAGATAAATTGATCGGTCACCTGACTGATATAGTGTCACCAAGAACAACACTCGAGAATATACTCTCTAGTACCTGGGTAGTCGGGTAGTACGGCTAAGGGTACGGTCTATCCTCCTCAGTTAGTGCCGTGAGATATTGGGTCAAGTACCTGTTGGACCCTGCATGTATATCAGAGAGCTATAGCACATGGAAAACCCTTTTCTATAGAACCCTTGAATACCTAACCCTTGGGGATATAAACATAAAAAAATTAAAACAAACAAGATCTATTACCACGAAACTATGTTCGGTTTGCCAAGAAAATACACATTTCTTTCTGGTTAAGCATTTGGGCATTTCCTCTCTATATTATTCTTCAGACTGGAGTATAATTCTATAGGTGTAAAAAAAAAAGTATGGAAAATTTTTCACCATTATTTGAGACCTATTCCATTGGATTCATCTCTTCGCCCTTATCACGTTCATCCATATCATTTTTCAGAAAAAGTTTTGACCCCTCCTGCCCCTTTTAATTTCCCCCATCCTCATGGCCCATACCCATAGCCAAGACATGGAATCTCGCTTCAACACCTTGCAATTTGGTCTCATCGAGACCCAACATGAAGTGAAACAACTCAGTGCCAATTTTTCCACCATCAATACAACCATGCAGTCCTCAATGGAGGAAATCAAACAAGACCTCACCACCTAGCTTGAATCTATCTTTTCGACACTATGCACCAAACTTCATATCCCTACAGATAACCCTTCCTCCTCCTCACCTCCACATACTGAAGGTGACCATTCCTCTCATTCCCATAACTTTCAGAACCATCACTTTCAACGTGACCTACGCCTTCCGCGGGTGGATGTGGCCAAATTTGATGGCTCAGACCCCACTGGTTGGGTAACCCAATTAGAACATTATTTCTCTTTATATGACATTACAGATGACTTGGCCAAACTCCAGTATGGTGTTCTTCATCTAGATCAAGAACGTTGGCAATGGTGGAAATGGAGAAAAACTTCTCATCAAGGGTATATTGCTTGGACACACTTTATGGCAGAGCTTTATGAACGCTTTGACATTGACACCAACCATTTGGGCCATTTGACAAAGTTGAAACAATCAGGAACAATGGAAGACTTTATAGCTTCCTTTGAGCGCCTGGCTTTTCGGACAGAGGGCATGTATGATGCCTTTTTTCAAGAATGTTTTATTAGTGGCCTCAAGGATGAGATTCGGGCCCATGTCCTCATAGTTTGGCCTCAGATTTGGGTGGAGGCTACTAAAAGAGATAAAGAAGCACAACAGCTTGTATCTTCTCAAAATCGGAAACCCTCCTTTATCCCTCGCCCTAAACCAATAAATCCCACTACTCCCTCCACTCCACTAAAGATCCAAAAATTGACCAGGGTTGAAATGGTTGAACGAAAAATTAAAATCCTTTGTTATAATTGCGATGAAAAATATTTCCTAGGTCACAAGTGTAAGGAACAAAAGTTGTTTATGGCCATCTCCGAGGATATTGAAACTCCCCTTATGTCTAAGTCACCTGAAACCCCCGACATAACCCCTCCCTTAGACCCTCCCGAAGAAGAATCGACCATTTACCTCAATGACTTCACTATATTCTCCGCTCCCCAAATCCTCAAGATAATCGGTTACATCAAGCATCGGAATATCATCATTCTGGTTGATAGTGGAAGCACCCATAATTTTATTCATCTACACATTTCCCAAGAAACTCATTGCTACATCCATGCCGTCAATAATTTCCAAATCATGATTGCCAATGGTGGCTCCATGAAATGTGGAGGGCGTTGTGAAAATATGCATCTCCAAATTGGTGACTACCACCTGAAATCTCATATGTTTGTTATCAATATGGGCGGTTGTGATATTGTGTTGGGTGCAGACTGGCTAAGGACTTTGGGTCCCATTCTCATGGATTTTAAGGAATTAACCATGCAATTTGACTAGGAGGGCCACCAATATAAGTTCCAAGGCATCACCACCGGTTCACCTGAGATCATTAGTTCCCATCACATGGAAAAGCTGCTCAAAAAGGGTCATTCTGGTGTTATTTCTCAACTCCATGCCATACAAGCAATAGAAACACCCTCGGTGCCACAAGACCTCCAATCCATCCTTTCTAAACATCAAGTGGTATTTTCCTCTCCTTAGGGACTCCCTCCTTCATGTGGTGTTCATGATCATTCCAATCCCCTTGTACCCGGAAGCCTTCCTCCCAATATCCGTCCGTATCGTCACTCCTTTTCCCAAAAAAATGAAATTGAGAAAATGGTCCAGGAACTCCTTAATGTAGGCGTTATCCACCCTAGTACAAGCCCCTACTCTTCTCCTATGGTCATGGTCCTGAAGAAATAAGGTTCATGGTGAATGTGTCCTGACTTCCATGCCCTCAACAAACTTACCATTAAAGACAAATTTCCTATTCCTTTCATTGATGACCTCTTGGATGAACTGAGTGGCGTCCAATTCTTTACTAAACTTGATCTTCGTTTGGGCTACCACCAAATACGTATGAAAGAGGCAGACATTCCCAATACTGCCTTTAGAACTCATGAGGGCCACTATGATATTTTGGTCATGCCCTTTGGCTTGTGTAATGCCCCCTTCACCTTCCAAAGCCTCATGAATCATGTCTTCCGTCCTTTTCTCCATCATTTTGTCTTAGTTTTATTTGATGATATCCTCATCTATATCAATACCTAGACATAACATCTTGCTCATGTGGATCGAGTTCTCCATATACTCTTTTAGCACCAACATTTCATGAAACAGTCTATATGTGCTTTTGGCGCCTCAGAAGTAGAGTACTTGGGTCATCTGGTTGGCAAAGACGGCTTCAGGGTGGATCCTAAAAATATTGAATCTATGCAAGACTGGCCTCACCCAAAGGCTCTCAAAATATTGCGTGGATTTCTGGGCTTAATAGGTTATTATCACAAGTTTGTTAAGAATTACGGAAATATTGTAGCACCTCTCACTGCTCTCCTAAAAAATAAATCTTTCACTTGGACTCCAGCTGCTGCTCAAGATTTTCAAACCTTGAAGATGGTCATGTGCACCACTCTAGTCCTGGCCCTTCCTGATTTCACAAAGACCTTTGTCTTGGAATGTGATGCTTCAAGGAAAGGATTTGGTGTTGTCCTTATGCAAGAGGGTTGGCCTTTGGCCTTTACCAGCAAGAAACTATCTGAAAGAAATTTGGGCAAATCCATCTATGAAAAGGAAATGTTGGCTAATCTGCATGCCGTTGATTTGTGGCTCCCTTATCTATTGGGGCAACGCTTCCAAATTAAGACAGATCATCAAAGCCTCAAGTATTTTTTGGAACAATGCATATCCTCCCCGGAGCAAAAAAAATGGGCAACTAAGCTATTTGGCTATGATTATGAGATCATTTACAAGAAAGGCAAAGAAAATGTGGTTGCGGATGCACTTGCCTACAAATATGAATATGAAGGATCCCTTTTTTCTCTTTCCTTCATTGTACCTGATTGGCTCCAAGCTATTCACCAAGAATGGCTACAAGATCCCAAAAGTTCGCAGTTGATCCAACAATTGTAGTCTAGTACTCCAGCTCCCCCAGGTTAGTCTTGGCTTCATGATGAGCTTCGATACAAATGCCATTTGTATTTAAGTAAACAATCAAAGCTTAAATCCACGGTACTTTCTGAGCTTCATGCTACACCGACAGTGGGGCACTCAGGGTTCACCAAAACCTATGATAGGGTCAAATGTTCTTTTTTCTGAGATGGTATGAAACAAGACATTCGTACTTTTTTCACCGATTGTGATGTGTGTCAATGCAACAAGGGAGAAACAGTCAAATCCCTGGGCACACTACAACCGCTCCTGATTCCACCTACTATTTGGAAGGACATATCTATGGATTTTATTACAGGCTTACCCAAATCGGGAAATAAATCAGTCATCATGGTGGTTGTTGATCGCCTTTCCAAGTATGCTCATTTATGTGCTCTTCAACACCCATTTATAGCATCCATGGTGGCTCAAATTTTCATGGATCAGGTCTTCAAGCTTCATAGCATGCCACACTCTATTGTTTCTGATCGCGACCCAACTTTCATAAGAAAATTTTGGCAAGAACTGTTCAAGCTACAAGGCACCCAATTACATCTCAGTACAACTTATCATCCCCAGATTGATGGTCAAACATAAGTTGTCAACAAGTGTTTGGAAACATATTTGAGGTGTTTTTCATCAAAAAAGAAAAATCAGTGGGCTCAATGGTTACCCCTAGGTGAATGGTGGTACAACACTTCATACCATACAACTACATGCATGACTCCTTTTGAAGAGGTATATGGACATAAGCCACCTTCAGTTGTCTCATACTTACCTAGTGTCTCAAAGGTCCAGGCGGTTGACCAAACACTTACAGTTTGAGAGGCTATTCTCTATACCCTCAAAGAGAATTTGGTCATGGCACAGAATCGCATGAAGAAACAAGCAGATCAAGGTCACTCTGAACGTCAATTTGAAGAAGGGGATCAGGTGTTTCTTTTCCTGCAACCTTACAAGTAGAATTCCCTCAAGGCCAAGCATTGTCAGAAGCTAGTGCCCAAATTTTATGGTCCTTATACAGTTCTCAAGAGTGTGGGATAGGTGGCCTATAAATTATCTTTTCCCAGTCATTCAGAGATACATCCTGTTTTTCATATTTCCTGCTTAAAGAAGGTGATCGGAACTAAGTGACAAATTCAAACCAACCTTCCCGAGTTAGCTGAAGAAGGATCCATTTGGCTACATCCACAAGTAGTTTTGGACCAGTGTGAGCATCACCTGTGTCAGAGAACCATCAAGGAAGTGTTAATACAGTGGAAATATACAACTCCAACAGATGCCACTTGGGAACCAGCTACCATTCTGTAGCAATTTCCACATCTCAAGCCTTGAGGACAAGTTTGTTTTTAAGGGGGAGGACATGTTAGGGTCCTAACCCACACATAGGTAGAAAAATATATTTGGATGCAATAAAGGTCAATATTAATAAGTCCTTCCAATAAAATAGAATAAGTCGGATGTAAGAAGACCTAATAGAACCTTCTGCTTCTAGAAGGATCTTCCTCTAGATGCTTCTTTTGATAGACATATTTAGTATAAATAGGAGTTGAGGTTATGAGAACCCTAGCTTGGATATTATTGTAAAAGAGCTCTGCTCAACTGGAGTTTGCCCCCTTGAAGAGGCCCATGAACATTGCTTTCAGAACCAAAGTGTTATTTCTGTTGTCATTCTTATATCATTTCAGTGCTATTGTGGTGATTGTTCTAGTTATATTGTTGTTATTCTACCATTTCTAGCATTTTATTTCTTTTCTGCATACTTTTAATATCTGGTATATTATACATACCATAGTGAGACACTCTATGATATTATTTGGAAGTACCCCACCTATGAAAAGGAAATGTATTCCATTTTACAAGCCTGTCATCAATGGAAACATTACATTCGGGTAAAAGAGACGATCATACACACTGATCACAAGCCTCTGTAGTTCATACAGACACATGGGAAATTGCAGAACAACTACCATCAAAAGTGGTCAACCTACCTGCAGCAGTTCCATCTCAACATCAACTATAAGACATGTATCTCCAATCATGCCACTGACTACCTCATTCGACCTCATGTGGCTTCACTCACCACTATGCTCCATTCCTATGGACATGAAGCATGTGAGTGGACCCAACTTTATCAGCAAGATCCAGACTTTTCCACCACCTATCATCTCTTAGGTACATGAATAATTGTCACCAATTTTCACATTCAGAATGAAATATTATGCCACCTAGGCCATCTCTTTGTTCCTTCAAGTGAGTGTGCAAAGATGATTTGGGAAGCCCACTACAATCGCATGGAAAAACATTTTGGCATGGATAAAACTGTGGTCATTCTTCAGAAACATTTTTATTCGCCAAAACTTTGATAGGACGTCAACAAGTATATCAGATATTGCACTGCCTATACCATTCCAAGCCATCCATCAAGAATCAAGGATTATACACCCCTCTTCCTATTTTCGAGAAGCCTTGGGAATCCATCTCAATGTATTACATGTCTGGATTGCCATCCACCAAGCAAGGAAATGACTACATATTTATGGTCGTTGATTGGTTTTCGAAGATGGCCATCCTCACAGCCTGCAAGAGGAATATCACAATGACAGGTACTACCAAGCTCTTCTTTGAACGAGTGTGGGTCCACTTTTGGATACCACAGAACATTATCTTCGACTGGGACAGAAGGCTCCTTAGAACATTTTGGTCGAGTCTCTGATCTCTGTTGGACACCAAGCTCAAAAAATCAACTGCTTTCCACCCCCAAACTGATGGCAAAACAAAGGTTTTCAATTGGATGATTTTGCACATCCTGCGCATGTAAAATTCTAAGCATCCGCATACATGGGATGAGAGTCTTCCCTATGTTCAACATAGTTACAACAGGTCTCTCCATAGATCCACAAACCATATCCCATTTCAGGTGGCTCTAGGATTCCAATCCTTGGGACCCATTGATGTTGCACTTCCACTTTCCACTGCACAGACAAACTCTTCCCATCATCAATCTGCGATCGAAAAAGCCACCAGATTCATTGAGCAGATTCAACACATCCGCCAACAGGTCCAAGATATTTTGCAGAAATCCAATGCTAAGTACAAGCAATGCCATGATAAACACAAGGTACCACACCAGTTTCAGGTTGGCGACAAAGTTTGGTTACATTTGCATAAGGATCGTCTCACGGGGCCCCATCAGAAGCTTCTCCCACTTCATTATGGGCCTTACACTATCACCAAAGCTATCAGTAGCAATGATTTTGAGCTCAACACTCCACCCTTCCTTCGCCTGCATCCAGTGTTCAATGTGAACCTCCTTCGGCCATATTTTCCATCATTATTGGACACCTCAAAGATCGCAGAACAGCTGACACCAATAGAGATCAACCCTGACTGCATGGAACAAGCATCCACTTGTTTATTAATTGGGTTGGTTGTCATTGATTTCAACCCTTGAAGAAAGTCCTGTAGCAAATTCCCATAGCACAAAGGTTTGTGTAATGGACCCAAGTTTGTTTGATGGATAATGGTATGATTTTTGATATATTTTTAGGCAAGACTATTCTATATGGATAGTACATGTCATGTCATTTCCAGTGGTATGTGGAACATCACATAACTCCTCACGGTTAGAGAGTTATGGCCATGTGAAGTTGGAGAACCCTCATGAGTCATCTAGAAGCCCCAAAAGGTCAAAGTACTCAAAGTGGTTGCAAAGGAGAAATTATTTAAATAATAAAATGAAGTGATGAGTGTACTATAAGTCAAAGTGAATACATAATAAATTATTTAAATAATTAAGTTAATGGATAAATTACTAAGTGGACAAATGGTTTGAAGTGGGTTAGCCCTAAAATAAGGAAAGTGGGTTAACATGGTTAGAAGGTAATTTAAATAATAAAGTGAAGTGATGAGTGTACTATAAGTCAAAGTGAATACAAAATAAATTATTTAAATAATAAAGTTAATGGAGAAATTACTATGTGGATAAGTGGTTAGAACTGGGTTAGCCCTAAAATAAGGAAAGTGGGTTAAGATGGTTAGAAGGTAACCCCTTGAGGAAGCTACATGAAAGTATAAATAAGAGGCAAGTGTCTCTCATTTTTAAACACATTTGATAATGTTGAATATCTACAAGTGACTGAGGTAACCAAAGGATATCTAAGCCGAATTTCAAAGGGAAGGTGAAGTAAAGAAGGCCAAAATTCAAGGGAGGATAAATTCTTTTGATGATGCTTTCTAAGGTATGTTATTTACAGGTCATCTCACCATTTTTGCAATAATTGTTTTTCAAAATGATTCAGATCGTGAAATTGCGAGACCATTGAGGAAGCATATACAAGTAGTTGTGATACAAATTTCATATTGTGGGTTGTTGTATTTTTGGAGTTACACTCCGTGGAAAATAGGGTTTGTGGCTAGTCCTGAAACTAGTCTAAAACAAGTGTTTCGGGTAAAAATGTCATTAATTCTTCATAACAGATCCAAATTTAGTAAGATCAAATTTATTGGTTAGATTATAGTCTTTAGTATTATGTGTACCATTTTCATATACATACACCAAATATTTCGTGCGGGGCACGCTCTATAAGTTCACTCTCTAGAATAAGCCAAAATTCAACAAGGTATGCCATTTTTGCTATAACTCCTTTTCTGAGAGGTTCCAAGTAGTGAAAACTGGAGGAATTGCTTAAATGGCATACCTTGTTGAATTATGGATTATTCTAGAGACCGAAATTGTAGAGCGTGCCCCACACAAAATATTTGTTGTATGGATCTGAAAATGGTACACATAATACTATAGAATGTACTCTAACCAATACATTTGGTCTTACTAAATTTGGATCTATTATGAAGAAGATGTGATGTTTTTACCCAAAACACGTGTTTTAGACTAGTTTCAGGACTAGCCACAAACCCTATTTTCCACGGAGTGTAACTCCAAAAATACAATGACCCACAAGATGAAATTTGTATCATAGCTACTTGGATATGTTTCCTCAATGAACTCCCAATTTCATGGTCTGAATCATTCTAGAAAAACAATTATTGAGAAAATGGTGAGATGGCATGTAAATAACATACCTTAGAAAGCATCATCAAAAGAATTTATCCATGCCCTATCTAACCACCCTGACTTAGAATTAGAATGATGGAACCACTTTCACACTATCACTATTAGATATATTGTTGTAAACCTATACCAATCAATTTGTAATCAGCATGTAACAACCTATACCAATAACCTATGCCAACATTTACCATGCATCAACCTATACCTCAACCTGTACCATAAACAAATGCATCAACCATGCACCAAACCTATATAAATAACCTATCACAATAACCTTTCCAAACAACCTGTAATCAACCTGTACCATAAATAAGTGCATCAACCATGCACCAACCTATACTCAACATGTACCATCAACAAGTGCATCAACCATGCACCAATTATGTACCTGGTATCAGAGCCATTTCCTTCAAGAATCAATTTAACCACTCAAAGGTAGATCATGGAGAAAAACAACATGTATAAACATGGAATACCACAATTTTATGGACAAAAGTATGCATTCTAGAACAGAAGGATGAAAACATATATACAAGCACATGGATTTGAAATTTAGAAATCTATAGTAGATGGATATAAAGAACCAGCAGTTCCACCAACAAGTGAAAGAGCAATAAAACTTAGTCAAAATAATTCCAAAGCCACAAATTCAATTTTGAATGGTCTTGGTGAATCATTATATACCAAAGTTATGCATTGTAAATCCACTAAAGAGATTTGGGGCAAACTTCAAAATATTTATGAAGGAGATTCAAAAGTCAAAGCAACAAAACTTCAAACTTACAAAGGTCAGTTCGAACAACTAAAGATGAAGGAAGATAGGAATATTGCAACTTAATTCTTACGAGTCGATGAAACAGTAAATGAAATCATAGGATTGGGAGAAGAAATTAAAGAATTTGTAATTGTTCAAAAGGTACTAAGAACTCTTCCTATGAGATTTGATCCTAAGATATCAGCACTAGAAGAAAGAGCAGATCTAGACTCAATAAGTATGGACGAACTACATGGAATATTCATAGCATATGAAATGATAACTGAATAGGAAAATCCAGATATAAAAGAAGCATCTTTCAAAGCATACAAAATGTCAAAGAAAAAGGGAAAGAAAAAAGAAAAATAACATAGCAGCAACAGTGACATCTCGGAAGATGATGAAGAAATGGCCAATTTTGTCAAGAGATTGAACAAGGGAACCAATGACAGATATAAAGGTAAGATTCGATTGATTTGTTTTAATTGTGATGGTATTGGTCATTTTGCTAACAAATGTCCTCATAAGAAAAATAAGGGGAATGATGAAGATTGCTCAAATAGCAAAGGAACATATAAAGGCAAAGGAACCAAAAAGATTATTTTCAAGAAAATCTTATGCACCAAAGAAGAAATCTCCTCATCAGATGAAGATGAAGTCGGTGACAGTGAGACATAAATAGTTTTATTCATGGAAGTAGAAGACTATGATAAATAAGACATCTAAGAAGAATACGAAGAGGCATAAGTTGACTACCAAGAATATTGTTGACTGCCATAGAAGTTATAAGAAGAGAAAAGAGGAAAAACAAGAAGCTATAAGCAGAACTAGACAAGAAGGAAGACACTCAATAACTAGAGCAGATCGTCATAGAATTGAAGGTTCAAATAGAAGAATATAAAATAATTGAAGAAGCACTCAAAGAACATTTAGAATAAAGAGACAGGATCATTGGAAATTTGGAAGAAAAGATTGTCACATTGAGAAAGGATCTTCAAAAGAAAAATATGCAGAATAGCTCAAAAGTTTTGGATGAAATTATCAGTAGTCAAAGGCCTAATAATGACAAGTCCAGACTTGGATACAATCAGACAGAAAAGGGATCAAGCTCCAAAGAAACAAAACAAGAAACATATCGAAAAATTTATGCAGAAACAATCAAAGGGGATAGGAAGACCTACAAGGAATATTACAGGCACACTCCTCCACCGAGAAGATTCAGATTTTAGAATCAACGACCGACAAAAACAAATATGCATCAGGAAGAAGAAAGATTCATAAGAGTAACTCCTTTAAGAATATATTCAACTTGTTGGTATTAAGATATATTTTTGGGTTTATGTTATGCATGCAATAATTTTGGACATAAAGTTGTAAATGCAGAGCTAATAACAGGAACATAAACAACTTTGAAAGTCATACATAAAATGGTTATCCAAGAAGGCCTAGTGAAACATAGAGAAGAAGATACAACAGGTTTGAATCATTGAGCACTAAAGTGGAATGCTACAAGTGCAATAACTTTGGACACATGGCTAAAGATTGTAGAATGACAATCCCTCCTAGAGAACCACAACAGAACAACAACAGTCGCAAACATGAGCCTCAGAAGAGAACATGGATAAGAAAGCAGAATCAATATAGAAATGAAGAATGCACACTCTCTCTACAAGCTAAGAAGAAGAAGTGTGGTTGGTATGTTGACAGTGGTTGTTCAAAACATGAAGAATAGGTGAACAAAGACCAGGTCCTAGAGATTGCAAGATTGGAAATAAAATGAGATGAAGAAAATTCTACAGAGAAAAGGAAAGATGTCAAATACAAAAAGATTTGGAAAATAACTGAAAGAAAAGAAGGACAGGTAAATAAGGAACAGGTTCAAGAGATTGTACTTTCAGGCACTGTAGTGAAAGATGAATCCGTAGACAGAAAGAAAGAAGTCAGAGCTCAGAGAGATGATGAATCTACTAATGAAGATGATGATGAATACAATTCAGAGAAGGAATTGTTCTGAGCCATCCAACTTAGAGACTCCAATATAATATGAATAATAGATAGGGGGAGTCTATGTAGTAGCTGAGACAGACCAGAGAACCATCCTTCAAGAATCTTGTAGAGTTTGAGTAGACAGATCCAGAGAAGTCAATTAGCAGAAGTACAGTTTGATAAATTAATCAGTTGTAGTAGTGAAGACCTCATGATAGTATAGTGATAAATGGGTCAACATTATGGACATTTGTGCAGTAGAGTCTTGGACAATATGGACAGAGATGGATTCGTAAGAAAACTTAGTAGGTTTGGACATATATATGACAGTGGATGAGAGCATCGATTCATAGATTGGTTCAGAGAGTGGTTCAGAAAAGGAAGTGTAGACAAAAACCTATACATCAAGGTAATTCAAGATGGCATTTTATTAATTGAAGTTTATGTTAATGATATTATTTTTGGAAGTGTTGATGACAGGTTAAGATGGAAATTTGCAAAGGATATGAGAAATGAATTTGAAATGTCATTACTCGGAGAACTAACCTTATTTCTGGGTCTTCAGATACGTCAAAGAAACCGAGGAATTTTTATTTCTCAAACTAAGTATATCATAGAAATGCTAAAGAGGTTTAGAATGGAAGATTGCAAACCAATTACCACTCATATGCAAACCAGTTGCAATTTGAGAAAATATGATGATTCAACGTCTACAGACGAGAGGCAATACAGGTTAATGATTGGTAGCTTACTATATGTGACAACATCTAGACCATATATAATGCAAGAAGTTTGATAGGTGGAACGATTTCAAGCAGCACTAAAGCAATTAAGCAACACTAAAGCAATTGCATGTCTTAGCATTAAAGAGGATTTTCAGATATCTTAAAGGAACAAAAGATTTTGGATTATGGTATAAAAGGAAAAAATCTATCACTTATTGCCTACACATATGCAGATTGGGCAAGTTGCACTGATGACTGATGAAGCACTAGTGGAGCAACATTCTACTTGGGTGAGTGTGTGGTATCTTGGATAAGCAAGAAACAATCATCAATATCTTTATCTACAGCCAAAGAAGAGTATATTGCAGCAACAAGATGTTGTAATCAGGTTCTATGGATGAAACAAACTTTGACATATATACAGGTTGAGTTTGATGAGCCCATTCCAATCTATTGTGATAATACAAGCACCATCCATATCTCAAATAACCTGGTGATGCACTCTAAGACGAAGAACATTCCAATAAAGTAGCACTTTCTACGGGAACAGGTTGCAGAGAAGAACATCAAAGTTGAATATGTCGGCACAAAAGAACAAGTGGAATAAATCTTTACAAAACTGCTTCCAAGGGAAGCCTTTGAGTATCTTTGCTAGAGACTCAGAATAATTTCTACTCCAAAATGAATGATATTGAATGCTTATCTTATATGTCTTAGATTTACATGAGGAAGCACCATAATTAGGACAGTTCAGATTGGGAAATCAGTTTTAGGAAGAGTTCAGTTAAGGGAGTAGCCCTGGATGGAAAGATACCTTTGCCATTGCTAACAAAGGGGGAGATATTTATCATATGCAAAGGTAAATGCTTGGAGAAAGAGAACATAGGCATGGTTCTAGGGGGAGCGATGGTCACAAGGGGAGCATGAGTGATATGAATTCAATATTGCATCAGAGTGTTTCCATCAATGCCAAAGGGCGATATTGTTGATTAATTGGGTTGGTTGTCATTAATGTCAACCCTTGAAGAAAGTCCGATAGCAAATTTCGGTATCACAAAGGTTTGGGTAATGGACCCAAGTATTTTTTATGGATAATGGTATGTGTTTCGATATATTTGCAGGAAAGACTATTCTAGATGGATATTACATGTCATGTCATTTCTAGTGGTACGTGGAACGCCACATAAATCCTCACGGTTAGAGAGTTATGGCCGTGTGAAGTTGGCGAACCCTCATGAGTCATCTAGAAGCCCCAAAAGGTCAAAGTAGTCAAAGTGGTTGCAAAGAAGAAATGATTTAAATAATAAAGTGAAGTGATGAGTGTACTATAATTCAAAGTGGATACAAAAGAAATTATTTAAATAATAAAGTTAATGGAGAAATTACTAAGTGGACAAGTTGTTAGAAGTGGGTTAGCCCTAAAATAAGGAAAGTGGGTTAAGATGGTTAGAAGGTAACCCCTTGAGGAAGCTACATAAAAGTATAAATAAGAGGCAAGTGTCTCTAATTTTTAAACACACTTGAACATATTGAATATATACAAGTGACCGAGGTAACCAAAGGATATATAATCCAAATTTTAGAGGGAATGTGAAGCAAATAAGGCCGAAATTCAAGGGAGGATAAATTCTTTTGATGATGCTTTCTAAGGTATGTTATTTACAGGTCATCTCACCATTTTCGCAATAATTTTTTTTATAGAATGATTCGGACCATGAAATTGGGAGGTCATTGAGGAAACATATCCAAGTAGTTGTGAACAAATTTCATCTTGTGGTTCGTTGTATTTTTGGAGTTACACTTCATGAAAAATAGGGTTAGTGGCTAGTCCTGAAACTAGTCTAAAACAAGTGTTTGGGGTAAAAATTTCATAACTTCTTCATAATAGATCAAAATTCAGTAAGACCAAATGTATTAGTTAGAGCATAGTATTTAGTATTATGTGTACCATTTTCAGATCTACAAAACAAATATTTTGTGTGGGGCACTCTCTACAAGATTTCTCTCTAGAATAAGCAATAATTCAACAAGGTATTCCATGTTTTCTATAACTCCTTTTTTGAGAGGTTCCAAGTGGTGAAAAGTGGAGAAATTGCATAAAAGACACTGAAGAACATTGTGTATTATTTTCAAATATTTGTTCATTACAGGTACATAGTTATGATTATTTCAAGTTAGGATTTTTTACTAATCCAAAATTAGTCATGTGAGACTAAAGTAAAGTTTTATGAAAATGATAGTCTCTTGTTGTTAAAGTTAAGGAAGGTTTGCAGGTATGTGATCATATACACCAGGTCTATTACAAAGTTACAAATCAACTTTGGATGATGAAATTGATGAGGGATTTTGGTTGAGGTACATGTTGGGTACATGGTTGAGACAAGTAGTTGATGAGTTGACACATACATGAGGTGTATATTGGATGATGTTGGTACATCTTGATGAGTTTATGTGTAATTGATGCATGATTAATACATATTTGGTGCATGGTTGATGCACTCATTGATGGTACAGGTTGAGGTACAAGTTGGTGCATATTTGATGCACTTATTTATGGTACATGTTGTTTGGACAGGTTATTGTGACAGGTTATTTGTATAAGTTTGGTGCATGGTTTATGCATTTTTTTATGGTACAGGTTGATGTATGGTACATGTTGGCACATGTTATTGGTAAATGTTGTTACTGGTTTATTACAAGTTGATTGGTACATGTTTATAATAGTTTATCTCACAATGATAGTGTGACAGTGGTTCCATCATTCTACTTCTACATCATGCCGGTTGGATGGGGAAAGGACCAGTGGTTTTAGCCACCTTCTGTTTGTATCCGGAGAACATAGGGGGTTGTAGCCTCCTTTTGGTTGTATCTAGATAAATGGGGAGTTGGATCTTCCCTCAGGTTGTAGCTTCCTTCTGGTTGTAGCTATAGAATTGGGGATTTGGAGCTTCCCTCAGGTTGTAGCCTGAGAAACTAGGGGGTTGTAGCCTCCTTCTGGTTGTATCCAGATAATTGGGGAGTTGGAGATTCCTTCAAGTTGTAGCTTGAGAAACTAGGGGGTTGGAGCCTCCTTCCAGTTGTAGATAGAAAACAAAGGAAGTTTGTGCTTCCAATGAATGTAATTCTTAAAGACATATACAAAAAATCATTCCATGGTTTTCTCCCGCTTTGGGTTTCCATGTAAAAACATTGGTGTACTGTGTATGTGTATTATTTCTCATTTGTTCATTGTTTATTTACTCTACAACTATTGGATGATAATACTACATTGATAGTAATCCAATGCCACTGATAAGATAGTGGACACATAGGTCAAGGGCACTTGCCAGCAGAGGATCCATCTTTATCGGGTTGTCAAGGCAGAGAAACTCCTACGGCAAGGCAAGTTTCCCACCTGAGGCCAAATCCAATAGAATTTTCCTCACCTGATGGGGGAACTCAACACAATGGAAACCATTGCTTCCTAAGGGGGGAGGGTTGATCTAGGTGGGTATTGGTGTCCACCCACCTATTCCAGCTAGCTCCTCTTGTCCATTTTTGTTCAACACGTATTTTTGTACTTATTTGTAATTGTGGGTTCTACACTTTTGGGAGAGGCCACCAACATCCTCCAGGTGGATATTGGTGGCCTCTCACCTAATCCAAATGGATTATTTTGTATGTTTTCATGTCAGCACATCTTGTTGTACTTCTAGGGTCATTTTGGGGCCCTAAACATTGTTTTTTTGTCTCTCCATAGTCAAACTATAGATTGAGTCACAGTTTGATGGAAGAATGTGTAGTTCTCTGAAAGACCTTTCCAACAGGCTATCACGCACCTAAAACAAAGGTTGTATGAAAAAATTACGACCCTGGGAAGTTGAGGTACCAACTTACACCAACTTACCCGTAGGGGCCCACATGACTTTTGGCATTTCACCTTCTAGGGTCAGGTTTTTGGATGTCTAGGGTTTTGGCATTCATGAGTAATATCAAAAAGGCCTCTAGAGCCTCATTGTAATGCATTATTCTCAACGGATGCATGTAGAAGCCACATCTCTTCTTAGAGATAGTTACCACCATTCAAGCAAGTGTTTTCAATTCTATAGTTTTATAGTTTCAGCCTATTCCATTATTCAATAGAATATATTGTTCCCTGGATATTTGTGTTTTTCTTCATATCTTTGTGTTTATTGTATTCAGTATGTTAATCATTTCATTCCGTTCCTAAATCCGGATCAAAATTACACCTTGATTCCCCTTTTTCAATAATTGTGTCATGCCATTAGAGCTTATAACCTTACTAGGTTTCCCCGTGATACCTCTCAACTCAATTTCCTTTCATTCCAATGAAAATTTCATGAAAAGTTCTTGAAAATTAAAATCCATTGTTACTAATGATTGTAACCATTGGACTCCTAGTACGACATCAACACCATCCACTGGTATAGAAACCATTGGACTATTCATTACATATTCCCCCATAGTAATATTGATCTTATCGAATTTTCATGAGCAATTGATAGTTCTTCCATTTGCAATCATTGCTCGAAACTATGATGCTAGATATATAAAGCAATTGAGAGATTTGGTTAATTTATAGTGAATGAAATTATGAGTACTACCAGAATCAATTAGGACAATTACCTTTTTCTTTTTGATATATCCTTCGATATTAAGGGTTTGAGGAGTGCTAATTTCAGCGAATACATTACATGATATCATGGGAGTCAACTCTTCAGAAGAAATATCTTCTATGTTTTCATCTTGAGATGGTTCTTGTTCTTGTTCCTCTTCACAATCTATGTAGAATAATTTATTCTCACTACACTTATGTCCCTTACTATACCTGCTATCACAATTAAAGCATAAACATTTTGATTTTCTTTCCTCCAATTGTTGAAGTGTCAACCTTGTAGGTTGATGTGCTTTAGAAGAAGGAACAATATTCTCTCAATAGGCGTTAGGAGTGGTCCTTCTAGTATCCATAGCCATATTTTTACTTTCAACATTTCTCACCACCCTGAACGCATTCTCCAATGAATTGGGTTCCCAAAGGTGAACCTCATGTTGTATTTTATCCTTTAAAGTTCCTATGAATACATCAATCATGTGCTCATCTGGAATATCCGTTACCTTTATATTCAATATTTGGAAGTTCTCAATGTTCTCCATAACTGAACCCTTTTGCTTGAGATTTATCAATTGGCTAAAGAAGGTATTGCTCCTTGTATCCTCATAGTGTGTTATCATTTCTTTCGTGAAAATTGTCCAAGTGAAAAGTGATTTGCGAGAACAAATCCATCGATACCACACAAATTGATTGGGTTAGAAATATAAAGAAGCAATATGTACCTTTTGTGTGTGTGGAACGTCATGTAGATCAAATAACTACTCCATCTGAAGTATCCACGTGATTGGATCCTTCCCATAAAACTTTCTCATATCGATCTTAGAAAAGTGGTTGGTCTTCAACCCAAAGTTGGAATTTCTCCAGTATTTATTCATCTTCCTTGTGTCCCCATCATGAATTTCATGGGATACATTTTCACTTTCAGGTGGCCTCTCTATTAGTAAATTTTTCAATCCTTCCATGATCTCCCTTTTTAAATCATCCATATTAGTATCCATTATTTCCTCCAACTTAGCTTCAGTTGAATCCATCATCCCTTGTAGTTCATATTTTGTTATTGTATTATTTTGTAAACTATTTATGTCCCTACATATTTCTTCACCTTCATCAAGAGTCCAAGTAGGATTATCTAAAGGCTTATTTGGTGTAGAAGTTCCATTTTTTTGTGGCATGTTGGCCAAGTGTTGGCCCTTGACCAAGTTTTGGGAGATCCTTGGTCAATTTTGACCTATTTTGGGACTTCAACAGCCTATCGAAGACAGAGCGCAAGATGAAGAGTAGATCGTGGGATCTCGGCCTCTTTTTAGGGATTTTTGGGTTTTTGGGATCATGTAATGGGTATGGGAATGTCGGCCCATGGGTTTACCCATGCTTAGGACTGTTTTTTAATATATATAGAAGACTAGGTGATGCAATAAAAGAAGAAAAAGAGAGGTCATAAGGAATGGCTAAGTGCTAGATTTGGATCTGTGTGATCAAGATTGTAAGTGCTTGGTGCATACTGGGTGAAACTTGCAGAACTAAGTGCAAGTCATTGTAAGAGACTGTAGAAGGTTGTGTGCTTAAATCTACTCAAGGAAGGAGGATCTAGCGAGCTGCGAAGATATCCTGTCCTTTACGGAGTAGGGGTTTTGATGCTCTGTGCATGTAACCTATAGAAGAAGCCAATAAAGAAGACAAAGAGTTGGTGGACGTAGCCCCAGGGTGGGGGTGAACCATGTATATGTTGTGTGGATCTGCTTTGTGTGATGTGTTGATGTGCTTATATGTTAATGTGATTAGTACTTTGATATATATAGATAGATCTATTGATGCTTTGTGCTTAATGATGTATATGGATGTTAGATCTGACTTATATACATATGCTTAGTGCCTGAATTTGTTAGGATCTGATCTGTCATGCTAAGTGATGTTAGATGCTAGATCTGGTTTAATACTACAATGCTCTATAATTAGGGTTTAACTGCGCTATAAATAAGAACTGGATATTGATGAATGTTAACTGTTGAGTTCTATGTTAAGTGTTAGAATCACATATCTGTGTCCCAACTAAGCTTGCAGACACTGGAGTCCTGCAACCACCCCTTCCTCTACCTCGGGCGAGACTTCATCTTCTTCACAGGTGTTGCTGAAAGGGTTGGTAGTTAGGGATTTGTTGGTGCAATCTTGAGCGTTGAACCCTGGGTCTGACCCTATGCCAACAAATGGTTCTGTTGTCGGGACTTAAACTATGATTGCTGGGAACTGGGGAAGAAAAAGCTTTGTGTGAAGATCCAACCTAAACTTGTGAAAGATCTATGTGTAGATCTGTCGCTCTAGTGCACAATAATCTACTTAGTTTGTGAAGCTCTGTGCTAAAGAAAAGAAGTTTGATCGGAAGAAAAGAGGTAAGATCTGAAATATTTGTGCTCTGAGAAAGGTAAGAGTGTTAATTTATGATTAAAAGAGGTAAGATCTGCAAGCTCTATGATCTGATAAAGTTAAGAATAGTGAAAAGTTTTAGATCTGAAAGCTTTGTGCTCTGTAGAAGTAAGATAAGTGGAAATTTTTGTTTCTAAAGTATGGATCTAGGCATGTTTGATAAGATTTGTCCTAGCTTAGAAACTAGGGAATTAATAGATGAAATAAGATTTGATATGAGTAGGTCTGATAAGAATAGAGAAAGATATGTTATACCTATGCATAGAGAGAATGTTTGGACTAACAAATGGATGCAGGATCCTAGAAAGAATTTTTTGCAGGTTAGCTACCATGATTATAGTGTGCATTTTAGGAAAGGATGGGGATCATTTAAGAGAAAGAAAGGATTAACTCTTTGTTACAGTTGCAGAAGATTGGGACATCTGGCTAAGGAATGCCCTGGTAGAAGACCTAGTTGCCTCTGTTGCAGAGCTATGGACCATGAAGTATTGGATTTCCCTAGAATGATAGCCAAGATGGAGAGGATGAATATGAGACAAGAAGACCATGAGAAATGTCAAACAACTGAGATTATGGTAGAACCCCAGAAAGAATCAAAGAAAGTGTTGCTACAGATGAAAGAAACCATGAATGACCATCGACACGTCAGTTTATCAGAGATCTTCAAAGAAAAAGAATGCATAGAAGAAAGAATAGGAGACTTCGACATTGACTGTGTTCTAGATGAAGAAACACAGGTGAATATTATGACAGAACGAACATGGGAAACTCTAGGGGAGCCTGCTATGATTCCTTCATTGGGAGGAATATGACTATTCAGAGGAAAGTTGATAAACCTATGTGGAAAGCTTACCCAGATATCTACAAGTGCCAATGGAACTTCGACAGAGGAAGAATTTGAAGTTGTTAAATTTATTGAGGAGAACGCTCCATTTCCTATGTTGCTCGAAAAACATTGGATTGAAAGAGACCAGGCCAGAAGGAAAGAAAAAGAAGTAATAGAGAAGAAGAAGCAAGAGTTAAAAGATTTCATGACTAGGAAGATATCACACTTGATTAAAGAACAAGATAACAGATTGAAGCCATTTGAAACCAGAGAATTGGATGTCGAAGTTATAAGAATACCAGAGAACTCCCAGAAGATTTCATTACTTATTCCAGATACAGATGAAGTATTACCCCTGATTTCTAGGAAAGAATCTCTACAGCACGAAGTTACTCTGCCAAGAGGAGATACTAATCAGAATGGAAAAAGGAATACCGAAACAAAACTCACTGGGAAAAAGGCTATAAATCTAAGTAAGAAGAGAGATAAGATCGAGAATTTACAGAAGGATCTAGAAGGAACTTCGTAGAAGGAAAATATGAAAAATTGGAACTTTGTCGGGATATCAGAGCAATGTCACATGGCACTTATCCATGGAGAAGCAATATAGTCATTGGGAACAGTATAATCGGTAGAACGACACCCCAAATGGGAAGAAAGGAATTTATGATTAGAAATCTCGCCACCAGACTGTTGGGACCATGCCATAACAGATAGAAATGAGTTAATGAAGGCTTCTTACCCATTGCAAGCGACCCATTTCCAAGATATCTATTTATCCCGTCGCGCCATGCACCGACAACACTTTTTCTAACTGTGAATTTGAGTCTGCAGAATAGTTGATTTTGCACAATGATCATTGCGAGATTGCCTTCCATCCCATTGCATTGAGAAATTACTCTTCGAACCTGAGATTGTTAGCCCCAAGTGTGTATGTCGAATGAGTTGAGTGCTATAGAGAAAGTTGTCGAAGAATTTCTCATCAAACTCATGACTGAAAGAGAAATGTTGATGTCTGCAGGTGTACAAGTGTCATCAACGAGAGGATTTCAAGCCTCCCCATTGACTGCTCATTGATCCGGGCCATCCCAACTGTTAACAGAGAACAGAACCAAACACAGAGATGATATACCCAACGTGAAGTTGATTCCATCTATATTACCCGACTATATACCGCCTCTAGCCGACATGGTAAGTCGTGATAGTGTACCCAGAGATTTCTAGTACACCATGGTCACTGCGTACCTCTCGAAGGGGATACACATAGTTCAAGCCCAGCAAGACAAGATTGCAGCGTTGAAGTTCAGTGACTTCAACCTCAGAGATCGCAAAAACCACATCGTGCTCACACCGTTTAGATACCTGACCAGAATGAAGGGAAAGAACTCAAAGATAATCCCTCAGCAGTGGACTATGGACTTCATGTAGTCCACTCTCTTAAATGTAATGGAGATACTGCACTTTGGAAGGCACCAGGAGGTTAACGCGTGCATTAAGCTCCTGCTATCATGCTTCCATGGCAGATACTTGTGGCTAGACCGTCGTATTACATTTGACACGACATTGATCCATAGGATCATAGGCTTGAGTATGCAAGGACCTGACCCGCGGGATTTCTACCCAGGAAAATCCATAGATCAAGCACTAGCATAGAAAATTAACTAGCATAGAAAATTAAGGACACATACGATGATGTCAAGAAGGGGATGTGAGGATACAAGGTAGCCTCCATCCAGAATGGTGCAGTGTGCCTAGCATGTCAGTTAATAGCTGGGAATATGGTATGCAAGAATCGACCCACAAAGGTCACGGGCTTCATCATTGACCTTGCGGGGAAGTGTGTTGAAGGCTTACAGATGAACTGGGTGAAATACCTAGTCAATCAGCTCAAACTAGACTGTTGCGAAGTGCAGGATCAGGGTTACAAGTTCCACTTCACCTGGCTCCTGATCCTTATTGCCTTTGTTTCCTGGGAGATGTCAGAAGGTGCGACCTTCCCGGATATTGAACATTTTGAGCTGCTTTCCGCGAAGTTTACTACCCTTTGGTATTCGAGTGATATGAAAAAGCAGTGGCAGTCGAACGTTATTTTTCATACCTACTACCTTCAGCTAAAGAGATCCATCGAAGATGAGCCTCACATGACTCTGAACACCTTACAGAGATTCCAACCCCTGATGAAGTTCAGTGCAGATCGACATTTCATTTACATTACAGTGCAAGATGATGAACATAAGGAGAAGTTACAGTCGTACTACAAGGTCATGGAAGAGAATCTTGAGGATATCACTAAGGACTGGTCAACAAACCTCCTCAGCCCAACAAACCCTGTAGAGATGTCCGACCCTGATAGCCAAGAAACTATGCATGATACACACGGACCCAAAAAAATGAAGAATACTGAAGAGGTCCAAGACCTAAGCAACGCCTTAGGGAAGACTGCTTCCATATCACCTGAGCGAGGAGGTGATGATGATGAAGAAGAATAAATGGCACAGGAGCTGAACAAAAGAAAGGCGAAGTAACACCACTGAGAGATGAGACCGACCTTCTGAACAAGAGGAAGGTTTCTCCCCAGAAACCCTCTTCGTGGAAGAAATCTAGAGCCACCATGACCAAGATGAAGACTATGCTTACTGCTGATGATTTTGATTTCATCATCGCAGTGCTAAACGATGCCTCATTGGAAATTGCAGAGAAGCAGGAAGATAAGTAGGAGGAAATGTACAATAGAATCTAGTTTGAGCTGCCAGGAGTACAACAGGATCTTTAGTCTAGTCGTGCATTCTCCACTGTGCCCTTGCCATCAGAAGAACTAGAGTTGGGGGATGAGCTGACCCAACTCTGCCAAGTAGCTGATGCGGTCGAACCTCATCTTCATCATGCACAAGAAGAAGCAGAACAAGCCACCTAGGCCTTTAAGCAAGTGCAGGCGTACTCATAGAACAATGCAAAGTTGCATAGTAGGAGAAGATTGCCCTCCATATAAGGTTTGATGAGGATAAAGCACAAATGCAGCAAGAAAAGGAACAATTTCTTGCAGGACAAATCGAGGTAAAATAAGCAGTCAACAGATCACTTGGCTATGTGACAGGCTTAGAGCCACAAGCAGAAGACTGGGTTGAGAATCAAGTAGAGTAGCTTGCAGAATCCATCTAGCAGCTACAACAATGAATAACAGATTTATAGCTCCACATTGTACTTGACACCCTGTAGGATGTGAGGGACCAAAGAGAAGCAACTTCCCAGAGCACAGTTGAGAGAATAAAGGCCCTTTCCATAGAATGCAAGAAACTGAGTGATCAAAGTTCCCAGATGTATGAGAAACTTACGGAGAATCCAGAACTAAAGGCACTGGAGTCACAGCTCCAAAAAGTGAAGTATCAAGCAGAGACAATACAGGCAAAGTTGAAGCCCCTGTCAGTTGTGGAAATAATGAAGCAATCCCAATAGCAGTGCACTGCCTAGCAGCAGGTTAAGTCATGGAAGTGACTCAGAGGCTCCAACCTGTACAATATGAGGCTTACCAATTGTTCACAGAGATAGAAGGTCGAGGAGCAGAACTGGAGCAGGTTGTTACTGCAACTGAACAATGCCTAGAGGGACCCGTGAACAAGGCAGTCATACAAGAATTCACAGAATAAGAGGTCATAGCACAACAACGAGTCGAAGCAGCTTGAGCCAAGATCGAGGATTTTGAAGCAGAACTAGTCAGATCAGAGTGACTCGGGATGAGTCACAGGTGAGTGTTGGGGGCATGTTGGCCCTTGACCAAGTTTTTGGAGATCCTTGTTCAAGTTTGACCTATTTTGGGACTTCGACAGTCTGTCGAAGATGGAGCGCAAGATAAAGAGGAGATTGCAGGATCTCAGACCCTTTTTAGGGATTTTTTGGTTTTGGGGATCATGTAATGGGTATGGGAATGTCGACCCATGGGTTTACCCATGCTTAGGCCTATTTTGTAATATATATAGAATACTAGCCGATGTAATAAAATAATAAAAGAGAGGTCGTAAGGAATGGCTAAGTGCTAGAGTTGGATATGTGTGATAAAGATTGTAAGTGCTTGGTGCATACTGTGTGAAACTTGCAGAACTAAGTGCAAGTCATTGTAAGAGACTATAGAAGGTTGTGTGCTTAGATCTACCCAGGGAAGGAGGATCTAGTGAGCTGCACAGATCTCCTGTCCTTTGCGGAGTAGGGGTTTTTAGGCTATGTGCATGCAACCTATTGAATAAGCCAATAAAGAAGACAAAGAGTTGGTGGACGTAGCCCCAGGGTGGGGGTGAACCACGTATATGTTGTGTTGCTCTGCTTTGTGTGATGTGTTGATGTGATTATACGTTAATGTTCTTAGTGCTTTGATATAGATAGATAGATCTGTTGATGATTTGTGCTTAATGATGTATATGGATGTTAGATCTGACTTATATACATATGCTTAGTGCCTGAATTTGTTAGGATTTGATCTGTCATGCTAAGTGTTTTTATATGCTAGATCTGGTTGAATACTGCGATGCTTTGTAATTAGGGTTTAACTGTGCTATAACTAAGAACTAGATATTGATGAATGTTAACTGTTGAGTGTGTTGTTAAGTGTTAGAATCACATATCTGTGTCCCAACGAAGGTTGTAGATACTGGAGTCCTGCAACCACCCCTGCCTCTACCTCGAGTGAGACTTCATCTGCTTCGCAGGTGTTATCGAAAGGGCCGATAGTTAGTGATTTGTTGGTGTGCTCTTGAGTGTTGAACCCTGGGTCTACCCCTGTGCCAACACCAAGTATGACTTTTAAACCTTTATTTCAAGGTAGTTATCTAGACAATATTTCTTCTGTTGTATCTCCAAAATTTTGACCCTTCTAGGTCTAAAAATTTTGTTTTGTAGTTCTCTGATATGTCTTCTCTACATTTCCATAGGTCTAATCAAAATTGGATGTGCCAAGTGGAAGTTATGGTAACTTCCATACACCTTGTTGATTTTTGGCCCTTCCAGGAGAGCGTACTTGTAAAGCGTGCTAAGACCACAATATATGATATTTGATTCTGAAACTTGCACTAGAAATACTACATAATTTCCACTATCCAATGCAACTAATATCACTTAATTTGGATACTCACTGAAGAAGATATCACTATTTTACCCAGAACACTTGTTTGAGACTAGTTAATATGATTATTCAACTAACCTATCTTACACAAGGTGTATATACAAAATTAAGATGACCCATAAGTTTAAATTTTTATCATAGATACCTTGATCATTTCTATGAATAGCCTCCTAGTTTCAAGGTCTGAAACTTCACAAAAAACCTTTTATAGAGAAAATTATGTGAAATAAATTTAGGATGAGTCTAGAACCCTATATTACACAAGATATATCTCTGAAATTATAAGGCCTCAGGAGCTGAAATTTGAAACCCACATACCTTGATCCGTTTGTTAAATATCCTCCAAGGAGTTCCTTCTAAAACGTCATATAAACTAATTTATAGTGAAAATTCCAAGGTGTCTCAGATGCATAAGTGAAACCCCAACACCTTGAGCTCTGATATCAAATGTTAAGAACCAAATATCAAAATAGCATAAAAAAACCTCAAAATAAGTACTCAATACCTTGAAAAAGAGATAATTCAAAAGAATAAGCCTCTTCGAGGGGGAAACCTCCTTATACACCACATAAATTTACAAATACAAGATGATTCCAAATGAAAATGTCTCCTTGGTATAGATAGGAGGCTAGGAGGTACAATTAGAACTAATGGACCCAAGTCGACATAAATAAAATAATAATACAAATGTAATATGCCCCAATTAAGGAGTAATGTGCCACTATTTAGGGCTTAACAACCCATCTTGATTTGGAAGTGCCTCCTAATGAGATAAATGAACCAAGTATTGATTGTATGTAGGATTTCCATCATTTCTTTCTCATAGGTGGATATTCCCATATTTCTATCACATAATTGTTTATTAGTGAATGCTAGTGGGTGCCTATTGTAATCTATGGAAAAGTAGGGAGAGTTACCAGTAGTCCTTTCATAAGAAGCATAGAAGATACATGGATATAGATATAGACAAAGACATACACAAGTAGTGAGAGGACAAAGATATGTATTTATTAAAGGATATATCAATGCAGTACAATGTATACAATCTCTCACATAGAGCTATTAGAGTCTCCATGTTTTTATCTATTTATACTTCTATATATCTAGTTACTAGGAAGTTGTAACTACTTAACTGTCTAGTTTGGTCGGTTATCTGATACTTTGATCGACTTACATTTCCAACTATGTCAGTCAATCGAATATTTCTTAGTCGACTAGCGGGCCTAGTCGACATAGTCGACTAGCCCCTACAATGTAACATCTCCTCCCACCTCAATTCCTTGTTCATCCTGAGAAAAGGGGGAGTATACAAAATTAAATTTACAAAACTTGATTACAATATTGAGAAATAGAAGACGGAGAGAAGAAGAATAATTGAAGATGGAGGAGACAAAATTTCAATGTGCTTGACTGACTTAAGGAGTTGATTTTGACTGGTCTGTTGCACTTCGAATTCCACCACTGGTTGAGTCAACTACATTGTCCTTTTCAGTTTCTGTGATGAATCTGGAGGTGGTATGAATGATATTGGGGGATGAATGCTTCATTTGTTGTGCAAAGTCACACCATGCACTGATCTCTTTTTGTGCTTCTACGCTTAGTAGTTTCATTTGGGTGAGCATTTCATCTTTTTCTGTTATCTCGGTTGTTTGAATTGAGGCTAACTCTAGGTCGAATTGTTGCTCTGTATCTTGCATATTTTCTTTGAGACGAGTGAGACAAATCACTTCTCAGTCGGTTTCTACTTATGCCTTGTGCCCCTCCGTTTTCCATTTCTTCTCTTTTTTTGAAAGTTGTATCTCTACTGCCTTTTCCTTTCTTAGTTGCACAATGAGAGCTTCTTTGATTTTGTTGTCGATGGTCGAATTTCGTGTCCACTCTATATTTTCCACTGTAGATTTTCGTATTTTGTATTTGCTGAAGGCATCTGTAAAGTGAGTTGGCCAGTCACCTACCATAGAATGTAGTAGTACAACTTGTTTAGCAATTTTATCTATGTTTTGTATGAATCCTTTAAGATTATTATGTTCTGTCTTCAGGGATGTGGCTATCTACTCTTTATTCTTTTGAATCTACTTGGATGTCAAGTTGAGTTGATGTTCTGACTACTCTTTTTATTTTTGAAGTCATGTTGCCTGTTGCTGGTGTCATGTATTGATTTTTATTCGCCTTCCAATTAGTTCTTTAAACCCTTCTAAGGATTTTTGTACCTCTGTCATCTGCTCTGTCCCCTCATGTTGTCTGACTTCTTCTCTGCATTCCTATAACATGTTCCTTTTCTCTTCTTTTAATTGTTATACCAAACTTCCTTCTTTAATCACATTTTCCCACCTTCTTTTTAATTCTCTTTAAATGACTTCATGTAAGTCAAAGAGGTATTGGTCAGGTTGATTGTGGCCTCGACAATGGAACTTGATGGGTTGATTGGTTGGGTCATTTTGAATTTCATCATTGAAAACTTATTTCTCTTTCTTTTGTGTGAATAATTTGATGATTTCCCATCTTTATCTTGGGGTGCTATTGTATGTTGTGTAGATGTAATGATCTGATGTTGTACTTAAGGCTGGCTTTGTGGGTACAAAATTATCCATAAATTTTTGAATATGCCATTCATTAAGCACATAAATATAGTTGGTGCATTGGTCATTCCAAATGGCACCACTACAAATTCATAATGTCCGTACATGGTTCTAAAGGTTGTATTACTAATGTATTCTTCCTTGATTCTTACCTAATGGTATCCTAATCTCAATTCTATCTTGGAAAATATATTTTCCCCTATTAGTTGATCAAAGAGGTCATAAATCTTGGGTAGAGGGTATTTTTTCTTCATAGTGGCTTTATTTAGTTGTCTAAAGTCAATACACAATCTCAATGTTCCATCCTTCTTTTTGACAAAGAGTATTGGTTCTCCCAAAGGTGAAACACTTGGGCATATGTACCATTTATTTAAAAATTCTTCCACCTACATTTGAAATTATTTTAATTCTGGTGTACTCATTTTTTAAGGAGTTTTTTATACTATGGAAATTAGTGGTACTAAATAAATAGAGAAATTTATTTTCCTATTTGGTGGCAATCTTGGTATTTCTTGGAATACATTTTTAAACTCTTCCAATACTAATAAATCTTCAAGGCTTGGCCCTTTTGTATTTTTTGTCTCCTCCACATGATATGCATACATTTGTCAACCTTTTCTAAAACATATCTTCAGTTGTAAGGCTGAAATTTCCCTTATAGAAATGGGTCTTGTAATTCCTTTCATAGTGCTTTGCTTTCCTTCTTCATGAAGACATGTAAATTTCTTGTTATGACAATCTAGTATAGCATGATACTGGTCCAACCAATCCATTCCAATTAGGATATCATAAGATCCTAATGAGATGATATTCATATCAACATTAATACTCATTCCATTTGTATTTATTAGACAACCTTTAACATTCTCATTGATCTTTCTTTTGGTTCTAGTGGCTAGTTGAACCAAACTTGATTATTCAAGTTTACTTTTCTCCAAATGCAATATGCCCACTATTTTAGGGTCAATGTGACAATGGCTTTCTCCTGAATCAATCAAAATAGAAACATGATGATTAATTATCTTACCTTCCACTTCGATCATATTAGATTGGTATTGTACTTGTCAATATTCTAAGGCTGCATATATTCTTGGATTACTTATGCCCATGTCTTATACTATTGTAGCCTCTTGGATGTTGTGCATGGTCTTGATTTTGTCTTCTCTATGAGGACAATACTTGTACATGTGATATTATTTTCATCCCTGACATTTGATTGGTGGTCTTACCCTTTTTCCCAAGGAGTCTTCTCTCTTGTACTCATCCTTAGCAGACTCATCTTATTTATTTTTATTAGGACTATTTCTATTGAAAGGAGATTTGAATCCCTTCCTTCTATGATAATATTTCTCTTTCTTCCTATCCTTCCAAGATTTCAGTAAATATTGTCTTCCCTTACCTTGTTCATATAGGTACTTATACTTCCTAATGGTCTCAGTCAAAGTTTTGGGCTCATCATATTGAATCTTATCTTTATAAAATGATGGAAGTCCACTAAAGAACCTTTGTATCTTCACCTTCTCATCCTTTATAAATCCTACATACTTCAACAATCCAAAGAACTTCTTTTCATATTCTACCATGGTCATTCTTCCCAAGATGATCTCAAAAAAATCTTTCATTTTCTTGTCATATAAGTGCTCTGAAAGATACTCCTTCTGAAATTATCTCTTGAACTGATTCCAAGTGATCATGCTCTCTTTAATGTGTTCAAATTGCTTTAGTTGATCCCACCACATAGTAGCTTTACCATGCAAATGGTATGTAACAATTTTGGCTTCTAGGTCATATGAGTAGTTGTGCAACTGAAAATACTTCTTGATTCCAAGCAACCATGCGTCAACATCATCTTCCCTTTATGTTTCACCATAAAAGGATGATGGGTTAATTTTAATCATCTCTCCTTGTAAATTGTCAAATCATGCCTTCTTCTTTGGTACCTAACAAGAGACACTTTTGGACTACTTATGGAGTCTTTAGATGCATAAAAATTCATTGATGAATAAAGAGGTGAGTGATGTCTATGGATTTTGCTAACACTTCTTGAATGACCAACTCTTTTGTAGTTATCTCTTCTTTCATGATGTCTTCCTTCTTCCTCTTGTCTTGAGTCTGATCCATTCTTTTCCTTGCTATGAAACTAATTTAGGCTTTGCATTACTTGAGCATTTATTTGATTTTTTTCTCTCATCATTTTCTCATTGTCTTATTTGTAACTTTGCACTTATATTCTCAAGCTTCTCATAGTATCTATTAATGTTTCTTGTTCCCCTCTACTCTTGTTCTCATTTTATGCTATCTTTGCATTACCAACACTGATATTTTGACTTTTGGATTCTTTCTCTTGACTGAAGGCTCCCTCTCCTTCCTCCATGTTCTAATTATGCATTCATGTCTTGAACTAATATGTTTATATCCCTTAATTCTGTAAAATGTGCAATAAACCATTTTTGTTAGAATTTTTCATATTATAGAAATTTGTCAGTTAATGCTAGAGGTCCTTTTTATGCTTAATTCATGAAGAATTATATCATAGTTATCCCAATTCTAATAATTTCGAGTTATTCTTCTCTGAACCATCTTTTCAACGATTATTCTCTTTCTCAATTATGAGTCTTGAGCGGAAAGCTATTGATGCAAAGGAAACCAAGGAATATCCATTAGCACATGCAACATAGCTTCAACACTCAATGGCCATCTGATCATTCCTTTGGATTTAATATTGACTATGAGTTTAATTATATTCAAATTAGATCATGATCATCATTATGCTTACTGGCCACCTCAATATGCAACTCATATTTGATGCATGGTAGCCATCTGATCTAGACCTTAGATTAATCTCGACCATTGATCATGTTTTCACATAGCTTGAACCTTCAGATCACAACCACCGTCCAATAATATCTGTGATTAGCCTCAATCGTTGATCTATTATCATGATGGTTTCACCTTGGGTATAAGGCATATATTTCCATACCTTTGTGGCCTCGAGAATTCACTTTTGAGTTCCATCGCACTCATTTTGCACCTATACTTAGACCCATTTCCAAGCATTTCTCCACAGGTCTAAGACATTTCTTTTCATACTTCCATGACCTCTAGAATGTACCTTTGTGTTCCACTACACTCACTTTGCACCCATACTTAGAATGTTTTATAAGTATTCTACTGTGGGTCTACGAGATATCATGAGTCATCCGATCTCTCACACTTTGGGTCATTTGATCTATGACAAGTGGCGACCACCTAGGACGTCAAATATTTCACCCTATGGGCCATCCAATTTGTGACAAGTGGCAACCTCCTAGGCCATTCAATCAATTCCTCATCCTTAGACAATTTATCATATCTCATAGTGCTTTGTAGCATCTTCGTCCACCCGATTCATTCTTAACACTTAGGCATTTCTTGAGACATCTTTGCCCAACTGATTCTTGGTACTTAGTCATTTTTTAAGATCTCATTATAGGCCATGAGTCTATGGTATTTTACATATTCTTGTGACCTCGTCCGTCTGACCGATTCTCCATACTTGGTCATTTATTTGTTTCTCACGGTGCTCCATGGGACATCTTCATTCACCCAATCCCTTCTCGATACTTAATCATTTCTTTGATATCTCACCACAGGTCCCAGGTCTAAAACACTTTCATTTAATCTTCTGCAATCTTGTATGTCTGACCAATTCTCCATACTTAGTCAATTTTTGAGATTTCACTACAGGTTCATGCTCATTTATTCACATACTTTCAATTTTCCATCGCGCTCACTATCTCCATGATCTCCTAATACTTAGTCATTTTTCAATATCTCTTGTGTTGATGTTGTAGATGATGTGGCTTCCACATGGACGTCTTCTTCATGACATGGTATCGATACGTGTCTTGACATGTGGCACTGTATGTGGAATCTATAGAGTTGCTTGTTATAGCATAAACATGGAATCCCTTTGATGTGGCACTCATTTGACTGGACATGTTGTGCTGATGAGGTTGTCATCATGGTGATGACATGGATGAGTTGGCCCACTGAGTATCTGTCTCCAATATTTTGATTTTAACCATTGATATCTGGATACAAGCAGTCAGGATTTAACTTGTTCCAAGTTCACAGTTCCTCACAACAAAATTTAATGCCTTACACGAGGTTCAATACCCACTCATTCTCATTTAACTATGTAACATCTCCCTATTCTTTATAAACCATTTGTATTTTTTTTCATTTATAAATATGGGATATATATATATATATATATATATATCAGTTGTCACCATTCATGTCATTCTGAGCATCTGAGACCTTCTTTTCAAGATTGACACTGCTCATATCTATAGTGAGATTCATCCATCTTTTCATTTATCCACTCCCCTTAATCTTGGGCAACCCCGAATATATTTCACACATAGACATCTTCGTTCTTAAATTAGGGTAAACACATAGAGCTATTTCGGAAATTCAACAATGCACTGTCATCTTTTCACTCAAAGAATCCTCAATGCACGGGGGTATCCTCTACTTCCTCGGTCTTGATTGATTTTTGAACTATTTCCAAAAAAATTCTAATGCAACAACTTTTGTTGTCCTGTAGAAAAGTAATCAATTTCCAAAGAATGTATTGATCCTATAGCAGGCCCTTAATGACCA